>CAUEHS010000796.1:0-63020 GCA_958510865.1 Myrrha octodecimguttata
TTAAGGATATGTCAAAATCGGAATGGGCAGGTTAAAGAAATTCGTCATTACCCGATATCGCTAAGCGGAGGGTGTCGATTAACGGTCCGCATCTTTCAGTCTTCCAAAAGGCCGGAAGTCCGAATCCGTTCTCGTCGAGGAGACGGTACGGTTCCCATCGTAGTTTAAGGTCCAATAAGCGGGGCTACTCCGAGAACTCGCACGTACGGCGAAAGCATGATTGTCCGTCTTCGGAGAATCGACAGAGGTCGACGATTTCGAACAACCTGCGCACGCGCGCCGAGAAAGTATCCTCACCCGAACGCAAAGTTCGTGGAGTAGAGAAGAGAAGACGGTTACGGTTGAGCTTGAGGTACGGTTTTGTTTCAGAATCATCATGAGTTGCGCGTCCGCCTTCACGAAGCAGACGGAAGATATTGCAGCGAATCCTATGGTGAAAGGATCGGCGGGCGACTCCTGAGAGTCACGTTGACAGCTAGAGCATGACTCTTAAATTTCCGGCGAATCGACAACATTCAGTGATTCTGAAAATATCGCGTACGCCGAAGACGTCAGTCATAGCTCGAGCTCGTTACGATGATCGGCGAATCGTTCATTTCACGGCCTTCTGAACGTTATCGACGGGCTCGATTTCAGGCTATCTCATTCCGCGCCCTCGTCTTTGAGAACTGCGGGAAAAATTCTCGACGATGCAATTGTTCGCTTCGTGACGGAAATTTGTTGTTTGCCGTCGATAACGCCCTCGCGCCGTAGACACGGCGGAGACAAATCCTATCGACCTGACGGCATTCGATATCGACCAAAGTGAAAACCGCAGGGGTGATCGTCCGCAGCCGCGAGAAATCTACGATACACATTCTCGCGATGAATTATCATTCCTACGCGCGTACTTTAAGGATATGTCAAAATCGGAATGGGCAGGTTAAAGAAATTCGTCATTACCCGATATCGCTAAGCGGAGGGTGTCGATTAACGGTCCGCATCTTTCAGTCTTCCAAAAGGCCGGAAGTCCGAATCCGTTCTCGTCGAGGAGACGGTACGGTTCCCATCGTAGTTTAAGGTCCAATAAGCGGGGCTACTCCGAGAACTCGCACGTACGGCGAAAGCATGATTGTCCGTCTTCGGAGAATCGACAGAGGTCGACGATTTCGAACAACCTGCGCACGCGCGCCGAGAAAGTATCCTCACCCGAACGCAAAGTTCGTGGAGTAGAGAAGAGAAGACGGTTACGGTTGAGCTTGAGGTACGGTTTTGTTTCAGAATCATCATGAGTTGCGCGTCCGCCTTCACGAAGCAGACGGAAGATATTGCAGCGAATCCTATGGTGAAAGGATCGGCGGGCGACTCCTGAGAGTCACGTTGACAGCTAGAGCATGACTCTTAAATTTCCGGCGAATCGACAACATTCAGTGATTCTGAAAATATCGCGTACGCCGAAGACGTCAGTCATAGCTCGAGCTCGTTACGATGATCGGCGAATCGTTCATTTCACGGCCTTCTGAA
Organism: Myrrha octodecimguttata; assembly: GCA_958510865.1. Lineage (NCBI taxonomy): Eukaryota > Metazoa > Arthropoda > Insecta > Coleoptera > Coccinellidae > Myrrha > Myrrha octodecimguttata. The sequence continues at coordinate 1,504 of CAUEHS010000796.1, forward strand.
CGTTATCGACGGGCTCGATTTCAGGCTATCTCATTCCGCGCCCTCGTCTTTGAGAACTGCGGGAAAAATTCTCGACGATGCAATTGTTCGCTTCGTGACGGAAATTTGTTGTTTGCCGTCGATAACGCCCTCGCGCCGTAGACACGGCGGAGACAAATCCTATCGACCTGACGGCATTCGATATCGACCAAAGTGAAAACCGCAGGGGTGATCGTCCGCAGCCGCGAGAAATCTACGATACACATTCTCGCGATGAATTATCATTCCTACGCGCGTACTTTAAGGATATGTCAAAATCGGAATGGGCAGGTTAAAGAAATTCGTCATTACCCGATATCGCTAAGCGGAGGGTGTCGATTAACGGTCCGCATCTTTCAGTCTTCCAAAAGGCCGGAAGTCCGAATCCGTTCTCGTCGAGGAGACGGTACGGTTCCCATCGTAGTTTAAGGTCCAATAAGCGGGGCTACTCCGAGAACTCGCACGTACGGCGAAAGCATGATTGTCCGTCTTCGGAGAATCGACAGAGGTCGACGATTTCGAACAACCTGCGCACGCGCGCCGAGAAAGTATCCTCACCCGAACGCAAAGTTCGTGGAGTAGAGAAGAGAAGACGGTTACGGTTGAGCTTGAGGTACGGTTTTGTTTCAGAATCATCATGAGTTGCGCGTCCGCCTTCACGAAGCAGACGGAAGATATTGCAGCGAATCCTATGGTGAAAGGATCGGCGGGCGACTCCTGAGAGTCACGTTGACAGCTAGAGCATGACTCTTAAATTTCCGGCGAATCGACAACATTCAGTGATTCTGAAAATATCGCGTACGCCGAAGACGTCAGTCATAGCTCGAGCTCGTTACGATGATCGGCGAATCGTTCATTTCACGGCCTTCTGAACGTTATCGACGGGCTCGATTTCAGGCTATCTCATTCCGCGCCCTCGTCTTTGAGAACTGCGGGAAAAATTCTCGACGATGCAATTGTTCGCTTCGTGACGGAAATTTGTTGTTTGCCGTCGATAACGCCCTCGCGCCGTAGACACGGCGGAGACAAATCCTATCGACCTGACGGCATTCGATATCGACCAAAGTGAAAACCGCAGGGGTGATCGTCCGCAGCCGCGAGAAATCTACGATACACATTCTCGCGATGAATTATCATTCCTACGCGCGTACTTTAAGGATATGTCAAAATCGGAATGGGCAGGTTAAAGAAATTCGTCATTACCCGATATCGCTAAGCGGAGGGTGTCGATTAACGGTCCGCATCTTTCAGTCTTCCAAAAGGCCGGAAGTCCGAATCCGTTCTCGTCGAGGAGACGGTACGGTTCCCATCGTAGTTTAAGGTCCAATAAGCGGGGCTACTCCGAGAACTCGCACGTACGGCGAAAGCATGATTGTCCGTCTTCGGAGAATCGACAGAGGTCGACGATTTCGAACAACCTGCGCACGCGCGCCGAGAAAGTATCCTCACCCGAACGCAAAGTTCGTGGAGTAGAGAAGAGAAGACGGTTACGGTTGAGCTTGAGGTACGGTTTTGTTTCAGAATCATCATGAGTTGCGCGTCCGCCTTCACGAAGCAGACGGAAGATATTGCAGCGAATCCTATGGTGAAAGGATCGGCGGGCGACTCCTGAGAGTCACGTTGACAGCTAGAGCATGACTCTTAAATTTCCGGCGAATCGACAACATTCAGTGATTCTGAAAATATCGCGTACGCCGAAGACGTCAGTCATAGCTCGAGCTCGTTACGATGATCGGCGAATCGTTCATTTCACGGCCTTCTGAACGTTATCGACGGGCTCGATTTCAGGCTATCTCATTCCGCGCCCTCGTCTTTGAGAACTGCGGGAAAAATTCTCGACGATGCAATTGTTCGCTTCGTGACGGAAATTTGTTGTTTGCCGTCGATAACGCCCTCGCGCCGTAGACACGGCGGAGACAAATCCTATCGACCTGACGGCATTCGATATCGACCAAAGTGAAAACCGCAGGGGTGATCGTCCGCAGCCGCGAGAAATCTACGATACACATTCTCGCGATGAATTATCATTCCTACGCGCGTACTTTAAGGATATGTCAAAATCGGAATGGGCAGGTTAAAGAAATTCGTCATTACCCGATATCGCTAAGCGGAGGGTGTCGATTAACGGTCCGCATCTTTCAGTCTTCCAAAAGGCCGGAAGTCCGAATCCGTTCTCGTCGAGGAGACGGTACGGTTCCCATCGTAGTTTAAGGTCCAATAAGCGGGGCTACTCCGAGAACTCGCACGTACGGCGAAAGCATGATTGTCCGTCTTCGGAGAATCGACAGAGGTCGACGATTTCGAACAACCTGCGCACGCGCGCCGAGAAAGTATCCTCACCCGAACGCAAAGTTCGTGGAGTAGAGAAGAGAAGACGGTTACGGTTGAGCTTGAGGTACGGTTTGGTTTCAGAATCATCATGAGTTGCGCGTCCGCCTTCACGAAGCAGACGGAAGATATTGCAGCGAATCCTATGGTGAAAGGATCGGCGGGCGACTCCTGAGAGTCACGTTGACAGCTAGAGCATGACTCTTAAATTTCCGGCGAATCGACAACATTCAGTGATTCTGAAAATATCGCGTACGCCGAAGACGTCAGTCATAGCTCGAGCTCGTTACGATGATCGGCGAATCGTTCATTTCACGGCCTTCTGAACGTTATCGACGGGCTCGATTTCAGGCTATCTCATTCCGCGCCCTCGTCTTTGAGAACTGCGGGAAAAATTCTCGACGATGCAATTGTTCGCTTCGTGACGGAAATTTGTTGTTTGCCGTCGATAACGCCCTCGCGCCGTAGACACGGCGGAGACAAATCCTATCGACCTGACGGCATTCGATATCGACCAAAGTGAAAACCGCAGGGGTGATCGTCCGCAGCCGCGAGAAATCTACGATACACATTCTCGCGATGAATTATCATTCCTACGCGCGTACTTTAAGGATATGTCAAAATCGGAATGGGCAGGTTAAAGAAATTCGTCATTACCCGATATCGCTAAGCGGAGGGTGTCGATTAACGGTCCGCATCTTTCAGTCTTCCAAAAGGCCGGAAGTCCGAATCCGTTCTCGTCGAGGAGACGGTACGGTTCCCATCGTAGTTTAAGGTCCAATAAGCGGGGCTACTCCGAGAACTCGCACGTACGGCGAAAGCATGATTGTCCGTCTTCGGAGAATCGACAGAGGTCGACGATTTCGAACAACCTGCGCACGCGCGCCGAGAAAGTATCCTCACCCGAACGCAAAGTTCGTGGAGTAGAGAAGAGAAGACGGTTACGGTTGAGCTTGAGGTACGGTTTTGTTTCAGAATCATCATGAGTTGCGCGTCCGCCTTCACGAAGCAGACGGAAGATATTGCAGCGAATCCTATGGTGAAAGGATCGGCGGGCGACTCCTGAGAGTCACGTTGACAGCTAGAGCATGACTCTTAAATTTCCGGCGAATCGACAACATTCAGTGATTCTGAAAATATCGCGTACGCCGAAGACGTCAGTCATAGCTCGAGCTCGTTACGATGATCGGCGAATCGTTCATTTCACGGCCTTCTGAACGTTATCGACGGGCTCGATTTCAGGCTATCTCATTCCGCGCCCTCGTCTTTGAGAACTGCGGGAAAAATTCTCGACGATGCAATTGTTCGCTTCGTGACGGAAATTTGTTGTTTGCCGTCGATAACGCCCTCGCGCCGTAGACACGGCGGAGACAAATCCTATCGACCTGACGGCATTCGATATCGACCAAAGTGAAAACCGCAGGGGTGATCGTCCGCAGCCGCGAGAAATCTACGATACACATTCTCGCGATGAATTATCATTCCTACGCGCGTACTTTAAGGATATGTCAAAATCGGAATGGGCAGGTTAAAGAAATTCGTCATTACCCGATATCGCTAAGCGGAGGGTGTCGATTAACGGTCCGCATCTTTCAGTCTTCCAAGAGGCCGGAAGTCCGAATCCGTTCTCGTCGAGGAGACGGTACGGTTCCCATCGTAGTTTAAGGTCCAATAAGCGGGGCTACTCCGAGAACTCGCACGTACGGCGAAAGCATGATTGTCCGTCTTCGGAGAATCGACAGAGGTCGACGATTTCGAACAACCTGCGCACGCGCGCCGAGAAAGTATCCTCACCCGAACGCAAAGTTCGTGGAGTAGAGAAGAGAAGACGGTTACGGTTGAGCTTGAGGTACGGTTTTGTTTCAGAATCATCATGAGTTGCGCGTCCGCCTTCACGAAGCAGACGGAAGATATTGCAGCGAATCCTATGGTGAAAGGATCGGCGGGCGACTCCTGAGAGTCACGTTGACAGCTAGAGCATGACTCTTAAATTTCCGGCGAATCGACAACATTCAGTGATTCTGAAAATATCGCGTACGCCGAAGACGTCAGTCATAGCTCGAGCTCGTTACGATGATCGGCGAATCGTTCATTTCACGGCCTTCTGAACGTTATCGACGGGCTCGATTTCAGGCTATCTCATTCCGCGCCCTCGTCTTTGAGAACTGCGGGAAAAATTCTCGACGATGCAATTGTTCGCTTCGTGACGGAAATTTGTTGTTTGCCGTCGATAACGCCCTCGCGCCGTAGACACGGCGGAGACAAATCCTATCGACCTGACGGCATTCGATATCGACCAAAGTGAAAACCGCAGGGGTGATCGTCCGCAGCCGCGAGAAATCTACGATACACATTCTCGCGATGAATTATCATTCCTACGCGCGTACTTTAAGGATATGTCAAAATCGGAATGGGCAGGTTAAAGAAATTCGTCATTACCCGATATCGCTAAGCGGAGGGTGTCGATTAACGGTCCGCATCTTTCAGTCTTCCAAAAGGCCGGAAGTCCGAATCCGTTCTCGTCGAGGAGACGGTACGGTTCCCATCGTAGTTTAAGGTCCAATAAGCGGGGCTACTCCGAGAACTCGCACGTACGGCGAAAGCATGATTGTCCGTCTTCGGAGAATCGACAGAGGTCGACGATTTCGAACAACCTGCGCACGCGCGCCGAGAAAGTATCCTCACCCGAACGCAAAGTTCGTGGAGTAGAGAAGAGAAGACGGTTACGGTTGAGCTTGAGGTACGGTTTTGTTTCAGAATCATCATGAGTTGCGCGTCCGCCTTCACGAAGCAGACGGAAGATATTGCAGCGAATCCTATGGTGAAAGGATCGGCGGGCGACTCCTGAGAGTCACGTTGACAGCTAGAGCATGACTCTTAAATTTCCGGCGAATCGACAACATTCAGTGATTCTGAAAATATCGCGTACGCCGAAGACGTCAGTCATAGCTCGAGCTCGTTACGATGATCGGCGAATCGTTCATTTCACGGCCTTCTGAACGTTATCGACGGGCTCGATTTCAGGCTATCTCATTCCGCGCCCTCGTCTTTGAGAACTGCGGGAAAAATTCTCGACGATGCAATTGTTCGCTTCGTGACGGAAATTTGTTGTTTGCCGTCGATAACGCCCTCGCGCCGTAGACACGGCGGAGACAAATCCTATCGACCTGACGGCATTCGATATCGACCAAAGTGAAAACCGCAGGGGTGATCGTCCGCAGCCGCGAGAAATCTACGATACACATTCTCGCGATGAATTATCATTCCTACGCGCGTACTTTAAGGATATGTCAAAATCGGAATGGGCAGGTTAAAGAAATTCGTCATTACCCGATATCGCTAAGCGGAGGGTGTCGATTAACGGTCCGCATCTTTCAGTCTTCCAAAAGGCCGGAAGTCCGAATCCGTTCTCGTCGAGGAGACGGTACGGTTCCCATCGTAGTTTAAGGTCCAATAAGCGGGGCTACTCCGAGAACTCGCACGTACGGCGAAAGCATGATTGTCCGTCTTCGGAGAATCGACAGAGGTCGACGATTTCGAACAACCTGCGCACGCGCGCCGAGAAAGTATCCTCACCCGAACGCAAAGTTCGTGGAGTAGAGAAGAGAAGACGGTTACGGTTGAGCTTGAGGTACGGTTTTGTTTCAGAATCATCATGAGTTGCGCGTCCGCCTTCACGAAGCAGACGGAAGATATTGCAGCGAATCCTATGGTGAAAGGATCGGCGGGCGACTCCTGAGAGTCACGTTGACAGCTAGAGCATGACTCTTAAATTTCCGGCGAATCGACAACATTCAGTGATTCTGAAAATATCGCGTACGCCGAAGACGTCAGTCATAGCTCGAGCTCGTTACGATGATCGGCGAATCGTTCATTTCACGGCCTTCTGAACGTTATCGACGGGCTCGATTTCAGGCTATCTCATTCCGCGCCCTCGTCTTTGAGAACTGCGGGAAAAATTCTCGACGATGCAATTGTTCGCTTCGTGACGGAAATTTGTTGTTTGCCGTCGATAACGCCCTCGCGCCGTAGACACGGCGGAGACAAATCCTATCGACCTGACGGCATTCGATATCGACCAAAGTGAAAACCGCAGGGGTGATCGTCCGCAGCCGCGAGAAATCTACGATACACATTCTCGCGATGAATTATCATTCCTACGCGCGTACTTTAAGGATATGTCAAAATCGGAATGGGCAGGTTAAAGAAATTCGTCATTACCCGATATCGCTAAGCGGAGGGTGTCGATTAACGGTCCGCATCTTTCAGTCTTCCAAAAGGCCGGAAGTCCGAATCCGTTCTCGTCGAGGAGACGGTACGGTTCCCATCGTAGTTTAAGGTCCAATAAGCGGGGCTACTCCGAGAACTCGCACGTACGGCGAAAGCATGATTGTCCGTCTTCGGAGAATCGACAGAGGTCGACGATTTCGAACAACCTGCGCACGCGCGCCGAGAAAGTATCCTCACCCGAACGCAAAGTTCGTGGAGTAGAGAAGAGAAGACGGTTACGGTTGAGCTTGAGGTACGGTTTGGTTTCAGAATCATCATGAGTTGCGCGTCCGCCTTCACGAAGCAGACGGAAGATATTGCAGCGAATCCTATGGTGAAAGGATCGGCGGGCGACTCCTGAGAGTCACGTTGACAGCTAGAGCATGACTCTTAAATTTCCGGCGAATCGACAACATTCAGTGATTCTGAAAATATCGCGTACGCCGAAGACGTCAGTCATAGCTCGAGCTCGTTACGATGATCGGCGAATCGTTCATTTCACGGCCTTCTGAACGTTATCGACGGGCTCGATTTCAGGCTATCTCATTCCGCGCCCTCGTCTTTGAGAACTGCGGGAAAAATTCTCGACGATGCAATTGTTCGCTTCGTGACGGAAATTTGTTGTTTGCCGTCGATAACGCCCTCGCGCCGTAGACACGGCGGAGACAAATCCTATCGACCTGACGGCATTCGATATCGACCAAAGTGAAAACCGCAGGGGTGATCGTCCGCAGCCGCGAGAAATCTACGATACACATTCTCGCGATGAATTATCATTCCTACGCGCGTACTTTAAGGATATGTCAAAATCGGAATGGGCAGGTTAAAGAAATTCGTCATTACCCGATATCGCTAAGCGGAGGGTGTCGATTAACGGTCCGCATCTTTCAGTCTTCCAAAAGGCCGGAAGTCCGAATCCGTTCTCGTCGAGGAGACGGTACGGTTCCCATCGTAGTTTAAGGTCCAATAAGCGGGGCTACTCCGAGAACTCGCACGTACGGCGAAAGCATGATTGTCCGTCTTCGGAGAATCGACAGAGGTCGACGATTTCGAACAACCTGCGCACGCGCGCCGAGAAAGTATCCTCACCCGAACGCAAAGTTCGTGGAGTAGAGAAGAGAAGACGGTTACGGTTGAGCTTGAGGTACGGTTTGGTTTCAGAATCATCATGAGTTGCGCGTCCGCCTTCACGAAGCAGACGGAAGATATTGCAGCGAATCCTATGGTGAAAGGATCGGCGGGCGACTCCTGAGAGTCACGTTGACAGCTAGAGCATGACTCTTAAATTTCCGGCGAATCGACAACATTCAGTGATTCTGAAAATATCGCGTACGCCGAAGACGTCAGTCATAGCTCGAGCTCGTTACGATGATCGGCGAATCGTTCATTTCACGGCCTTCTGAACGTTATCGACGGGCTCGATTTCAGGCTATCTCATTCCGCGCCCTCGTCTTTGAGAACTGCGGGAAAAATTCTCGACGATGCAATTGTTCGCTTCGTGACGGAAATTTGTTGTTTGCCGTCGATAACGCCCTCGCGCCGTAGACACGGCGGAGACAAATCCTATCGACCTGACGGCATTCGATATCGACCAAAGTGAAAACCGCAGGGGTGATCGTCCGCAGCCGCGAGAAATCTACGATACACATTCTCGCGATGAATTATCATTCCTACGCGCGTACTTTAAGGATATGTCAAAATCGGAATGGGCAGGTTAAAGAAATTCGTCATTACCCGATATCGCTAAGCGGAGGGTGTCGATTAACGGTCCGCATCTTTCAGTCTTCCAAAAGGCCGGAAGTCCGAATCCGTTCTCGTCGAGGAGACGGTACGGTTCCCATCGTAGTTTAAGGTCCAATAAGCGGGGCTACTCCGAGAACTCGCACGTACGGCGAAAGCATGATTGTCCGTCTTCGGAGAATCGACAGAGGTCGACGATTTCGAACAACCTGCGCACGCGCGCCGAGAAAGTATCCTCACCCGAACGCAAAGTTCGTGGAGTAGAGAAGAGAAGACGGTTACGGTTGAGCTTGAGGTACGGTTTGGTTTCAGAATCATCATGAGTTGCGCGTCCGCCTTCACGAAGCAGACGGAAGATATTGCAGCGAATCCTATGGTGAAAGGATCGGCGGGCGACTCCTGAGAGTCACGTTGACAGCTAGAGCATGACTCTTAAATTTCCGGCGAATCGACAACATTCAGTGATTATGAAAATATCGCGTACGCCGAAGACGTCAGTCATAGCTCGAGCTCGTTACGATGATCGGCGAATCGTTCATTTCACGGCCTTCTGAACGTTATCGACGGGCTCGATTTCAGGCTATCTCATTCCGCGCCCTCGTCTTTGAGAACTGCGGGAAAAATTCTCGACGATGCAATTGTTCGCTTCGTGACGGAAATTTGTTGTTTGCCGTCGATAACGCCCTCGCGCCGTAGACACGGCGGAGACAAATCCTATCGACCTGACGGCATTCGATATCGACCAAAGTGAAAACCGCAGGGGTGATCGTCCGCAGCCGCGAGAAATCTACGATACACATTCTCGCGATGAATTATCATTCCTACGCGCGTACTTTAAGGATATGTCAAAATCGGAATGGGCAGGTTAAAGAAATTCGTCATTACCCGATATCGCTAAGCGGAGGGTGTCGATTAACGGTCCGCATCTTTCAGTCTTCCAAAAGGCCGGAAGTCCGAATCCGTTCTCGTCGAGGAGACGGTACGGTTCCCATCGTAGTTTAAGGTCCAATAAGCGGGGCTACTCCGAGAACTCGCACGTACGGCGAAAGCATGATTGTCCGTCTTCGGAGAATCGACAGAGGTCGACGATTTCGAACAACCTGCGCACGCGCGCCGAGAAAGTATCCTCACCCGAACGCAAAGTTCGTGGAGTAGAGAAGAGAAGACGGTTACGGTTGAGCTTGAGGTACGGTTTGGTTTCAGAATCATCATGAGTTGCGCGTCCGCCTTCACGAAGCAGACGGAAGATATTGCAGCGAATCCTATGGTGAAAGGATCGGCGGGCGACTCCTGAGAGTCACGTTGACAGCTAGAGCATGACTCTTAAATTTCCGGCGAATCGACAACATTCAGTGATTCTGAAAATATCGCGTACGCCGAAGACGTCAGTCATAGCTCGAGCTCGTTACGATGATCGGCGAATCGTTCATTTCACGGCCTTCTGAACGTTATCGACGGGCTCGATTTCAGGCTATCTCATTCCGCGCCCTCGTCTTTGAGAACTGCGGGAAAAATTCTCGACGATGCAATTGTTCGCTTCGTGACGGAAATTTGTTGTTTGCCGTCGATAACGCCCTCGCGCCGTAGACACGGCGGAGACAAATCCTATCGACCTGACGGCATTCGATATCGACCAAAGTGAAAACCGCAGGGGTGATCGTCCGCAGCCGCGAGAAATCTACGATACACATTCTCGCGATGAATTATCATTCCTACGCGCGTACTTTAAGGATATGTCAAAATCGGAATGGGCAGGTTAAAGAAATTCGTCATTACCCGATATCGCTAAGCGGAGGGTGTCGATTAACGGTCCGCATCTTTCAGTCTTCCAAAAGGCCGGAAGTCCGAATCCGTTCTCGTCGAGGAGACGGTACGGTTCCCATCGTAGTTTAAGGTCCAATAAGCGGGGCTACTCCGAGAACTCGCACGTACGGCGAAAGCATGATTGTCCGTCTTCGGAGAATCGACAGAGGTCGACGATTTCGAACAACCTGCGCACGCGCGCCGAGAAAGTATCCTCACCCGAACGCAAAGTTCGTGGAGTAGAGAAGAGAAGACGGTTACGGTTGAGCTTGAGGTACGGTTTTGTTTCAGAATCATCATGAGTTGCGCGTCCGCCTTCACGAAGCAGACGGAAGATATTGCAGCGAATCCTATGGTGAAAGGATCGGCGGGCGACTCCTGAGAGTCACGTTGACAGCTAGAGCATGACTCTTAAATTTCCGGCGAATCGACAACATTCAGTGATTCTGAAAATATCGCGTACGCCAAAGACGTCAGTCATAGCTCGAGCTCGTTACGATGATCGGCGAATCGTTCATTTCACGGCCTTCTGAACGTTATCGACGGGCTCGATTTCAGGCTATCTCATTCCGCGCCCTCGTCTTTGAGAACTGCGAAAAAAATTCTCGACGATGCAATTGTTCGCTTCGTGACGGAAATTTGTTGTTTGCCGTCGATAACGCCCTCGCGCCGTAGACACGGCGGAGACAAATCCTATCGACCTGACGGCATTCGATATCGACCAAAGTGAAAACCGCAGGAATGAACGTCCGCAGCCGCGAGAAGTCGACGATATACATTCTCGCGAGGAATTGTCATTCGTACGCGCGTTCTATACCGATACGTCAAAATCGGAATGGGCAGGTTAAAGAAATTCGTCATTACCCGATATCGCTAAGCGGAGGGTGTCGATTAACGGTCCGCATCTTTCAGTCTTCCAAAAGGCCGGAAGTCCGAATCCGTTCTCGTCGAGGAGACGGTACGGTTCCCATCGTAGTTTAAGGTCCAATAAGCGGGGCTACTCCGAGAACTCGCACGTACGGCGAAAGCATGATTGTCCGTCTTCGGAGAATCGACAGAGGTCGACGATTTCGAACAACCTGCGCACGCGCGCCGAGAAAGTATCCTCACCCGAACGCAAAGTTCGTGGAGTAGAGAAGAGAAGACGGTTACGGTTGAGCTTGAGGTACGGTTTTGTTTCAGAATCATCATGAGTTGCGCGTCCGCCTTCACGAAGCAGACGGAAGATATTGCAGCGAATCCTATGGTGAAAGGATCGGCGGGCGACTCCTGAGAGTCACGTTGACAGCTAGAGCATGACTCTTAAATTTCCGGCGAATCGACAACATTCAGTGATTCTGAAAATATCGCGTACGCCGAAGACGTCAGTCATAGCTCGAGCTCGTTACGATGATCGGCGAATCGTTCATTTCACGGCCTTCTGAACGTTATCGACGGGCTCGATTTCAGGCTATCTCATTCCGCGCCCTCGTCTTTGAGAACTGCGGGAAAAATTCTCGACGATGCAATTGTTCGCTTCGTGACGGAAATTTGTTGTTTGCCGTCGATAACGCCCTCGCGCCGTAGACACGGCGGAGACAAATCCTATCGACCTGACGGCATTCGATATCGACCAAAGTGAAAACCGCAGGGGTGATCGTCCGCAGCCGCGAGAAATCGACGATACACATTCTCGCGATGAATTATCATTCCTACGCGCGTACTTTAAGGATATGTCAAAATCGGAATGGGCAGGTTAAAGAAATTCGTCATTACCCGATATCGCTAAGCGGAGGGTGTCGATTAACGGTCCGCATCTTTCAGTCTTCCAAAAGGCCGGAAGTCCGAATCCGTTCTCGTCGAGGAGACGGTACGGTTCCCATCGTAGTTTAAGGTCCAATAAGCGGGGCTACTCCGAGAACTCGCACGTACGGCGAAAGCATGATTGTCCGTCTTCGGAGAATCGACAGAGGTCGACGATTTCGAACAACCTGCGCACGCGCGCCGAGAAAGTATCCTCACCCGAACGCAAAGTTCGTGGAGTAGAGAAGAGAAGACGGTTACGGTTGAGCTTGAGGTACGGTTTTGTTTCAGAATCATCATGAGTTGCGCGTCCGCCTTCACGAAGCAGACGGAAGATATTGCAGCGAATCCTATGGTGAAAGGATCGGCGGGCGACTCCTGAGAGTCACGTTGACAGCTAGAGCATGACTCTTAAATTTCCGGCGAATCGACAACATTCAGTGATTCTGAAAATATCGCGTACGCCGAAGACGTCAGTCATAGCTCGAGCTCGTTACGATGATCGGCGAATCGTTCATTTCACGGCCTTCTGAACGTTATCGACGGGCTCGATTTCAGGCTATCTCATTCCGCGCCCTCGTCTTTGAGAACTGCGGGAAAAATTCTCGACGATGCAATTGTTCGCTTCGTGACGGAAATTTGTTGTTTGCCGTCGATAACGCCCTCGCGCCGTAGACACGGCGGAGACAAATCCTATCGACCTGACGGCATTCGATATCGACCAAAGTGAAAACCGCAGGGGTGATCGTCCGCAGCCGCGAGAAATCGACGATACACATTCTCGCGATGAATTATCATTCCTACGCGCGTACTTTAAGGATATGTCAAAATCGGAATGGGCAGGTTAAAGAAATTCGTCATTACCCGATATCGCTAAGCGGAGGGTGTCGATTAACGGTCCGCATCTTTCAGTCTTCCAAAAGGCCGGAAGTCCGAATCCGTTCTCGTCGAGGAGACGGTACGGTTCCCATCGTAGTTTAAGGTCCAATAAGCGGGGCTACTCCGAGAACTCGCACGTACGGCGAAAGCATGATTGTCCGTCTTCGGAGAATCGACAGAGGTCGACGATTTCGAACAACCTGCGCACGCGCGCCGAGAAAGTATCCTCACCCGAACGCAAAGTTCGTGGAGTAGAGAAGAGAAGACGGTTACGGTTGAGCTTGAGGTACGGTTTTGTTTCAGAATCATCATGAGTTGCGCGTCCGCCTTCACGAAGCAGACGGAAGATATTGCAGCGAATCCTATGGTGAAAGGATCGGCGGGCGACTCCTGAGAGTCACGTTGACAGCTAGAGCATGACTCTTAAATTTCCGGCGAATCGACAACATTCAGTGATTCTGAAAATATCGCGTACGCCGAAGACGTCAGTCATAGCTCGAGCTCGTTACGATGATCGGCGAATCGTTCATTTCACGGCCTTCTGAACGTTATCGACGGGCTCGATTTCAGGCTATCTCATTCCGCGCCCTCGTCTTTGAGAACTGCGGGAAAAATTCTCGACGATGCAATTGTTCGCTTCGTGACGGAAATTTGTTGTTTGCCGTCGATAACGCCCTCGCGCCGTAGACACGGCGGAGACAAATCCTATCGACCTGACGGCATTCGATATCGACCAAAGTGAAAACCGCAGGGGTGATCGTCCGCAGCCGCGAGAAATCGACGATACACATTCTCGCGATGAATTATCATTCCTACGCGCGTACTTTAAGGATATGTCAAAATCGGAATGGGCAGGTTAAAGAAATTCGTCATTACCCGATATCGCTAAGCGGAGGGGTGTCGATTAACGGTCCGCATCTTTCAGTCTTCCAAAAGGCCGGAAGTCCGAATCCGTTCTCGTCGAGGAGACGGTACGGTTCCCATCGTAGTTTAAGGTCCAATAAGCGGGGCTACTCCGAGAACTCGCACGTACGGCGAAAGCATGATTGTCCGTCTTCGGAGAATCGACAGAGGTCGACGATTTCGAACAACCTGCGCACGCGCGCCGAGAAAGTATCCTCACCCGAACGCAAAGTTCGTGGAGTAGAGAAGAGAAGACGGTTACGGTTGAGCTTGAGGTACGGTTTTGTTTCAGAATCATCATGAGTTGCGCGTCCGCCTTCACGAAGCAGACGGAAGATATTGCAGCGAATCCTATGGTGAAAGGATCGGCGGGCGACTCCTGAGAGTCACGTTGACAACTAGAGCATGACTCTTAAATTTCCGGCGAATCGACAACATTCAGTGATTCTGAAAATATCGCGTACGCCGAAGACGTCAGTCATAGCTCGAGCTCGTTACGATGATCGGCGAATCGTTCATTTCACGGCCTTCTGAACGTTATCGACGGGCTCGATTTCAGGCTATCTCATTCCGCGCCCTCGTCTTTGAGAACTGCGGGAAAAATTCTCGACGATGCAATTGTTCGCTTCGTGACGGAAATTTGTTGTTTGCCGTCGATAACGCCCTCGCGCCGTAGACACGGCGGAGACAAATCCTATCGACCTGACGGCATTCGATATCGACCAAAGTGAAAACCGCAGGGGTGATCGTCCGCAGCCGCGAGAAATCGACGATACACATTCTCGCGATGAATTATCATTCCTACGCGCGAACTTTAAGGATATGTCAAAATCGGAATGGGCAGGTTAAAGAAATTCGTCATTACCCGATATCGCTAAGCGGAGGGTGTCGATTAACGGTCCGCATCTTTCAGTCTTCCAAAAGGCCGGAAGTCCGAATCCGTTCTCGTCGAGGAGACGGTACGGTTCCCATCGTAGTTTAAGGTCCAATAAGCGGGGCTACTCCGAGAACTCGCACGTACGGCGAAAGCATGATTGTCCGTCTTCGGAGAATCGACAGAGGTCGACGATTTCGAACAACCTGCGCACGCGCGCCGAGAAAGTATCCTCACCCGAACGCAAAGTTCGTGGAGTAGAGAAGAGAAGACGGTTACGGTTGAGCTTGAGGTACGGTTTTGTTTCAGAATCATCATGAGTTGCGCGTCCGCCTTCACGAAGCAGACGGAAGATATTGCAGCGAATCCTATGGTGAAAGGATCGGCGGGCGACTCCTGAGAGTCACGTTGACAGCTAGAGCATGACTCTTAAATTTCCGGCGAATCGACAACATTCAGTGATTCTGAAAATATCGCGTACGCCGAAGACGTCAGTCATAGCTCGAGCTCGTTACGATGATCGGCGAATCGTTCATTTCACGGCCTTCTGAACGTTATCGACGGGCTCGATTTCAGGCTATCTCATTCCGCGCCCTCGTCTTTGAGAACTGCGGGAAAAATTCTCGACGATGCAATTGTTCGCTTCGTGACGGAAATTTGTTGTTTGCCGTCGATAACGCCCTCGCGCCGTAGACACGGCGGAGACAAATCCTATCGACCTGACGGCATTCGATATCGACCAAAGTGAAAACCGCAGGGGTGATCGTCCGCAGCCGCGAGAAATCGACGATACACATTCTCGCGATGAATTATCATTCCTACGCGCGTACTTTAAGGATATGTCAAAATCGGAATGGGCAGGTTAAAGAAATTCGTCATTACCCGATATCGCTAAGCGGAGGGTGTCGATTAACGGTCCGCATCTTTCAGTCTTCCAAAAGGCCGGAAGTCCGAATCCGTTCTCGTCGAGGAGACGGTACGGTTCCCATCGTAGTTTAAGGTCCAATAAGCGGGGCTACTCCGAGAACTCGCACGTACGGCGAAAGCATGATTGTCCGTCTTCGGAGAATCGACAGAGGTCGACGATTTCGAACAACCTGCGCACGCGCGCCGAGAAAGTATCCTCACCCGAACGCAAAGTTCGTGGAGTAGAGAAGAGAAGACGGTTACGGTTGAGCTTGAGGTACGGTTTTGTTTCAGAATCATCATGAGTTGCGCGTCCGCCTTCACGAAGCAGACGGAAGATATTGCAGCGAATCCTATGGTGAAAGGATCGGCGGGCGACTCCTGAGAGTCACGTTGACAGCTAGAGCATGACTCTTAAATTTCCGGCGAATCGACAACATTCAGTGATTCTGAAAATATCGCGTACGCCGAAGACGTCAGTCATAGCTCGAGCTCGTTACGATGATCGGCGAATCGTTCATTTCACGGCCTTCTGAACGTTATCGACGGGCTCGATTTCAGGCTATCTCATTCCGCGCCCTCGTCTTTGAGAACTGCGGGAAAAATTCTCGACGATGCAATTGTTCGCTTCGTGACGGAAATTTGTTGTTTGCCGTCGATAACGCCCTCGCGCCGTAGACACGGCGGAGACAAATCCTATCGACCTGACGGCATTCGATATCGACCAAAGTGAAAACCGCAGGGGTGATCGTCCGCAGCCGCGAGAAATCGACGATACACATTCTCGCGATGAATTATCATTCCTACGCGCGTACTTTAAGGATATGTCAAAATCGGAATGGGCAGGTTAAAGAAATTCGTCATTACCCGATATCGCTAAGCGGAGGGTGTCGATTAACGGTCCGCATCTTTCAGTCTTCCAAAAGGCCGGAAGTCCGAATCCGTTCTCGTCGAGGAGACGGTACGGTTCCCATCGTAGTTTAAGGTCCAATAAGCGGGGCTACTCCGAGAACTCGCACGTACGGCGAAAGCATGATTGTCCGTCTTCGGAGAATCGACAGAGGTCGACGATTTCGAACAACCTGCGCACGCGCGCCGAGAAAGTATCCTCACCCGAACGCAAAGTTCGTGGAGTAGAGAAGAGAAGACGGTTACGGTTGAGCTTGAGGTACGGTTTTGTTTCAGAATCATCATGAGTTGCGCGTCCGCCTTCACGAAGCAGACGGAAGATATTGCAGCGAATCCTATGGTGAAAGGATCGGCGGGCGACTCCTGAGAGTCACGTTGACAGCTAGAGCATGACTCTTAAATTTCCGGCGAATCGACAACATTCAGTGATTCTGAAAATATCGCGTACGCCGAAGACGTCAGTCATAGCTCGAGCTCGTTACGATGATCGGCGAATCGTTCATTTCACGGCCTTCTGAACGTTATCGACGGGCTCGATTTCAGGCTATCTCATTCCGCGCCCTCGTCTTTGAGAACTGCGGGAAAAATTCTCGACGATGCAATTGTTCGCTTCGTGACGGAAATTTGTTGTTTGCCGTCGATAACGCCCTCGCGCCGTAGACACGGCGGAGACAAATCCTATCGACCTGACGGCATTCGATATCGACCAAAGTGAAAACCGCAGGGGTGATCGTCCGCAGCCGCGAGAAATCGACGATACACATTCTCGCGATGAATTATCATTCCTACGCGCGTACTTTAAGGATATGTCAAAATCGGAATGGGCAGGTTAAAGAAATTCGTCATTACCCGATATCGCTAAGCGGAGGGTGTCGATTAACGGTCCGCATCTTTCAGTCTTCCAAAAGGCCGGAAGTCCGAATCCGTTCTCGTCGAGGAGACGGTACGGTTCCCATCGTAGTTTAAGGTCCAATAAGCGGGGCTACTCCGAGAACTCGCACGTACGGCGAAAGCATGATTGTCCGTCTTCGGAGAATCGACAGAGGTCGACGATTTCGAACAACCTGCGCACGCGCGCCGAGAAAGTATCCTCACCCGAACGCAAAGTTCGTGGAGTAGAGAAGAGAAGACGGTTACGGTTGAGCTTGAGGTACGGTTTTGTTTCAGAATCATCATGAGTTGCGCGTCCGCCTTCACGAAGCAGACGGAAGATATTGCAGCGAATCCTATGGTGAAAGGATCGGCGGGCGACTCCTGAGAGTCACGTTGACAGCTAGAGCATGACTCTTAAATTTCCGGCGAATCGACAACATTCAGTGATTCTGAAAATATCGCGTACGCCGAAGACGTCAGTCATAGCTCGAGCTCGTTACGATGATCGGCGAATCGTTCATTTCACGGCCTTCTGAACGTTATCGACGGGCTCGATTTCAGGCTATCTCATTCCGCGCCCTCGTCTTTGAGAACTGCGGGAAAAATTCTCGACGATGCAATTGTTCGCTTCGTGACGGAAATTTGTTGTTTGCCGTCGATAACGCCCTCGCGCCGTAGACACGGCGGAGACAAATCCTATCGACCTGACGGCATTCGATATCGACCAAAGTGAAAACCGCAGGGGTGATCGTCCGCAGCCGCGAGAAATCGACGATACACATTCTCGCGATGAATTATCATT
The DNA here is from genome assembly GCA_958510865.1 of Myrrha octodecimguttata. NCBI lineage: Eukaryota > Metazoa > Arthropoda > Insecta > Coleoptera > Coccinellidae > Myrrha > Myrrha octodecimguttata. Next base: position 19,590 of record CAUEHS010000796.1, read on the forward strand.
CCTACGCGCGTACTTTAAGGATATGTCAAAATCGGAATGGGCAGGTTAAAGAAATTCGTCATTACCCGATATCGCTAAGCGGAGGGTGTCGATTAACGGTCCGCATCTTTCAGTCTTCCAAAAGGCCGGAAGTCCGAATCCGTTCTCGTCGAGGAGACGGTACGGTTCCCATCGTAGTTTAAGGTCCAATAAGCGGGGCTACTCCGAGAACTCGCACGTACGGCGAAAGCATGATTGTCCGTCTTCGGAGAATCGACAGAGGTCGACGATTTCGAACAACCTGCGCACGCGCGCCGAGAAAGTATCCTCACCCGAACGCAAAGTTCGTGGAGTAGAGAAGAGAAGACGGTTACGGTTGAGCTTGAGGTACGGTTTTGTTTCAGAATCATCATGAGTTGCGCGTCCGCCTTCACGAAGCAGACGGAAGATATTGCAGCGAATCCTATGGTGAAAGGATCGGCGGGCGACTCCTGAGAGTCACGTTGACAGCTAGAGCATGACTCTTAAATTTCCGGCGAATCGACAACATTCAGTGATTCTGAAAATATCGCGTACGCCGAAGACGTCAGTCATAGCTCGAGCTCGTTACGATGATCGGCGAATCGTTTATTTCACGGCCTTCTGAACGTTATCGACGGGCTCGATTTCAGGCTATCTCATTCCGCGCCCTCGTCTTTGAGAACTGCGGGAAAAATTCTCGACGATGCAATTGTTCGCTTCGTGACGGAAATTTGTTGTTTGCCGTCGATAACGCCCTCGCGCCGTAGACACGGCGGAGACAAATCCTATCGACCTGACGGCATTCGATATCGACCAAAGTGAAAACCGCAGGGGTGATCGTCCGCAGCCGCGAGAAATCGACGATACACATTCTCGCGATGAATTATCATTCCTACGCGCGTACTTTAAGGATATGTCAAAATCGGAATGGGCAGGTTAAAGAAATTCGTCATTACCCGATATCGCTAAGCGGAGGGTGTCGATTAACGGTCCGCATCTTTCAGTCTTCCAAAAGGCCGGAAGTCCGAATCCGTTCTCGTCGAGGAGACGGTACGGTTCCCATCGTAGTTTAAGGTCCAATAAGCGGGGCTACTCCGAGAACTCGCACGTACGGCGAAAGCATGATTGTCCGTCTTCGGAGAATCGACAGAGGTCGACGATTTCGAACAACCTGCGCACGCGCGCCGAGAAAGTATCCTCACCCGAACGCAAAGTTCGTGGAGTAGAGAAGAGAAGACGGTTACGGTTGAGCTTGAGGTACGGTTTTGTTTCAGAATCATCATGAGTTGCGCGTCCGCCTTCACGAAGCAGACGGAAGATATTGCAGCGAATCCTATGGTGAAAGGATCGGCGGGCGACTCCTGAGAGTCACGTTGACAGCTAGAGCATGACTCTTAAATTTCCGGCGAATCGACAACATTCAGTGATTCTGAAAATATCGCGTACGCCGAAGACGTCAGTCATAGCTCGAGCTCGTTACGATGATCGGCGAATCGTTCATTTCACGGCCTTCTGAACGTTATCGACGGGCTCGATTTCAGGCTATCTCATTCCGCGCCCTCGTCTTTGAGAACTGCGGGAAAAATTCTCGACGATGCAATTGTTCGCTTCGTGACGGAAATTTGTTGTTTGCCGTCGATAACGCCCTCGCGCCGTAGACACGGCGGAGACAAATCCTATCGACCTGACGGCATTCGATATCGACCAAAGTGAAAACCGCAGGGGTGATCGTCCGCAGCCGCGAGAAATCGACGATACACATTCTCGCGATGAATTATCATTCCTACGCGCGTACTTTAAGGATATGTCAAAATCGGAATGGGCAGGTTAAAGAAATTCGTCATTACCCGATATCGCTAAGCGGAGGGTGTCGATTAACGGTCCGCATCTTTCAGTCTTCCAAAAGGCCGGAAGTCCGAATCCGTTCTCGTCGAGGAGACGGTACGGTTCCCATCGTAGTTTAAGGTCCAATAAGCGGGGCTACTCCGAGAACTCGCACGTACGGCGAAAGCATGATTGTCCGTCTTCGGAGAATCGACAGAGGTCGACGATTTCGAACAACCTGCGCACGCGCGCCGAGAAAGTATCCTCACCCGAACGCAAAGTTCGTGGAGTAGAGAAGAGAAGACGGTTACGGTTGAGCTTGAGGTACGGTTTTGTTTCAGAATCATCATGAGTTGCGCGTCCGCCTTCACGAAGCAGACGGAAGATATTGCAGCGAATCCTATGGTGAAAGGATCGGCGGGCGACTCCTGAGAGTCACGTTGACAGCTAGAGCATGACTCTTAAATTTCCGGCGAATCGACAACATTCAGTGATTCTGAAAATATCGCGTACGCCGAAGACGTCAGTCATAGCTCGAGCTCGTTACGATGATCGGCGAATCGTTCATTTCACGGCCTTCTGAACGTTATCGACGGGCTCGATTTCAGGCTATCTCATTCCGCGCCCTCGTCTTTGAGAACTGCGGGAAAAATTCTCGACGATGCAATTGTTCGCTTCGTGACGGAAATTTGTTGTTTGCCGTCGATAACGCCCTCGCGCCGTAGACACGGCGGAGACAAATCCTATCGACCTGACGGCATTCGATATCGACCAAAGTGAAAACCGCAGGGGTGATCGTCCGCAGCCGCGAGAAATCGACGATACACATTCTCGCGATGAATTATCATTCCTACGCGCGTACTTTAAGGATATGTCAAAATCGGAATGGGCAGGTTAAAGAAATTCGTCATTACCCGATATCGCTAAGCGGAGGGTGTCGATTAACGGTCCGCATCTTTCAGTCTTCCAAAAGGCCGGAAGTCCGAATCCGTTCTCGTCGAGGAGACGGTACGGTTCCCATCGTAGTTTAAGGTCCAATAAGCGGGGCTACTCCGAGAACTCGCACGTACGGCGAAAGCATGATTGTCCGTCTTCGGAGAATCGACAGAGGTCGACGATTTCGAACAACCTGCGCACGCGCGCCGAGAAAGTATCCTCACCCGAACGCAAAGTTCGTGGAGTAGAGAAGAGAAGACGGTTACGGTTGAGCTTGAGGTACGGTTTTGTTTCAGAATCATCATGAGTTGCGCGTCCGCCTTCACGAAGCAGACGGAAGATATTGCAGCGAATCCTATGGTGAAAGGATCGGCGGGCGACTCCTGAGAGTCACGTTGACAGCTAGAGCATGACTCTTAAATTTCCGGCGAATCGACAACATTCAGTGATTCTGAAAATATCGCGTACGCCGAAGACGTCAGTCATAGCTCGAGCTCGTTACGATGATCGGCGAATCGTTCATTTCACGGCCTTCTGAACGTTATCGACGGGCTCGATTTCAGGCTATCTCATTCCGCGCCCTCGTCTTTGAGAACTGCGGGAAAAATTCTCGACGATGCAATTGTTCGCTTCGTGACGGAAATTTGTTGTTTGCCGTCGATAACGCCCTCGCGCCGTAGACACGGCGGAGACAAATCCTATCGACCTGACGGCATTCGATATCGACCAAAGTGAAAACCGCAGGGGTGATCGTCCGCAGCCGCGAGAAATCGACGATACACATTCTCGCGATGAATTATCATTCCTACGCGCGTACTTTAAGGATATGTCAAAATCGGAATGGGCAGGTTAAAGAAATTCGTCATTACCCGATATCGCTAAGCGGAGGGTGTCGATTAACGGTCCGCATCTTTCAGTCTTCCAAAAGGCCGGAAGTCCGAATCCGTTCTCGTCGAGGAGACGGTACGGTTCCCATCGTAGTTTAAGGTCCAATAAGCGGGGCTACTCCGAGAACTCGCACGTACGGCGAAAGCATGATTGTCCGTCTTCGGAGAATCGACAGAGGTCGACGATTTCGAACAACCTGCGCACGCGCGCCGAGAAAGTATCCTCACCCGAACGCAAAGTTCGTGGAGTAGAGAAGAGAAGACGGTTACGGTTGAGCTTGAGGTACGGTTTTGTTTCAGAATCATCATGAGTTGCGCGTCCGCCTTCACGAAGCAGACGGAAGATATTGCAGCGAATCCTATGGTGAAAGGATCGGCGGGCGACTCCTGAGAGTCACGTTGACAGCTAGAGCATGACTCTTAAATTTCCGGCGAATCGACAACATTCAGTGATTCTGAAAATATCGCGTACGCCGAAGACGTCAGTCATAGCTCGAGCTCGTTACGATGATCGGCGAATCGTTCATTTCACGGCCTTCTGAACGTTATCGACGGGCTCGATTTCAGGCTATCTCATTCCGCGCCCTCGTCTTTGAGAACTGCGGGAAAAATTCTCGACGATGCAATTGTTCGCTTCGTGACGGAAATTTGTTGTTTGCCGTCGATAACGCCCTCGCGCCGTAGACACGGCGGAGACAAATCCTATCGACCTGACGGCATTCGATATCGACCAAAGTGAAAACCGCAGGGGTGATCGTCCGCAGCCGCGAGAAATCGACGATACACATTCTCGCGATGAATTATCATTCCTACGCGCGTACTTTAAGGATATGTCAAAATCGGAATGGGCAGGTTAAAGAAATTCGTCATTACCCGATATCGCTAAGCGGAGGGTGTCGATTAACGGTCCGCATCTTTCAGTCTTCCAAAAGGCCGGAAGTCCGAATCCGTTCTCGTCGAGGAGACGGTACGGTTCCCATCGTAGTTTAAGGTCCAATAAGCGGGGCTACTCCGAGAACTCGCACGTACGGCGAAAGCATGATTGTCCGTCTTCGGAGAATCGACAGAGGTCGACGATTTCGAACAACCTGCGCACGCGCGCCGAGAAAGTATCCTCACCCGAACGCAAAGTTCGTGGAGTAGAGAAGAGAAGACGGTTACGGTTGAGCTTGAGGTACGGTTTTGTTTCAGAATCATCATGAGTTGCGCGTCCGCCTTCACGAAGCAGACGGAAGATATTGCAGCGAATCCTATGGTGAAAGGATCGGCGGGCGACTCCTGAGAGTCACGTTGACAGCTAGAGCATGACTCTTAAATTTCCGGCGAATCGACAACATTCAGTGATTCTGAAAATATCGCGTACGCCGAAGACGTCAGTCATAGCTCGAGCTCGTTACGATGATCGGCGAATCGTTCATTTCACGGCCTTCTGAACGTTATCGACGGGCTCGATTTCAGGCTATCTCATTCCGCGCCCTCGTCTTTGAGAACTGCGGGAAAAATTCTCGACGATGCAATTGTTCGCTTCGTGACGGAAATTTGTTGTTTGCCGTCGATAACGCCCTCGCGCCGTAGACACGGCGGAGACAAATCCTATCGACCTGACGGCATTCGATATCGACCAAAGTGAAAACCGCAGGGGTGATCGTCCGCAGCCGCGAGAAATCGACGATACACATTCTCGCGATGAATTATCATTCCTACGCGCGTACTTTAAGGATATGTCAAAATCGGAATGGGCAGGTTAAAGAAATTCGTCATTACCCGATATCGCTAAGCGGAGGGTGTCGATTAACGGTCCGCATCTTTCAGTCTTCCAAAAGGCCGGAAGTCCGAATCCGTTCTCGTCGAGGAGACGGTACGGTTCCCATCGTAGTTTAAGGTCCAATAAGCGGGGCTACTCCGAGAACTCGCACGTACGGCGAAAGCATGATTGTCCGTCTTCGGAGAATCGACAGAGGTCGACGATTTCGAACAACCTGCGCACGCGCGCCGAGAAAGTATCCTCACCCGAACGCAAAGTTCGTGGAGTAGAGAAGAGAAGACGGTTACGGTTGAGCTTGAGGTACGGTTTTGTTTCAGAATCATCATGAGTTGCGCGTCCGCCTTCACGAAGCAGACGGAAGATATTGCAGCGAATCCTATGGTGAAAGGATCGGCGGGCGACTCCTGAGAGTCACGTTGACAGCTAGAGCATGACTCTTAAATTTCCGGCGAATCGACAACATTCAGTGATTCTGAAAATATCGCGTACGCCGAAGACGTCAGTCATAGCTCGAGCTCGTTACGATGATCGGCGAATCGTTCATTTCACGGCCTTCTGAACGTTATCGACGGGCTCGATTTCAGGCTATCTCATTCCGCGCCCTCGTCTTTGAGAACTGCGGGAAAAATTCTCGACGATGCAATTGTTCGCTTCGTGACGGAAATTTGTTGTTTGCCGTCGATAACGCCCTCGCGCCGTAGACACGGCGGAGACAAATCCTATCGACCTGACGGCATTCGATATCGACCAAAGTGAAAACCGCAGGGGTGATCGTCCGCAGCCGCGAGAAATCGACGATACACATTCTCGCGATGAATAATCATTCCTACGCGCGTACTTTAAGGATATGTCAAAATCGGAATGGGCAGGTTAAAGAAATTCGTCATTACCCGATATCGCTAAGCGGAGGGTGTCGATTAACGGTCCGCATCTTTCAGTCTTCCAAAAGGCCGGAAGTCCGAATCCGTTCTCGTCGAGGAGACGGTACGGTTCCCATCGTAGTTTAAGGTCCAATAAGCGGGGCTACTCCGAGAACTCGCACGTACGGCGAAAGCATGATTGTCCGTCTTCGGAGAATCGACAGAGGTCGACGATTTCGAACAACCTGCGCACGCGCGCCGAGAAAGTATCCTCACCCGAACGCAAAGTTCGTGGAGTAGAGAAGAGAAGACGGTTACGGTTGAGCTTGAGGTACGGTTTTGTTTCAGAATCATCATGAGTTGCGCGTCCGCCTTCACGAAGCAGACGGAAGATATTGCAGCGAATCCTATGGTGAAAGGATCGGCGGGCGACTCCTGAGAGTCACGTTGACAGCTAGAGCATGACTCTTAAATTTCCGGCGAATCGACAACATTCAGTGATTCTGAAAATATCGCGTACGCCGAAGACGTCAGTCATAGCTCGAGCTCGTTACGATGATCGGCGAATCGTTCATTTCACGGCCTTCTGAACGTTATCGACGGGCTCGATTTCAGGCTATCTCATTCCGCGCCCTCGTCTTTGAGAACTGCGGGAAAAATTCTCGACGATGCAATTGTTCGCTTCGTGACGGAAATTTGTTGTTTGCCGTCGATAACGCCCTCGCGCCGTAGACACGGCGGAGACAAATCCTATCGACCTGACGGCATTCGATATCGACCAAAGTGAAAACCGCTGGGGTGATCGTCCGCAGCCGCGAGAAATCGACGATACACATTCTCGCGATGAATTATCATTCCTACGCGCGTACTTTAAGGATATGTCAAAATCGGAATGGGCAGGTTAAAGAAATTCGTCATTACCCGATATCGCTAAGCGGAGGGTGTCGATTAACGGTCCGCATCTTTCAGTCTTCCAAAAGGCCGGAAGTCCGAATCCGTTCTCGTCGAGGAGACGGTACGGTTCCCATCGTAGTTTAAGGTCCAATAAGCGGGGCTACTCCGAGAACTCGCACGTACGGCGAAAGCATGATTGTCCGTCTTCGGAGAATCGACAGAGGTCGACGATTTCGAACAACCTGCGCACGCGCGCCGAGAAAGTATCCTCACCCGAACGCAAAGTTCGTGGAGTAGAGAAGAGAAGACGGTTACGGTTGAGCTTGAGGTACGGTTTTGTTTCAGAATCATCATGAGTTGCGCGTCCGCCTTCACGAAGCAGACGGAAGATATTGCAGCGAATCCTATGGTGAAAGGATCGGCGGGCGACTCCTGAGAGTCACGTTGACAGCTAGAGCATGACTCTTAAATTTCCGGCGAATCGACAACATTCAGTGATTCTGAAAATATCGCGTACGCCGAAGACGTCAGTCATAGCTCGAGCTCGTTACGATGATCGGCGAATCGTTCATTTCACGGCCTTCTGAACGTTATCGACGGGCTCGATTTCAGGCTATCTCATTCCGCGCCCTCGTCTTTGAGAACTGCGGGAAAAATTCTCGACGATGCAATTGTTCGCTTCGTGACGGAAATTTGTTGTTTGCCGTCGATAACGCCCTCGCGCCGTAGACACGGCGGAGACAAATCCTATCGACCTGACGGCATTCGATATCGACCAAAGTGAAAACCGCAGGGGTGATCGTCCGCAGCCGCGAGAAATCGACGATACACATTCTCGCGATGAATTATCATTCCTACGCGCGTACTTTAAGGATATGTCAAAATCGGAATGGGCAGGTTAAAGAAATTCGTCATTACCCGATATCGCTAAGCGGAGGGTGTCGATTAACGGTCCGCATCTTTCAGTCTTCCAAAAGGCCGGAAGTCCGAATCCGTTCTCGTCGAGGAGACGGTACGGTTCCCATCGTAGTTTAAGGTCCAATAAGCGGGGCTACTCCGAGAACTCGCACGTACGGCGAAAGCATGATTGTCCGTCTTCGGAGAATCGACAGAGGTCGACGATTTCGAACAACCTGCGCACGCGCGCCGAGAAAGTATCCTCACCCGAACGCAAAGTTCGTGGAGTAGAGAAGAGAAGACGGTTACGGTTGAGCTTGAGGTACGGTTTTGTTTCAGAATCATCATGAGTTGCGCGTCCGCCTTCACGAAGCAGACGGAAGATATTGCAGCGAATCCTATGGTGAAAGGATCGGCGGGCGACTCCTGAGAGTCACGTTGACAGCTAGAGCATGACTCTTAAATTTCCGGCGAATCGACAACATTCAGTGATTCTGAAAATATCGCGTACGCCGAAGACGTCAGTCATAGCTCGAGCTCGTTACGATGATCGGCGAATCGTTCATTTCACGGCCTTCTGAACGTTATCGACGGGCTCGATTTCAGGCTATCTCATTCCGCGCCCTCGTCTTTGAGAACTGCGGGAAAAATTCTCGACGATGCAATTGTTCGCTTCGTGACGGAAATTTGTTGTTTGCCGTCGATAACGCCCTCGCGCCGTAGACACGGCGGAGACAAATCCTATCGACCTGACGGCATTCGATATCGACCAAAGTGAAAACCGCAGGGGTGATCGTCCGCAGCCGCGAGAAATCTACGATACACATTCTCGCGATGAATTATCATTCCTACGCGCGTACTTTAAGGATATGTCAAAATCGGAATGGGCAGGTTAAAGAAATTCGTCATTACCCGATATCGCTAAGCGGAGGGTGTCGATTAACGGTCCGCATCTTTCAGTCTTCCAAAAGGCCGGAAGTCCGAATCCGTTCTCGTCGAGGAGACGGTACGGTTCCCATCGTAGTTTAAGGTCCAATAAGCGGGGCTACTCCGAGAACTCGCACGTACGGCGAAAGCATGATTGTCCGTCTTCGGAGAATCGACAGAGGTCGACGATTTCGAACAACCTGCGCACGCGCGCCGAGAAAGTATCCTCACCCGAACGCAAAGTTCGTGGAGTAGAGAAGAGAAGACGGTTACGGTTGAGCTTGAGGTACGGTTTTGTTTCAGAATCATCATGAGTTGCGCGTCCGCCTTCACGAAGCAGACGGAAGATATTGCAGCGAATCCTATGGTGAAAGGATCGGCGGGCGACTCCTGAGAGTCACGTTGACAGCTAGAGCATGACTCTTAAATTTCCGGCGAATCGACAACATTCAGTGATTCTGAAAATATCGCGTACGCCGAAGACGTCAGTCATAGCTCGAGCTCGTTACGATGATCGGCGAATCGTTCATTTCACGGCCTTCTGAACGTTATCGACGGGCTCGATTTCAGGCTATCTCATTCCGCGCCCTCGTCTTTGAGAACTGCGGGAAAAATTCTCGACGATGCAATTGTTCGCTTCGTGACGGAAATTTGTTGTTTGCCGTCGATAACGCCCTCGCGCCGTAGACACGGCGGAGACAAATCCTATCGACCTGACGGCATTCGATATCGACCAAAGTGAAAACCGCAGGGGTGATCGTCCGCAGCCGCGAGAAATCGACGATACACATTCTCGCGATGAATTATCATTCCTACGCGCGTACTTTAAGGATATGTCAAAATCGGAATGGGCAGGTTAAAGAAATTCGTCATTACCCGATATCGCTAAGCGGAGGGTGTCGATTAACGGTCCGCATCTTTCAGTCTTCCAAAAGGCCGGAAGTCCGAATCCGTTCTCGTCGAGGAGACGGTACGGTTCCCATCGTAGTTTAAGGTCCAATAAGCGGGGCTACTCCGAGAACTCGCACGTACGGCGAAAGCATGATTGTCCGTCTTCGGAGAATCGACAGAGGTCGACGATTTCGAACAACCTGCGCACGCGCGCCGAGAAAGTATCCTCACCCGAACGCAAAGTTCGTGGAGTAGAGAAGAGAAGACGGTTACGGTTGAGCTTGAGGTACGGTTTTGTTTCAGAATCATCATGAGTTGCGCGTCCGCCTTCACGAAGCAGACGGAAGATATTGCAGCGAATCCTATGGTGAAAGGATCGGCGGGCGACTCCTGAGAGTCACGTTGACAGCTAGAGCATGACTCTTAAATTTCCGGCGAATCGACAACATTCAGTGATTCTGAAAATATCGCGTACGCCGAAGACGTCAGTCATAGCTCGAGCTCGTTACGATGATCGGCGAATCGTTCATTTCACGGCCTTCTGAACGTTATCGACGGGCTCGATTTCAGGCTATCTCATTCCGCGCCCTCGTCTTTGAGAACTGCGGGAAAAATTCTCGACGATGCAATTGTTCGCTTCGTGACGGAAATTTGTTGTTTGCCGTCGATAACGCCCTCGCGCCGTAGACACGGCGGAGACAAATCCTATCGACCTGACGGCATTCGATATCGACCAAAGTGAAAACCGCAGGGGTGATCGTCCGCAGCCGCGAGAAATCGACGATACACATTCTCGCGATGAATTATCATTCCTACGCGCGTACTTTAAGGATATGTCAAAATCGGAATGGGCAGGTTAAAGAAATTCGTCATTACCCGATATCGCTAAGCGGAGGGTGTCGATTAACGGTCCGCATCTTTCAGTCTTCCAAAAGGCCGGAAGTCCGAATCCGTTCTCGTCGAGGAGACGGTACGGTTCCCATCGTAGTTTAAGGTCCAATAAGCGGGGCTACTCCGAGAACTCGCACGTACGGCGAAAGCATGATTGTCCGTCTTCGGAGAATCGACAGAGGTCGACGATTTCGAACAACCTGCGCACGCGCGCCGAGAAAGTATCCTCACCCGAACGCAAAGTTCGTGGAGTAGAGAAGAGAAGACGGTTACGGTTGAGCTTGAGGTACGGTTTTGTTTCAGAATCATCATGAGTTGCGCGTCCGCCTTCACGAAGCAGACGGAAGATATTGCAGCGAATCCTATGGTGAAAGGATCGGCGGGCGACTCCTGAGAGTCACGTTGACAGCTAGAGCATGACTCTTAAATTTCCGGCGAATCGACAACATTCAGTGATTCTGAAAATATCGCGTACGCCGAAGACGTCAGTCATAGCTCGAGCTCGTTACGATGATCGGCGAATCGTTCATTTCACGGCCTTCTGAACGTTATCGACGGGCTCGATTTCAGGCTATCTCATTCCGCGCCCTCGTCTTTGAGAACTGCGGGAAAAATTCTCGACGATGCAATTGTTCGCTTCGTGACGGAAATTTGTTGTTTGCCGTCGATAACGCCCTCGCGCCGTAGACACGGCGGAGACAAATCCTATCGACCTGACGGCATTCGATATCGACCAAAGTGAAAACCGCAGGGGTGATCGTCCGCAGCCGCGAGAAATCTACGATACACATTCTCGCGATGAATTATCATTCCTACGCGCGTACTTTAAGGATATGTCAAAATCGGAATGGGCAGGTTAAAGAAATTCGTCATTACCCGATATCGCTAAGCGGAGGGTGTCGATTAACGGTCCGCATCTTTCAGTCTTCCAAAAGGCCGGAAGTCCGAATCCGTTCTCGTCGAGGAGACGGTACGGTTCCCATCGTAGTTTAAGGTCCAATAAGCGGGGCTACTCCGAGAACTCGCACGTACGGCGAAAGCATGATTGTCCGTCTTCGGAGAATCGACAGAGGTCGACGATTTCGAACAACCTGCGCACGCGCGCCGAGAAAGTATCCTCACCCGAACGCAAAGTTCGTGGAGTAGAGAAGAGAAGACGGTTACGGTTGAGCTTGAGGTACGGTTTTGTTTCAGAATCATCATGAGTTGCGCGTCCGCCTTCACGAAGCAGACGGAAGATATTGCAGCGAATCCTATGGTGAAAGGATCGGCGGGCGACTCCTGAGAGTCACGTTGACAGCTAGAGCATGACTCTTAAATTTCCGGCGAATCGACAACATTCAGTGATTCTGAAAATATCGCGTACGCCGAAGACGTCAGTCATAGCTCGAGCTCGTTACGATGATCGGCGAATCGTTCATTTCACGGCCTTCTGAACGTTATCGACGGGCTCGATTTCAGGCTATCTCATTCCGCGCCCTCGTCTTTGAGAACTGCGGGAAAAATTCTCGACGATGCAATTGTTCGCTTCGTGACGGAAATTTGTTGTTTGCCGTCGATAACGCCCTCGCGCCGTAGACACGGCGGAGACAAATCCTATCGACCTGACGGCATTCGATATCGACCAAAGTGAAAACCGCAGGGGTGATCGTCCGCAGCCGCGAGAAATCGACGATACACATTCTCGCGATGAATTATCATTCCTACGCGCGTACTTTAAGGATATGTCAAAATCGGAATGGGCAGGTTAAAGAAATTCGTCATTACCCGATATCGCTAAGCGGAGGGTGTCGATTAACGGTCCGCATCTTTCAGTCTTCCAAAAGGCCGGAAGTCCGAATCCGTTCTCGTCGAGGAGACGGTACGGTTCCCATCGTAGTTTAAGGTCCAATAAGCGGGGCTACTCCGAGAACTCGCACGTACGGCGAAAGCATGATTGTCCGTCTTCGGAGAATCGACAGAGGTCGACGATTTCGAACAACCTGCGCACGCGCGCCGAGAAAGTATCCTCACCCGAACGCAAAGTTCGTGGAGTAGAGAAGAGAAGACGGTTACGGTTGAGCTTGAGGTACGGTTTTGTTTCAGAATCATCATGAGTTGCGCGTCCGCCTTCACGAAGCAGACGGAAGATATTGCAGCGAATCCTATGGTGAAAGGATCGGCGGGCGACTCCTGAGAGTCACGTTGACAGCTAGAGCATGACTCTTAAATTTCCGGCGAATCGACAACATTCAGTGATTCTGAAAATATCGCGTACGCCGAAGACGTCAGTCATAGCTCGAGCTCGTTACGATGATCGGCGAATCGTTCATTTCACGGCCTTCTGAACGTTATCGACGGGCTCGATTTCAGGCTATCTCATTCCGCGCCCTCGTCTTTGAGAACTGCGGGAAAAATTCTCGACGATGCAATTGTTCGCTTCGTGACGGAAATTTGTTGTTTGCCGTCGATAACGCCCTCGCGCCGTAGACACGGCGGAGACAAATCCTATCGACCTGACGGCATTCGATATCGACCAAAGTGAAAACCGCAGGGGTGATCGTCCGCAGCCGCGAGAAATCGACGATACACATTCTCGCGATGAATTATCATTCCTACGCGCGTACTTTAAGGATATGTCAAAATCGGAATGGGCAGGTTAAAGAAATTCGTCATTACCCGATATCGCTAAGCGGAGGGTGTCGATTAACGGTCCGCATCTTTCAGTCTTCCAAAAGGCCGGAAGTCCGAATCCGTTCTCGTCGAGGAGACGGTACGGTTCCCATCGTAGTTTAAGGTCCAATAAGCGGGGCTACTCCGAGAACTCGCACGTACGGCGAAAGCATGATTGTCCGTCTTCGGAGAATCGACAGAGGTCGACGATTTCGAACAACCTGCGCACGCGCGCCGAGAAAGTATCCTCACCCGAACGCAAAGTTCGTGGAGTAGAGAAGAGAAGACGGTTACGGTTGAGCTTGAGGTACGGTTTTGTTTCAGAATCATCATGAGTTGCGCGTCCGCCTTCACGAAGCAGACGGAAGATATTGCAGCGAATCCTATGGTGAAAGGATCGGCGGGCGACTCCTGAGAGTCACGTTGACAGCTAGAGCATGACTCTTAAATTTCCGGCGAATCGACAACATTCAGTGATTCTGAAAATATCGCGTACGCCGAAGACGTCAGTCATAGCTCGAGCTCGTTACGATGATCGGCGAATCGTTCATTTCACGGCCTTCTGAACGTTATCGACGGGCTCGATTTCAGGCTATCTCATTCCGCGCCCTCGTCTTTGAGAACTGCGGGAAAAATTCTCGACGATGCAATTGTTCGCTTCGTGACGGAAATTTGTTGTTTGCCGTCGATAACGCCCTCGCGCCGTAGACACGGCGGAGACAAATCCTATCGACCTGACGGCATTCGATATCGACCAAAGTGAAAACCGCAGGGGTGATCGTCCGCAGCCGCGAGAAATCGACGATACACATTCTCGCGATGAATTATCATTCCTACGCGCGTACTTTAAGGATATGTCAAAATCGGAATGGGCAGGTTAAAGAAATTCGTCATTACCCGATATCGCTAAGCGGAGGGTGTCGATTAACGGTCCGCATCTTTCAGTCTTCCAAAAGGCCGGAAGTCCGAATCCGTTCTCGTCGAGGAGACGGTACGGTTCCCATCGTAGTTTAAGGTCCAATAAGCGGGGCTACTCCGAGAACTCGCACGTACGGCGAAAGCATGATTGTCCGTCTTCGGAGAATCGACAGAGGTCGACGATTTCGAACAACCTGCGCACGCGCGCCGAGAAAGTATCCTCACCCGAACGCAAAGTTCGTGGAGTAGAGAAGAGAAGACGGTTACGGTTGAGCTTGAGGTACGGTTTTGTTTCAGAATCATCATGAGTTGCGCGTCCGCCTTCACGAAGCAGACGGAAGATATTGCAGCGAATCCTATGGTGAAAGGATCGGCGGGCGACTCCTGAGAGTCACGTTGACAGCTAGAGCATGACTCTTAAATTTCCGGCGAATCGACAACATTCAGTGATTCTGAAAATATCGCGTACGCCGAAGACGTCAGTCATAGCTCGAGCTCGTTACGATGATCGGCGAATCGTTCATTTCACGGCCTTCTGAACGTTATCGACGGGCTCGATTTCAGGCTATCTCATTCCGCGCCCTCGTCTTTGAGAACTGCGGGAAAAATTCTCGACGATGCAATTGTTCGCTTCGTGACGGAAATTTGTTGTTTGCCGTCGATAACGCCCTCGCGCCGTAGACACGGCGGAGACAAATCCTATCGACCTGACGGCATTCGATATCGACCAAAGTGAAAACCGCAGGGGTGATCGTCCGCAGCCGCGAGAAATCGACGATACACATTCTCGCGATGAATAATCATTCCTACGCGCGTACTTTAAGGATATGTCAAAATCGGAATGGGCAGGTTAAAGAAATTCGTCATTACCCGATATCGCTAAGCGGAGGGTGTCGATTAACGGTCCGCATCTTTCAGTCTTCCAAAAGGCCGGAAGTCCGAATCCGTTCTCGTCGAGGAGACGGTACGGTTCCCATCGTAGTTTAAGGTCCAATAAGCGGGGCTACTCCGAGAACTCGCACGTACGGCGAAAGCATGATTGTCCGTCTTCGGAGAATCGACAGAGGTCGACGATTTCGAACAACCTGCGCACGCGCGCCGAGAAAGTATCCTCACCCGAACGCAAAGTTCGTGGAGTAGAGAAGAGAAGACGGTTACGGTTGAGCTTGAGGTACGGTTTTGTTTCAGAATCATCATGAGTTGCGCGTCCGCCTTCACGAAGCAGACGGAAGATATTGCAGCGAATCCTATGGTGAAAGGATCGGCGGGCGACTCCTGAGAGTCACGTTGACAGCTAGAGCATGACTCTTAAATTTCCGGCGAATCGACAACATTCAGTGATTCTGAAAATATCGCGTACGCCGAAGACGTCAGTCATAGCTCGAGCTCGTTACGATGATCGGCGAATCGTTCATTTCACGGCCTTCTGAACGTTATCGACGGGCTCGATTTCAGGCTATCTCATTCCGCGCCCTCGTCTTTGAGAACTGCGGGAAAAATTCTCGACGATGCAATTGTTCGCTTCGTGACGGAAATTTGTTGTTTGCCGTCGATAACGCCCTCGCGCCGTAGACACGGCGGAGACAAATCCTATCGACCTGACGGCATTCGATATCGACCAAAGTGAAAACCGCAGGGGTGATCGTCCGCAGCCGCGAGAAATCTACGATACACATTCTCGCGATGAATTATCATTCCTACGCGCGTACTTTAAGGATATGTCAAAATCGGAATGGGCAGGTTAAAGAAATTCGTCATTACCCGATATCGCTAAGCGGAGGGTGTCGATTAACGGTCCGCATCTTTCAGTCTTCCAAAAGGCCGGAAGTCCGAATCCGTTCTCGTCGAGGAGACGGTACGGTTCCCATCGTAGTTTAAGGTCCAATAAGCGGGGCTACTCCGAGAACTCGCACGTACGGCGAAAGCATGATTGTCCGTCTTCGGAGAATCGACAGAGGTCGACGATTTCGAACAACCTGCGCACGCGCGCCGAGAAAGTATCCTCACCCGAACGCAAAGTTCGTGGAGTAGAGAAGAGAAGACGGTTACGGTTGAGCTTGAGGTACGGTTTTGTTTCAGAATCATCATGAGTTGCGCGTCCGCCTTCACGAAGCAGACGGAAGATATTGCAGCGAATCCTATGGTGAAAGGATCGGCGGGCGACTCCTGAGAGTCACGTTGACAGCTAGAGCATGACTCTTAAATTTCCGGCGAATCGACAACATTCAGTGATTCTGAAAATATCGCGTACGCCGAAGACGTCAGTCATAGCTCGAGCTCGTTACGATGATCGGCGAATCGTTCATTTCACGGCCTTCTGAACGTTATCGACGGGCTCGATTTCAGGCTATCTCATTCCGCGCCCTCGTCTTTGAGAACTGCGGGAAAAATTCTCGACGATGCAATTGTTCGCTTCGTGACGGAAATTTGTTGTTTGCCGTCGATAACGCCCTCGCGCCGTAGACACGGCGGAGACAAATCCTATCGACCTGACGGCATTCGATATCGACCAAAGTGAAAACCGCAGGGGTGATCGTCCGCAGCCGCGAGAAATCTACGATACACATTCTCGCGATGAATTATCATTCCTACGCGCGTACTTTAAGGATATGTCAAAATCGGAATGGGCAGGTTAAAGAAATTCGTCATTACCCGATATCGCTAAGCGGAGGGTGTCGATTAACGGTCCGCATCTTTCAGTCTTCCAAAAGGCCGGAAGTCCGAATCCGTTCTCGTCGAGGAGACGGTACGGTTCCCATCGTAGTTTAAGGTCCAATAAGCGGGGCTACTCCGAGAACTCGCACGTACGGCGAAAGCATGATTGTCCGTCTTCGGAGAATCGACAGAGGTCGACGATTTCGAACAACCTGCGCACGCGCGCCGAGAAAGTATCCTCACCCGAACGCAAAGTTCGTGGAGTAGAGAAGAGAAGACGGTTACGGTTGAGCTTGAGGTACGGTTTTGTTTCAGAATCATCATGAGTTGCGCGTCCGCCTTCACGAAGCAGACGGAAGATATTGCAGCGAATCCTATGGTGAAAGGATCGGCGGGCGACTCCTGAGAGTCACGTTGACAGCTAGAGCATGACTCTTAAATTTCCGGCGAATCGACAACATTCAGTGATTCTGAAAATATCGCGTACGCCGAAGACGTCAGTCATAGCTCGAGCTCGTTACGATGATCGGCGAATCGTTCATTTCACGGCCTTCTGAACGTTATCGACGGGCTCGATTTCAGGCTATCTCATTCCGCGCCCTCGTCTTTGAGAACTGCGGGAAAAATTCTCGACGATGCAATTGTTCGCTTCGTGACGGAAATTTGTTGTTTGCCGTCGATAACGCCCTCGCGCCGTAGACACGGCGGAGACAAATCCTATCGACCTGACGGCATTCGATATCGACCAAAGTGAAAACCGCAGGGGTGATCGTCCGCAGCCGCGAGAAATCTACGATACACATTCTCGCGATGAATTATCATTCCTACGCGCGTACTTTAAGGATATGTCAAAATCGGAATGGGCAGGTTAAAGAAATTCGTCATTACCCGATATCGCTAAGCGGAGGGTGTCGATTAACGGTCCGCATCTTTCAGTCTTCCAAAAGGCCGGAAGTCCGAATCCGTTCTCGTCGAGGAGACGGTACGGTTCCCATCGTAGTTTAAGGTCCAATAAGCGGGGCTACTCCGAGAACTCGCACGTACGGCGAAAGCATGATTGTCCGTCTTCGGAGAATCGACAGAGGTCGACGATTTCGAACAACCTGCGCACGCGCGCCGAGAAAGTATCCTCACCCGAACGCAAAGTTCGTGGAGTAGAGAAGAGAAGACGGTTACGGTTGAGCTTGAGGTACGGTTTTGTTTCAGAATCATCATGAGTTGCGCGTCCGCCTTCACGAAGCAGACGGAAGATATTGCAGCGAATCCTATGGTGAAAGGATCGGCGGGCGACTCCTGAGAGTCACGTTGACAGCTAGAGCATGACTCTTAAATTTCCGGCGAATCGACAACATTCAGTGATTCTGAAAATATCGCGTACGCCGAAGACGTCAGTCATAGCTCGAGCTCGTTACGATGATCGGCGAATCGTTCATTTCACGGCCTTCTGAACGTTATCGACGGGCTCGATTTCAGGCTATCTCATTCCGCGCCCTCGTCTTTGAGAACTGCGGGAAAAATTCTCGACGATGCAATTGTTCGCTTCGTGACGGAAATTTGTTGTTTGCCGTCGATAACGCCCTCGCGCCGTAGACACGGCGGAGACAAATCCTATCGACCTGACGGCATTCGATATCGACCAAAGTGAAAACCGCAGGGGTGATCGTCCGCAGCCGCGAGAAATCTACGATACACATTCTCGCGATGAATTATCATTCCTACGCGCGTACTTTAAGGATATGTCAAAATCGGAATGGGCAGGTTAAAGAAATTCGTCATTACCCGATATCGCTAAGCGGAGGGTGTCGATTAACGGTCCGCATCTTTCAGTCTTCCAAAAGGCCGGAAGTCCGAATCCGTTCTCGTCGAGGAGACGGTACGGTTCCCATCGTAGTTTAAGGTCCAATAAGCGGGGCTACTCCGAGAACTCGCACGTACGGCGAAAGCATGATTGTCCGTCTTCGGAGAATCGACAGAGGTCGACGATTTCGAACAACCTGCGCACGCGCGCCGAGAAAGTATCCTCACCCGAACGCAAAGTTCGTGGAGTAGAGAAGAGAAGACGGTTACGGTTGAGCTTGAGGTACGGTTTTGTTTCAGAATCATCATGAGTTGCGCGTCCGCCTTCACGAAGCAGACGGAAGATATTGCAGCGAATCCTATGGTGAAAGGATCGGCGGGCGACTCCTGAGAGTCACGTTGACAGCTAGAGCATGACTCTTAAATTTCCGGCGAATCGACAACATTCAGTGATTCTGAAAATATCGCGTACGCCGAAGACGTCAGTCATAGCTCGAGCTCGTTACGATGATCGGCGAATCGTTCATTTCACGGCCTTCTGAACGTTATCGACGGGCTCGATTTCAGGCTATCTCATTCCGCGCCCTCGTCTTTGAGAACTGCGGGAAAAATTCTCGACGATGCAATTGTTCGCTTCGTGACGGAAATTTGTTGTTTGCCGTCGATAACGCCCTCGCGCCGTAGACACGGCGGAGACAAATCCTATCGACCTGACGGCATTCGATATCGACCAAAGTGAAAACCGCAGGGGTGATCGTCCGCAGCCGCGAGAAATCTACGATACACATTCTCGCGATGAATTATCATTCCTACGCGCGTACTTTAAGGATATGTCAAAATCGGAATGGGCAGGTTAAAGAAATTCGTCATTACCCGATATCGCTAAGCGGAGGGTGTCGATTAACGGTCCGCATCTTTCAGTCTTCCAAAAGGCCGGAAGTCCGAATCCGTTCTCGTCGAGGAGACGGTACGGTTCCCATCGTAGTTTAAGGTCCAATAAGCGGGGCTACTCCGAGAACTCGCACGTACGGCGAAAGCATGATTGTCCGTCTTCGGAGAATCGACAGAGGTCGACGATTTCGAACAACCTGCGCACGCGCGCCGAGAAAGTATCCTCACCCGAACGCAAAGTTCGTGGAGTAGAGAAGAGAAGACGGTTACGGTTGAGCTTGAGGTACGGTTTTGTTTCAGAATCATCATGAGTTGCGCGTCCGCCTTCACGAAGCAGACGGAAGATATTGCAGCGAATCCTATGGTGAAAGGATCGGCGGGCGACTCCTGAGAGTCACGTTGACAGCTAGAGCATGACTCTTAAATTTCCGGCGAATCGACAACATTCAGTGATTCTGAAAATATCGCGTACGCCGAAGACGTCAGTCATAGCTCGAGCTCGTTACGATTATCGGCGAATCGTTCATTTCACGGCCTTCTGAACGTTATCGACGGGCTCGATTTCAGGCTATCTCATTCCGCGCCCTCGTCTTTGAGAACTGCGGGAAAAATTCTCGACGATGCAATTGTTCGCTTCGTGACGGAAATTTGTTGTTTGCCGTCGATAACGCCCTCGCGCCGTAGACACGGCGGAGACAAATCCTATCGACCTGACGGCATTCGATATCGACCAAAGTGAAAACCGCAGGGGTGATCGTCCGCAGCCGCGAGAAATCGACGATACACATTCTCGCGATGAATTATCATTCCTACGCGCGTACTTTAAGGATATGTCAAAATCGGAATGGGCAGGTTAAAGAAATTCGTCATTACCCGATATCGCTAAGCGGAGGGTGTCGATTAACGGTCCGCATCTTTCAGTCTTCCAAAAGGCCGGAAGTCCGAATCCGTTCTCGTCGAGGAGACGGTACGGTTCCCATCGTAGTTTAAGGTCCAATAAGCGGGGCTACTCCGAGAACTCGCACGTACGGCGAAAGCATGATTGTCCGTCTTCGGAGAATCGACAGAGGTCGACGATTTCGAACAACCTGCGCACGCGCGCCGAGAAAGTATCCTCACCCGAACGCAAAGTTCGTGGAGTAGAGAAGAGAAGACGGTTACGGTTGAGCTTGAGGTACGGTTTTGTTTCAGAATCATCATGAGTTGCGCGTCCGCCTTCACGAAGCAGACGGAAGATATTGCAGCGAATCCTATGGTGAAAGGATCGGCGGGCGACTCCTGAGAGTCACGTTGACAGCTAGAGCATGACTCTTAAATTTCCGGCGAATCGACAACATTCAGTGATTCTGAAAATATCGCGTACGCCGAAGACGTCAGTCATAGCTCGAGCTCGTTACGATGATCGGCGAATCGTTCATTTCACGGCCTTCTGAACGTTATCGACGGGCTCGATTTCAGGCTATCTCATTCCGCGCCCTCGTCTTTGAGAACTGCGGGAAAAATTCTCGACGATGCAATTGTTCGCTTCGTGACGGAAATTTGTTGTTTGCCGTCGATAACGCCCTCGCGCCGTAGACACGGCGGAGACAAATCCTATCGACCTGACGGCATTCGATATCGACCAAAGTGAAAACCGCAGGGGTGATCGTCCGCAGCCGCGAGAAATCTACGATACACATTCTCGCGATGAATTATCATTCCTACGCGCGTACTTTAAGGATATGTCAAAATCGGAATGGGCAGGTTAAAGAAATTCGTCATTACCCGATATCGCTAAGCGGAGGGTGTCGATTAACGGTCCGCATCTTTCAGTCTTCCAAAAGGCCGGAAGTCCGAATCCGTTCTCGTCGAGGAGACGGTACGGTTCCCATCGTAGTTTAAGGTCCAATAAGCGGGGCTACTCCGAGAACTCGCACGTACGGCGAAAGCATGATTGTCCGTCTTCGGAGAATCGACAGAGGTCGACGATTTCGAACAACCTGCGCACGCGCGCCGAGAAAGTATCCTCACCCGAACGCAAAGTTCGTGGAGTAGAGAAGAGAAGACGGTTACGGTTGAGCTTGAGGTACGGTTTTGTTTCAGAATCATCATGAGTTGCGCGTCCGCCTTCACGAAGCAGACGGAAGATATTGCAGCGAATCCTATGGTGAAAGGATCGGCGGGCGACTCCTGAGAGTCACGTTGACAGCTAGAGCATGACTCTTAAATTTCCGGCGAATCGACAACATTCAGTGATTCTGAAAATATCGCGTACGCCGAAGACGTCAGTCATAGCTCGAGCTCGTTACGATGATCGGCGAATCGTTCATTTCACGGCCTTCTGAACGTTATCGACGGGCTCGATTTCAGGCTATCTCATTCCGCGCCCTCGTCTTTGAGAACTGCGGGAAAAATTCTCGACGATGCAATTGTTCGCTTCGTGACGGAAATTTGTTGTTTGCCGTCGATAACGCCCTCGCGCCGTAGACACGGCGGAGACAAATCCTATCGACCTGACGGCATTCGATATCGACCAAAGTGAAAACCGCAGGGGTGATCGTCCGCAGCCGCGAGAAATCTACGATACACATTCTCGCGATGAATTATCATTCCTACGCGCGTACTTTAAGGATATGTCAAAATCGGAATGGGCAGGTTAAAGAAATTCGTCATTACCCGATATCGCTAAGCGGAGGGTGTCGATTAACGGTCCGCATCTTTCAGTCTTCCAAAAGGCCGGAAGTCCGAATCCGTTCTCGTCGAGGAGACGGTACGGTTCCCATCGTAGTTTAAGGTCCAATAAGCGGGGCTACTCCGAGAACTCGCACGTACGGCGAAAGCATGATTGTCCGTCTTCGGAGAATCGACAGAGGTCGACGATTTCGAACAACCTGCGCACGCGCGCCGAGAAAGTATCCTCACCCGAACGCAAAGTTCGTGGAGTAGAGAAGAGAAGACGGTTACGGTTGAGCTTGAGGTACGGTTTTGTTTCAGAATCATCATGAGTTGCGCGTCCGCCTTCACGAAGCAGACGGAAGATATTGCAGCGAATCCTATGGTGAAAGGATCGGCGGGCGACTCCTGAGAGTCACGTTGACAGCTAGAGCATGACTCTTAAATTTCCGGCGAATCGACAACATTCAGTGATTCTGAAAATATCGCGTACGCCGAAGACGTCAGTCATAGCTCGAGCTCGTTACGATTATCGGCGAATCGTTCATTTCACGGCCTTCTGAACGTTATCGACGGGCTCGATTTCAGGCTATCTCATTCCGCGCCCTCGTCTTTGAGAACTGCGGGAAAAATTCTCGACGATGCAATTGTTCGCTTCGTGACGGAAATTTGTTGTTTGCCGTCGATAACGCCCTCGCGCCGTAGACACGGCGGAGACAAATCCTATCGACCTGACGGCATTCGATATCGACCAAAGTGAAAACCGCAGGGGTGATCGTCCGCAGCCGCGAGAAATCGACGATACACATTCTCGCGATGAATTATCATTCCTACGCGCGTACTTTAAGGATATGTCAAAATCGGAATGGGCAGGTTAAAGAAATTCGTCATTACCCGATATCGCTAAGCGGAGGGTGTCGATTAACGGTCCGCATCTTTCAGTCTTCCAAAAGGCCGGAAGTCCGAATCCGTTCTCGTCGAGGAGACGGTACGGTTCCCATCGTAGTTTAAGGTCCAATAAGCGGGGCTACTCCGAGAACTCGCACGTACGGCGAAAGCATGATTGTCCGTCTTCGGAGAATCGACAGAGGTCGACGATTTCGAACAACCTGCGCACGCGCGCCGAGAAAGTATCCTCACCCGAACGCAAAGTTCGTGGAGTAGAGAAGAGAAGACGGTTACGGTTGAGCTTGAGGTACGGTTTTGTTTCAGAATCATCATGAGTTGCGCGTCCGCCTTCACGAAGCAGACGGAAGATATTGCAGCGAATCCTATGGTGAAAGGATCGGCGGGCGACTCCTGAGAGTCACGTTGACAGCTAGAGCATGACTCTTAAATTTCCGGCGAATCGACAACATTCAGTGATTCTGAAAATATCGCGTACGCCGAAGACGTCAGTCATAGCTCGAGCTCGTTACGATGATCGGCGAATCGTTCATTTCACGGCCTTCTGAACGTTATCGACGGGCTCGATTTCAGGCTATCTCATTCCGCGCCCTCGTCTTTGAGAACTGCGGGAAAAATTCTCGACGATGCAATTGTTCGCTTCGTGACGGAAATTTGTTGTTTGCCGTCGATAACGCCCTCGCGCCGTAGACACGGCGGAGACAAATCCTATCGACCTGACGGCATTCGATATCGACCAAAGTGAAAACCGCAGGGGTGATCGTCCGCAGCCGCGAGAAATCTACGATACACATTCTCGCGATGAATTATCATTCCTACGCGCGTACTTTAAGGATATGTCAAAATCGGAATGGGCAGGTTAAAGAAATTCGTCATTACCCGATATCGCTAAGCGGAGGGTGTCGATTAACGGTCCGCATCTTTCAGTCTTCCAAAAGGCCGGAAGTCCGAATCCGTTCTCGTCGAGGAGACGGTACGGTTCCCATCGTAGTTTAAGGTCCAATAAGCGGGGCTACTCCGAGAACTCGCACGTACGGCGAAAGCATGATTGTCCGTCTTCGGAGAATCGACAGAGGTCGACGATTTCGAACAACCTGCGCACGCGCGCCGAGAAAGTATCCTCACCCGAACGCAAAGTTCGTGGAGTAGAGAAGAGAAGACGGTTACGGTTGAGCTTGAGGTACGGTTTTGTTTCAGAATCATCATGAGTTGCGCGTCCGCCTTCACGAAGCAGACGGAAGATATTGCAGCGAATCCTATGGTGAAAGGATCGGCGGGCGACTCCTGAGAGTCACGTTGACAGCTAGAGCATGACTCTTAAATTTCCGGCGAATCGACAACATTCAGTGATTCTGAAAATATCGCGTACGCCGAAGACGTCAGTCATAGCTCGAGCTCGTTACGATTATCGGCGAATCGTTCATTTCACGGCCTTCTGAACGTTATCGACGGGCTCGATTTCAGGCTATCTCATTCCGCGCCCTCGTCTTTGAGAACTGCGGGAAAAATTCTCGACGATGCAATTGTTCGCTTCGTGACGGAAATTTGTTGTTTGCCGTCGATAACGCCCTCGCGCCGTAGACACGGCGGAGACAAATCCTATCGACCTGACGGCATTCGATATCGACCAAAGTGAAAACCGCAGGGGTGATCGTCCGCAGCCGCGAGAAATCGACGATACACATTCTCGCGATGAATTATCATTCCTACGCGCGTACTTTAAGGATATGTCAAAATCGGAATGGGCAGGTTAAAGAAATTCGTCATTACCCGATATCGCTAAGCGGAGGGTGTCGATTAACGGTCCGCATCTTTCAGTCTTCCAAAAGGCCGGAAGTCCGAATCCGTTCTCGTCGAGGAGACGGTACGGTTCCCATCGTAGTTTAAGGTCCAATAAGCGGGGCTACTCCGAGAACTCGCACGTACGGCGAAAGCATGATTGTCCGTCTTCGGAGAATCGACAGAGGTCGACGATTTCGAACAACCTGCGCACGCGCGCCGAGAAAGTATCCTCACCCGAACGCAAAGTTCGTGGAGTAGAGAAGAGAAGACGGTTACGGTTGAGCTTGAGGTACGGTTTTGTTTCAGAATCATCATGAGTTGCGCGTCCGCCTTCACGAAGCAGACGGAAGATATTGCAGCGAATCCTATGGTGAAAGGATCGGCGGGCGACTCCTGAGAGTCACGTTGACAGCTAGAGCATGACTCTTAAATTTCCGGCGAATCGACAACATTCAGTGATTCTGAAAATATCGCGTACGCCGAAGACGTCAGTCATAGCTCGAGCTCGTTACGATGATCGGCGAATCGTTCATTTCACGGCCTTCTGAACGTTATCGACGGGCTCGATTTCAGGCTATCTCATTCCGCGCCCTCGTCTTTGAGAACTGCGGGAAAAATTCTCGACGATGCAATTGTTCGCTTCGTGACGGAAATTTGTTGTTTGCCGTCGATAACGCCCTCGCGCCGTAGACACGGCGGAGACAAATCCTATCGACCTGACGGCATTCGATATCGACCAAAGTGAAAACCGCAGGGGTGATCGTCCGCAGCCGCGAGAAATCTACGATACACATTCTCGCGATGAATTATCATTCCTACGCGCGTACTTTAAGGATATGTCAAAATCGGAATGGGCAGGTTAAAGAAATTCGTCATTACCCGATATCGCTAAGCGGAGGGTGTCGATTAACGGTCCGCATCTTTCAGTCTTCCAAAAGGCCGGAAGTCCGAATCCGTTCTCGTCGAGGAGACGGTACGGTTCCCATCGTAGTTTAAGGTCCAATAAGCGGGGCTACTCCGAGAACTCGCACGTACGGCGAAAGCATGATTGTCCGTCTTCGGAGAATCGACAGAGGTCGACGATTTCGAACAACCTGCGCACGCGCGCCGAGAAAGTATCCTCACCCGAACGCAAAGTTCGTGGAGTAGAGAAGAGAAGACGGTTACGGTTGAGCTTGAGGTACGGTTTTGTTTCAGAATCATCATGAGTTGCGCGTCCGCCTTCACGAAGCAGACGGAAGATATTGCAGCGAATCCTATGGTGAAAGGATCGGCGGGCGACTCCTGAGAGTCACGTTGACAGCTAGAGCATGACTCTTAAATTTCCGGCGAATCGACAACATTCAGTGATTCTGAAAATATCGCGTACGCCGAAGACGTCAGTCATAGCTCGAGCTCGTTACGATGATCGGCGAATCGTTCATTTCACGGCCTTCTGAACGTTATCGACGGGCTCGATTTCAGGCTATCTCATTCCGCGCCCTCGTCTTTGAGAACTGCGGGAAAAATTCTCGACGATGCAATTGTTCGCTTCGTGACGGAAATTTGTTGTTTGCCGTCGATAACGCCCTCGCGCCGTAGACACGGCGGAGACAAATCCTATCGACCTGACGGCATTCGATATCGACCAAAGTGAAAACCGCAGGGGTGATCGTCCGCAGCCGCGAGAAATCGACGATACACATTCTCGCGATGAATTATCATTCCTACGCGCGTACTTTAAGGATATGTCAAAATCGGAATGGGCAGGTTAAAGAAATTCGTCATTACCCGATATCGCTAAGCGGAGGGTGTCGATTAACGGTCCGCATCTTTCAGTCTTCCAAAAGGCCGGAAGTCCGAATCCGTTCTCGTCGAGGAGACGGTACGGTTCCCATCGTAGTTTAAGGTCCAATAAGCGGGGCTACTCCGAGAACTCGCACGTACGGCGAAAGCATGATTGTCCGTCTTCGGAGAATCGACAGAGGTCGACGATTTCGAACAACCTGCGCACGCGCGCCGAGAAAGTATCCTCACCCGAACGCAAAGTTCGTGGAGTAGAGAAGAGAAGACGGTTACGGTTGAGCTTGAGGTACGGTTTTGTTTCAGAATCATCATGAGTTGCGCGTCCGCCTTCACGAAGCAGACGGAAGATATTGCAGCGAATCCTATGGTGAAAGGATCGGCGGGCGACTCCTGAGAGTCACGTTGACAGCTAGAGCATGACTCTTAAATTTCCGGCGAATCGACAACATTCAGTGATTCTGAAAATATCGCGTACGCCGAAGACGTCAGTCATAGCTCGAGCTCGTTACGATGATCGGCGAATCGTTCATTTCACGGCCTTCTGAACGTTATCGACGGGCTCGATTTCAGGCTATCTCATTCCGCGCCCTCGTCTTTGAGAACTGCGGGAAAAATTCTCGACGATGCAATTGTTCGCTTCGTGACGGAAATTTGTTGTTTGCCGTCGATAACGCCCTCGCGCCGTAGACACGGCGGAGACAAATCCTATCGACCTGACGGCATTCGATATCGACCAAAGTGAAAACCGCAGGGGTGATCGTCCGCAGCCGCGAGAAATCTACGATACACATTCTCGCGATGAATTATCATTCCTACGCGCGTACTTTAAGGATATGTCAAAATCGGAATGGGCAGGTTAAAGAAATTCGTCATTACCCGATATCGCTAAGCGGAGGGTGTCGATTAACGGTCCGCATCTTTCAGTCTTCCAAAAGGCCGGAAGTCCGAATCCGTTCTCGTCGAGGAGACGGTACGGTTCCCATCGTAGTTTAAGGTCCAATAAGCGGGGCTACTCCGAGAACTCGCACGTACGGCGAAAGCATGATTGTCCGTCTTCGGAGAATCGACAGAGGTCGACGATTTCGAACAACCTGCGCACGCGCGCCGAGAAAGTATCCTCACCCGAACGCAAAGTTCGTGGAGTAGAGAAGAGAAGACGGTTACGGTTGAGCTTGAGGTACGGTTTTGTTTCAGAATCATCATGAGTTGCGCGTCCGCCTTCACGAAGCAGACGGAAGATATTGCAGCGAATCCTATGGTGAAAGGATCGGCGGGCGACTCCTGAGAGTCACGTTGACAGCTAGAGCATGACTCTTAAATTTCCGGCGAATCGACAACATTCAGTGATTCTGAAAATATCGCGTACGCCGAAGACGTCAGTCATAGCTCGAGCTCGTTACGATGATCGGCGAATCGTTCATTTCACGGCCTTCTGAACGTTATCGACGGGCTCGATTTCAGGCTATCTCATTCCGCGCCCTCGTCTTTGAGAACTGCGGGAAAAATTCTCGACGATGCAATTGTTCGCTTCGTGACGGAAATTTGTTGTTTGCCGTCGATAACGCCCTCGCGCCGTAGACACGGCGGAGACAAATCCTATCGACCTGACGGCATTCGATATCGACCAAAGTGAAAACCGCAGGGGTGATCGTCCGCAGCCGCGAGAAATCTACGATACACATTCTCGCGATGAATTATCATTCCTACGCGCGTACTTTAAGGATATGTCAAAATCGGAATGGGCAGGTTAAAGAAATTCGTCATTACCCGATATCGCTAAGCGGAGGGTGTCGATTAACGGTCCGCATCTTTCAGTCTTCCAAAAGGCCGGAAGTCCGAATCCGTTCTCGTCGAGGAGACGGTACGGTTCCCATCGTAGTTTAAGGTCCAATAAGCGGGGCTACTCCGAGAACTCGCACGTACGGCGAAAGCATGATTGTCCGTCTTCGGAGAATCGACAGAGGTCGACGATTTCGAACAACCTGCGCACGCGCGCCGAGAAAGTATCCTCACCCGAACGCAAAGTTCGTGGAGTAGAGAAGAGAAGACGGTTACGGTTGAGCTTGAGGTACGGTTTTGTTTCAGAATCATCATGAGTTGCGCGTCCGCCTTCACGAAGCAGACGGAAGATATTGCAGCGAATCCTATGGTGAAAGGATCGGCGGGCGACTCCTGAGAGTCACGTTGACAGCTAGAGCATGACTCTTAAATTTCCGGCGAATCGACAACATTCAGTGATTCTGAAAATATCGCGTACGCCGAAGACGTCAGTCATAGCTCGAGCTCGTTACGATGATCGGCGAATCGTTCATTTCACGGCCTTCTGAACGTTATCGACGGGCTCGATTTCAGGCTATCTCATTCCGCGCCCTCGTCTTTGAGAACTGCGGGAAAAATTCTCGACGATGCAATTGTTCGCTTCGTGACGGAAATTTGTTGTTTGCCGTCGATAACGCCCTCGCGCCGTAGACACGGCGGAGACAAATCCTATCGACCTGACGGCATTCGATATCGACCAAAGTGAAAACCGCAGGGGTGATCGTCCGCAGCCGCGAGAAATCTACGATACACATTCTCGCGATGAATTATCATTCCTACGCGCGTACTTTAAGGATATGTCAAAATCGGAATGGGCAGGTTAAAGAAATTCGTCATTACCCGATATCGCTAAGCGGAGGGTGTCGATTAACGGTCCGCATCTTTCAGTCTTCCAAAAGGCCGGAAGTCCGAATCCGTTCTCGTCGAGGAGACGGTACGGTTCCCATCGTAGTTTAAGGTCCAATAAGCGGGGCTACTCCGAGAACTCGCACGTACGGCGAAAGCATGATTGTCCGTCTTCGGAGAATCGACAGAGGTCGACGATTTCGAACAACCTGCGCACGCGCGCCGAGAAAGTATCCTCACCCGAACGCAAAGTTCGTGGAGTAGAGAAGAGAAGACGGTTACGGTTGAGCTTGAGGTACGGTTTTGTTTCAGAATCATCATGAGTTGCGCGTCCGCCTTCACGAAGCAGACGGAAGATATTGCAGCGAATCCTATGGTGAAAGGATCGGCGGGCGACTCCTGAGAGTCACGTTGACAGCTAGAGCATGACTCTTAAATTTCCGGCGAATCGACAACATTCAGTGATTCTGAAAATATCGCGTACGCCGAAGACGTCAGTCATAGCTCGAGCTCGTTACGATGATCGGCGAATCGTTCATTTCACGGCCTTCTGAACGTTATCGACGGGCTCGATTTCAGGCTATCTCATTCCGCGCCCTCGTCTTTGAGAACTGCGGGAAAAATTCTCGACGATGCAATTGTTCGCTTCGTGACGGAAATTTGTTGTTTGCCGTCGATAACGCCCTCGCGCCGTAGACACGGCGGAGACAAATCCTATCGACCTGACGGCATTCGATATCGACCAAAGTGAAAACCGCAGGGGTGATCGTCCGCAGCCGCGAGAAATCGACGATACACATTCTCGCGATGAATTATCATTCCTACGCGCGTACTTTAAGGATATGTCAAAATCGGAATGGGCAGGTTAAAGAAATTCGTCATTACCCGATATCGCTAAGCGGAGGGTGTCGATTAACGGTCCGCATCTTTCAGTCTTCCAAAAGGCCGGAAGTCCGAATCCGTTCTCGTCGAGGAGACGGTACGGTTCCCATCGTAGTTTAAGGTCCAATAAGCGGGGCTACTCCGAGAACTCGCACGTACGGCGAAAGCATGATTGTCCGTCTTCGGAGAATCGACAGAGGTCGACGATTTCGAACAACCTGCGCACGCGCGCCGAGAAAGTATCCTCACCCGAACGCAAAGTTCGTGGAGTAGAGAAGAGAAGACGGTTACGGTTGAGCTTGAGGTACGGTTTTGTTTCAGAATCATCATGAGTTGCGCGTCCGCCTTCACGAAGCAGACGGAAGATATTGCAGCGAATCCTATGGTGAAAGGATCGGCGGGCGACTCCTGAGAGTCACGTTGACAGCTAGAGCATGACTCTTAAATTTCCGGCGAATCGACAACATTCAGTGATTCTGAAAATATCGCGTACGCCGAAGACGTCAGTCATAGCTCGAGCTCGTTACGATGATCGGCGAATCGTTCATTTCACGGCCTTCTGAACGTTATCGACGGGCTCGATTTCAGGCTATCTCATTCCGCGCCCTCGTCTTTGAGAACTGCGGGAAAAATTCTCGACGATGCAATTGTTCGCTTCGTGACGGAAATTTGTTGTTTGCCGTCGATAACGCCCTCGCGCCGTAGACACGGCGGAGACAAATCCTATCGACCTGACGGCATTCGATATCGACCAAAGTGAAAACCGCAGGGGTGATCGTCCGCAGCCGCGAGAAATCTACGATACACATTCTCGCGATGAATTATCATTCCTACGCGCGTACTTTAAGGATATGTCAAAATCGGAATGGGCAGGTTAAAGAAATTCGTCATTACCCGATATCGCTAAGCGGAGGGTGTCGATTAACGGTCCGCATCTTTCAGTCTTCCAAAAGGCCGGAAGTCCGAATCCGTTCTCGTCGAGGAGACGGTACGGTTCCCATCGTAGTTTAAGGTCCAATAAGCGGGGCTACTCCGAGAACTCGCACGTACGGCGAAAGCATGATTGTCCGTCTTCGGAGAATCGACAGAGGTCGACGATTTCGAACAACCTGCGCACGCGCGCCGAGAAAGTATCCTCACCCGAACGCAAAGTTCGTGGAGTAGAGAAGAGAAGACGGTTACGGTTGAGCTTGAGGTACGGTTTTGTTTCAGAATCATCATGAGTTGCGCGTCCGCCTTCACGAAGCAGACGGAAGATATTGCAGCGAATCCTATGGTGAAAGGATCGGCGGGCGACTCCTGAGAGTCACGTTGACAGCTAGAGCATGACTCTTAAATTTCCGGCGAATCGACAACATTCAGTGATTCTGAAAATATCGCGTACGCCGAAGACGTCAGTCATAGCTCGAGCTCGTTACGATGATCGGCGAATCGTTCATTTCACGGCCTTCTGAACGTTATCGACGGGCTCGATTTCAGGCTATCTCATTCCGCGCCCTCGTCTTTGAGAACTGCGGGAAAAATTCTCGACGATGCAATTGTTCGCTTCGTGACGGAAATTTGTTGTTTGCCGTCGATAACGCCCTCGCGCCGTAGACACGGCGGAGACAAATCCTATCGACCTGACGGCATTCGATATCGACCAAAGTGAAAACCGCAGGGGTGATCGTCCGCAGCCGCGAGAAATCGACGATACACATTCTCGCGATGAATTATCATTCCTACGCGCGTACTTTAAGGATATGTCAAAATCGGAATGGGCAGGTTAAAGAAATTCGTCATTACCCGATATCGCTAAGCGGAGGGTGTCGATTAACGGTCCGCATCTTTCAGTCTTCCAAAAGGCCGGAAGTCCGAATCCGTTCTCGTCGAGGAGACGGTACGGTTCCCATCGTAGTTTAAGGTCCAATAAGCGGGGCTACTCCGAGAACTCGCACGTACGGCGAAAGCATGATTGTCCGTCTTCGGAGAATCGACAGAGGTCGACGATTTCGAACAACCTGCGCACGCGCGCCGAGAAAGTATCCTCACCCGAACGCAAAGTTCGTGGAGTAGAGAAGAGAAGACGGTTACGGTTGAGCTTGAGGTACGGTTTTGTTTCAGAATCATCATGAGTTGCGCGTCCGCCTTCACGAAGCAGACGGAAGATATTGCAGCGAATCCTATGGTGAAAGGATCGGCGGGCGACTCCTGAGAGTCACGTTGACAGCTAGAGCATGACTCTTAAATTTCCGGCGAATCGACAACATTCAGTGATTCTGAAAATATCGCGTACGCCGAAGACGTCAGTCATAGCTCGAGCTCGTTACGATGATCGGCGAATCGTTCATTTCACGGCCTTCTGAACGTTATCGACGGGCTCGATTTCAGGCTATCTCATTCCGCGCCCTCGTCTTTGAGAACTGCGGGAAAAATTCTCGACGATGCAATTGTTCGCTTCGTGACGGAAATTTGTTGTTTGCCGTCGATAACGCCCTCGCGCCGTAGACACGGCGGAGACAAATCCTATCGACCTGACGGCATTCGATATCGACCAAAGTGAAAACCGCAGGGGTGATCGTCCGCAGCCGCGAGAAATCGACGATACACATTCTCGCGATGAATTATCATTCCTACGCGCGTACTTTAAGGATATGTCAAAATCGGAATGGGCAGGTTAAAGAAATTCGTCATTACCCGATATCGCTAAGCGGAGGGTGTCGATTAACGGTCCGCATCTTTCAGTCTTCCAAAAGGCCGGAAGTCCGAATCCGTTCTCGTCGAGGAGACGGTACGGTTCCCATCGTAGTTTAAGGTCCAATAAGCGGGGCTACTCCGAGAACTCGCACGTACGGCGAAAGCATGATTGTCCGTCTTCGGAGAATCGACAGAGGTCGACGATTTCGAACAACCTGCGCACGCGCGCCGAGAAAGTATCCTCACCCGAACGCAAAGTTCGTGGAGTAGAGAAGAGAAGACGGTTACGGTTGAGCTTGAGGTACGGTTTTGTTTCAGAATCATCATGAGTTGCGCGTCCGCCTTCACGAAGCAGACGGAAGATATTGCAGCGAATCCTATGGTGAAAGGATCGGCGGGCGACTCCTGAGAGTCACGTTGACAGCTAGAGCATGACTCTTAAATTTCCGGCGAATCGACAACATTCAGTGATTCTGAAAATATCGCGTACGCCGAAGACGTCAGTCATAGCTCGAGCTCGTTACGATGATCGGCGAATCGTTCATTTCACGGCCTTCTGAACGTTATCGACGGGCTCGATTTCAGGCTATCTCATTCCGCGCCCTCGTCTTTGAGAACTGCGGGAAAAATTCTCGACGATGCAATTGTTCGCTTCGTGACGGAAATTTGTTGTTTGCCGTCGATAACGCCCTCGCGCCGTAGACACGGCGGAGACAAATCCTATCGACCTGACGGCATTCGATATCGACCAAAGTGAAAACCGCAGGGGTGATCGTCCGCAGCCGCGAGAAATCTACGATACACATTCTCGCGATGAATTATCATTCCTACGCGCGTACTTTAAGGATATGTCAAAATCGGAATGGGCAGGTTAAAGAAATTCGTCATTACCCGATATCGCTAAGCGGAGGGTGTCGATTAACGGTCCGCATCTTTCAGTCTTCCAAAAGGCCGGAAGTCCGAATCCGTTCTCGTCGAGGAGACGGTACGGTTCCCATCGTAGTTTAAGGTCCAATAAGCGGGGCTACTCCGAGAACTCGCACGTACGGCGAAAGCATGATTGTCCGTCTTCGGAGAATCGACAGAGGTCGACGATTTCGAACAACCTGCGCACGCGCGCCGAGAAAGTATCCTCACCCGAACGCAAAGTTCGTGGAGTAGAGAAGAGAAGACGGTTACGGTTGAGCTTGAGGTACGGTTTTGTTTCAGAATCATCATGAGTTGCGCGTCCGCCTTCACGAAGCAGACGGAAGATATTGCAGCGAATCCTATGGTGAAAGGATCGGCGGGCGACTCCTGAGAGTCACGTTGACAGCTAGAGCATGACTCTTAAATTTCCGGCGAATCGACAACATTCAGTGATTCTGAAAATATCGCGTACGCCGAAGACGTCAGTCATAGCTCGAGCTCGTTACGATGATCGGCGAATCGTTCATTTCACGGCCTTCTGAACGTTATCGACGGGCTCGATTTCAGGCTATCTCATTCCGCGCCCTCGTCTTTGAGAACTGCGGGAAAAATTCTCGACGATGCAATTGTTCGCTTCGTGACGGAAATTTGTTGTTTGCCGTCGATAACGCCCTCGCGCCGTAGACACGGCGGAGACAAATCCTATCGACCTGACGGCATTCGATATCGACCAAAGTGAAAACCGCAGGGGTGATCGTCCGCAGCCGCGAGAAATCGACGATACACATTCTCGCGATGAATTATCATTCCTACGCGCGTACTTTAAGGATATGTCAAAATCGGAATGGGCAGGTTAAAGAAATTCGTCATTACCCGATATCGCTAAGCGGAGGGTGTCGATTAACGGTCCGCATCTTTCAGTCTTCCAAAAGGCCGGAAGTCCGAATCCGTTCTCGTCGAGGAGACGGTACGGTTCCCATCGTAGTTTAAGGTCCAATAAGCGGGGCTACTCCGAGAACTCGCACGTACGGCGAAAGCATGATTGTCCGTCTTCGGAGAATCGACAGAGGTCGACGATTTCGAACAACCTGCGCACGCGCGCCGAGAAAGTATCCTCACCCGAACGCAAAGTTCGTGGAGTAGAGAAGAGAAGACGGTTACGGTTGAGCTTGAGGTACGGTTTTGTTTCAGAATCATCATGAGTTGCGCGTCCGCCTTCACGAAGCAGACGGAAGATATTGCAGCGAATCCTATGGTGAAAGGATCGGCGGGCGACTCCTGAGAGTCACGTTGACAGCTAGAGCATGACTCTTAAATTTCCGGCGAATCGACAACATTCAGTGATTCTGAAAATATCGCGTACGCCGAAGACGTCAGTCATAGCTCGAGCTCGTTACGATGATCGGCGAATCGTTCATTTCACGGCCTTCTGAACGTTATCGACGGGCTCGATTTCAGGCTATCTCATTCCGCGCCCTCGTCTTTGAGAACTGCGGGAAAAATTCTCGACGATGCAATTGTTCGCTTCGTGACGGAAATTTGTTGTTTGCCGTCGATAACGCCCTCGCGCCGTAGACACGGCGGAGACAAATCCTATCGACCTGACGGCATTCGATATCGACCAAAGTGAAAACCGCAGGGGTGATCGTCCGCAGCCGCGAGAAATCTACGATACACATTCTCGCGATGAATTATCATTCCTACGCGCGTACTTTAAGGATATGTCAAAATCGGAATGGGCAGGTTAAAGAAATTCGTCATTACCCGATATCGCTAAGCGGAGGGTGTCGATTAACGGTCCGCATCTTTCAGTCTTCCAAAAGGCCGGAAGTCCGAATCCGTTCTCGTCGAGGAGACGGTACGGTTCCCATCGTAGTTTAAGGTCCAATAAGCGGGGCTACTCCGAGAACTCGCACGTACGGCGAAAGCATGATTGTCCGTCTTCGGAGAATCGACAGAGGTCGACGATTTCGAACAACCTGCGCACGCGCGCCGAGAAAGTATCCTCACCCGAACGCAAAGTTCGTGGAGTAGAGAAGAGAAGACGGTTACGGTTGAGCTTGAGGTACGGTTTTGTTTCAGAATCATCATGAGTTGCGCGTCCGCCTTCACGAAGCAGACGGAAGATATTGCAGCGAATCCTATGGTGAAAGGATCGGCGGGCGACTCCTGAGAGTCACGTTGACAGCTAGAGCATGACTCTTAAATTTCCGGCGAATCGACAACATTCAGTGATTCTGAAAATATCGCGTACGCCGAAGACGTCAGTCATAGCTCGAGCTCGTTACGATGATCGGCGAATCGTTCATTTCACGGCCTTCTGAACGTTATCGACGGGCTCGATTTCAGGCTATCTCATTCCGCGCCCTCGTCTTTGAGAACTGCGGGAAAAATTCTCGACGATGCAATTGTTCGCTTCGTGACGGAAATTTGTTGTTTGCCGTCGATAACGCCCTCGCGCCGTAGACACGGCGGAGACAAATCCTATCGACCTGACGGCATTCGATATCGACCAAAGTGAAAACCGCAGGGGTGATCGTCCGCAGCCGCGAGAAATCGACGATACACATTCTCGCGATGAATTATCATTCCTACGCGCGTACTTTAAGGATATGTCAAAATCGGAATGGGCAGGTTAAAGAAATTCGTCATTACCCGATATCGCTAAGCGGAGGGTGTCGATTAACGGTCCGCATCTTTCAGTCTTCCAAAAGGCCGGAAGTCCGAATCCGTTCTCGTCGAGGAGACGGTACGGTTCCCATCGTAGTTTAAGGTCCAATAAGCGGGGCTACTCCGAGAACTCGCACGTACGGCGAAAGCATGATTGTCCGTCTTCGGAGAATCGACAGAGGTCGACGATTTCGAACAACCTGCGCACGCGCGCCGAGAAAGTATCCTCACCCGAACGCAAAGTTCGTGGAGTAGAGAAGAGAAGACGGTTACGGTTGAGCTTGAGGTACGGTTTTGTTTCAGAATCATCATGAGTTGCGCGTCCGCCTTCACGAAGCAGACGGAAGATATTGCAGCGAATCCTATGGTGAAAGGATCGGCGGGCGACTCCTGAGAGTCACGTTGACAGCTAGAGCATGACTCTTAAATTTCCGGCGAATCGACAACATTCAGTGATTCTGAAAATATCGCGTACGCCGAAGACGTCAGTCATAGCTCGAGCTCGTTACGATGATCGGCGAATCGTTCATTTCACGGCCTTCTGAACGTTATCGACGGGCTCGATTTCAGGCTATCTCATTCCGCGCCCTCGTCTTTGAGAACTGCGGGAAAAATTCTCGACGATGCAATTGTTCGCTTCGTGACGGAAATTTGTTGTTTGCCGTCGATAACGCCCTCGCGCCGTAGACACGGCGGAGACAAATCCTATCGACCTGACGGCATTCGATATCGACCAAAGTGAAAACCGCAGGGGTGATCGTCCGCAGCCGCGAGAAATCGACGATACACATTCTCGCGATGAATTATCATTCCTACGCGCGTACTTTAAGGATATGTCAAAATCGGAATGGGCAGGTTAAAGAAATTCGTCATTACCCGATATCGCTAAGCGGAGGGTGTCGATTAACGGTCCGCATCTTTCAGTCTTCCAAAAGGCCGGAAGTCCGAATCCGTTCTCGTCGAGGAGACGGTACGGTTCCCATCGTAGTTTAAGGTCCAATAAGCGGGGCTACTCCGAGAACTCGCACGTACGGCGAAAGCATGATTGTCCGTCTTCGGAGAATCGACAGAGGTCGACGATTTCGAACAACCTGCGCACGCGCGCCGAGAAAGTATCCTCACCCGAACGCAAAGTTCGTGGAGTAGAGAAGAGAAGACGGTTACGGTTGAGCTTGAGGTACGGTTTTGTTTCAGAATCATCATGAGTTGCGCGTCCGCCTTCACGAAGCAGACGGAAGATATTGCAGCGAATCCTATGG
The DNA here is from genome assembly GCA_958510865.1 of Myrrha octodecimguttata. Lineage (NCBI taxonomy): Eukaryota > Metazoa > Arthropoda > Insecta > Coleoptera > Coccinellidae > Myrrha > Myrrha octodecimguttata. Next base: position 57,460 of record CAUEHS010000796.1, read on the forward strand.
TGAAAGGATCGGCGGGCGACTCCTGAGAGTCACGTTGACAGCTAGAGCATGACTCTTAAATTTCCGGCGAATCGACAACATTCAGTGATTCTGAAAATATCGCGTACGCCGAAGACGTCAGTCATAGCTCGAGCTCGTTACGATGATCGGCGAATCGTTCATTTCACGGCCTTCTGAACGTTATCGACGGGCTCGATTTCAGGCTATCTCATTCCGCGCCCTCGTCTTTGAGAACTGCGGGAAAAATTCTCGACGATGCAATTGTTCGCTTCGTGACGGAAATTTGTTGTTTGCCGTCGATAACGCCCTCGCGCCGTAGACACGGCGGAGACAAATCCTATCGACCTGACGGCATTCGATATCGACCAAAGTGAAAACCGCAGGGGTGATCGTCCGCAGCCGCGAGAAATCTACGATACACATTCTCGCGATGAATTATCATTCCTACGCGCGTACTTTAAGGATATGTCAAAATCGGAATGGGCAGGTTAAAGAAATTCGTCATTACCCGATATCGCTAAGCGGAGGGTGTCGATTAACGGTCCGCATCTTTCAGTCTTCCAAAAGGCCGGAAGTCCGAATCCGTTCTCGTCGAGGAGACGGTACGGTTCCCATCGTAGTTTAAGGTCCAATAAGCGGGGCTACTCCGAGAACTCGCACGTACGGCGAAAGCATGATTGTCCGTCTTCGGAGAATCGACAGAGGTCGACGATTTCGAACAACCTGCGCACGCGCGCCGAGAAAGTATCCTCACCCGAACGCAAAGTTCGTGGAGTAGAGAAGAGAAGACGGTTACGGTTGAGCTTGAGGTACGGTTTTGTTTCAGAATCATCATGAGTTGCGCGTCCGCCTTCACGAAGCAGACGGAAGATATTGCAGCGAATCCTATGGTGAAAGGATCGGCGGGCGACTCCTGAGAGTCACGTTGACAGCTAGAGCATGACTCTTAAATTTCCGGCGAATCGACAACATTCAGTGATTCTGAAAATATCGCGTACGCCGAAGACGTCAGTCATAGCTCGAGCTCGTTACGATGATCGGCGAATCGTTCATTTCACGGCCTTCTGAACGTTATCGACGGGCTCGATTTCAGGCTATCTCATTCCGCGCCCTCGTCTTTGAGAACTGCGGGAAAAATTCTCGACGATGCAATTGTTCGCTTCGTGACGGAAATTTGTTGTTTGCCGTCGATAACGCCCTCGCGCCGTAGACACGGCGGAGACAAATCCTATCGACCTGACGGCATTCGATATCGACCAAAGTGAAAACCGCAGGGGTGATCGTCCGCAGCCGCGAGAAATCTACGATACACATTCTCGCGATGAATTATCATTCCTACGCGCGTACTTTAAGGATATGTCAAAATCGGAATGGGCAGGTTAAAGAAATTCGTCATTACCCGATATCGCTAAGCGGAGGGTGTCGATTAACGGTCCGCATCTTTCAGTCTTCCAAAAGGCCGGAAGTCCGAATCCGTTCTCGTCGAGGAGACGGTACGGTTCCCATCGTAGTTTAAGGTCCAATAAGCGGGGCTACTCCGAGAACTCGCACGTACGGCGAAAGCATGATTGTCCGTCTTCGGAGAATCGACAGAGGTCGACGATTTCGAACAACCTGCGCACGCGCGCCGAGAAAGTATCCTCACCCGAACGCAAAGTTCGTGGAGTAGAGAAGAGAAGACGGTTACGGTTGAGCTTGAGGTACGGTTTTGTTTCAGAATCATCATGAGTTGCGCGTCCGCCTTCACGAAGCAGACGGAAGATATTGCAGCGAATCCTATGGTGAAAGGATCGGCGGGCGACTCCTGAGAGTCACGTTGACAGCTAGAGCATGACTCTTAAATTTCCGGCGAATCGACAACATTCAGTGATTCTGAAAATATCGCGTACGCCGAAGACGTCAGTCATAGCTCGAGCTCGTTACGATGATCGGCGAATCGTTCATTTCACGGCCTTCTGAACGTTATCGACGGGCTCGATTTCAGGCTATCTCATTCCGCGCCCTCGTCTTTGAGAACTGCGGGAAAAATTCTCGACGATGCAATTGTTCGCTTCGTGACGGAAATTTGTTGTTTGCCGTCGATAACGCCCTCGCGCCGTAGACACGGCGGAGACAAATCCTATCGACCTGACGGCATTCGATATCGACCAAAGTGAAAACCGCAGGGGTGATCGTCCGCAGCCGCGAGAAATCGACGATACACATTCTCGCGATGAATTATCATTCCTACGCGCGTACTTTAAGGATATGTCAAAATCGGAATGGGCAGGTTAAAGAAATTCGTCATTACCCGATATCGCTAAGCGGAGGGTGTCGATTAACGGTCCGCATCTTTCAGTCTTCCAAAAGGCCGGAAGTCCGAATCCGTTCTCGTCGAGGAGACGGTACGGTTCCCATCGTAGTTTAAGGTCCAATAAGCGGGGCTACTCCGAGAACTCGCACGTACGGCGAAAGCATGATTGTCCGTCTTCGGAGAATCGACAGAGGTCGACGATTTCGAACAACCTGCGCACGCGCGCCGAGAAAGTATCCTCACCCGAACGCAAAGTTCGTGGAGTAGAGAAGAGAAGACGGTTACGGTTGAGCTTGAGGTACGGTTTTGTTTCAGAATCATCATGAGTTGCGCGTCCGCCTTCACGAAGCAGACGGAAGATATTGCAGCGAATCCTATGGTGAAAGGATCGGCGGGCGACTCCTGAGAGTCACGTTGACAGCTAGAGCATGACTCTTAAATTTCCGGCGAATCGACAACATTCAGTGATTCTGAAAATATCGCGTACGCCGAAGACGTCAGTCATAGCTCGAGCTCGTTACGATGATCGGCGAATCGTTCATTTCACGGCCTTCTGAACGTTATCGACGGGCTCGATTTCAGGCTATCTCATTCCGCGCCCTCGTCTTTGAGAACTGCGGGAAAAATTCTCGACGATGCAATTGTTCGCTTCGTGACGGAAATTTGTTGTTTGCCGTCGATAACGCCCTCGCGCCGTAGACACGGCGGAGACAAATCCTATCGACCTGACGGCATTCGATATCGACCAAAGTGAAAACCGCAGGGGTGATCGTCCGCAGCCGCGAGAAATCTACGATACACATTCTCGCGATGAATTATCATTCCTACGCGCGTACTTTAAGGATATGTCAAAATCGGAATGGGCAGGTTAAAGAAATTCGTCATTACCCGATATCGCTAAGCGGAGGGTGTCGATTAACGGTCCGCATCTTTCAGTCTTCCAAAAGGCCGGAAGTCCGAATCCGTTCTCGTCGAGGAGACGGTACGGTTCCCATCGTAGTTTAAGGTCCAATAAGCGGGGCTACTCCGAGAACTCGCACGTACGGCGAAAGCATGATTGTCCGTCTTCGGAGAATCGACAGAGGTCGACGATTTCGAACAACCTGCGCACGCGCGCCGAGAAAGTATCCTCACCCGAACGCAAAGTTCGTGGAGTAGAGAAGAGAAGACGGTTACGGTTGAGCTTGAGGTACGGTTTTGTTTCAGAATCATCATGAGTTGCGCGTCCGCCTTCACGAAGCAGACGGAAGATATTGCAGCGAATCCTATGGTGAAAGGATCGGCGGGCGACTCCTGAGAGTCACGTTGACAGCTAGAGCATGACTCTTAAATTTCCGGCGAATCGACAACATTCAGTGATTCTGAAAATATCGCGTACGCCGAAGACGTCAGTCATAGCTCGAGCTCGTTACGATGATCGGCGAATCGTTCATTTCACGGCCTTCTGAACGTTATCGACGGGCTCGATTTCAGGCTATCTCATTCCGCGCCCTCGTCTTTGAGAACTGCGGGAAAAATTCTCGACGATGCAATTGTTCGCTTCGTGACGGAAATTTGTTGTTTGCCGTCGATAACGCCCTCGCGCCGTAGACACGGCGGAGACAAATCCTATCGACCTGACGGCATTCGATATCGACCAAAGTGAAAACCGCAGGGGTGATCGTCCGCAGCCGCGAGAAATCTACGATACACATTCTCGCGATGAATTATCATTCCTACGCGCGTACTTTAAGGATATGTCAAAATCGGAATGGGCAGGTTAAAGAAATTCGTCATTACCCGATATCGCTAAGCGGAGGGTGTCGATTAACGGTCCGCATCTTTCAGTCTTCCAAAAGGCCGGAAGTCCGAATCCGTTCTCGTCGAGGAGACGGTACGGTTCCCATCGTAGTTTAAGGTCCAATAAGCGGGGCTACTCCGAGAACTCGCACGTACGGCGAAAGCATGATTGTCCGTCTTCGGAGAATCGACAGAGGTCGACGATTTCGAACAACCTGCGCACGCGCGCCGAGAAAGTATCCTCACCCGAACGCAAAGTTCGTGGAGTAGAGAAGAGAAGACGGTTACGGTTGAGCTTGAGGTACGGTTTTGTTTCAGAATCATCATGAGTTGCGCGTCCGCCTTCACGAAGCAGACGGAAGATATTGCAGCGAATCCTATGGTGAAAGGATCGGCGGGCGACTCCTGAGAGTCACGTTGACAGCTAGAGCATGACTCTTAAATTTCCGGCGAATCGACAACATTCAGTGATTCTGAAAATATCGCGTACGCCGAAGACGTCAGTCATAGCTCGAGCTCGTTACGATGATCGGCGAATCGTTCATTTCACGGCCTTCTGAACGTTATCGACGGGCTCGATTTCAGGCTATCTCATTCCGCGCCCTCGTCTTTGAGAACTGCGGGAAAAATTCTCGACGATGCAATTGTTCGCTTCGTGACGGAAATTTGTTGTTTGCCGTCGATAACGCCCTCGCGCCGTAGACACGGCGGAGACAAATCCTATCGACCTGACGGCATTCGATATCGACCAAAGTGAAAACCGCAGGGGTGATCGTCCGCAGCCGCGAGAAATCGACGATACACATTCTCGCGATGAATTATCATTCCTACGCGCGTACTTTAAGGATATGTCAAAATCGGAATGGGCAGGTTAAAGAAATTCGTCATTACCCGATATCGCTAAGCGGAGGGTGTCGATTAACGGTCCGCATCTTTCAGTCTTCCAAAAGGCCGGAAGTCCGAATCCGTTCTCGTCGAGGAGACGGTACGGTTCCCATCGTAGTTTAAGGTCCAATAAGCGGGGCTACTCCGAGAACTCGCACGTACGGCGAAAGCATGATTGTCCGTCTTCGGAGAATCGACAGAGGTCGACGATTTCGAACAACCTGCGCACGCGCGCCGAGAAAGTATCCTCACCCGAACGCAAAGTTCGTGGAGTAGAGAAGAGAAGACGGTTACGGTTGAGCTTGAGGTACGGTTTTGTTTCAGAATCATCATGAGTTGCGCGTCCGCCTTCACGAAGCAGACGGAAGATATTGCAGCGAATCCTATGGTGAAAGGATCGGCGGGCGACTCCTGAGAGTCACGTTGACAGCTAGAGCATGACTCTTAAATTTCCGGCGAATCGACAACATTCAGTGATTCTGAAAATATCGCGTACGCCGAAGACGTCAGTCATAGCTCGAGCTCGTTACGATGATCGGCGAATCGTTCATTTCACGGCCTTCTGAACGTTATCGACGGGCTCGATTTCAGGCTATCTCATTCC
>CAUEHS010000797.1:0-72500 GCA_958510865.1 Myrrha octodecimguttata
TTAAGGGTAAAAGCAAGGTTAAGGGTAAGGGTAAGGGTAAGGGTAAGGGTAAGCTTAAGGGTAAAAGCAAGGGTAAGGGTAAGGGTGAGGGTAAGGGTAAGGGTAAGGGTAAGGGTAAAGGTAAGGGTAAGCCTAAGAGTAAAAGCAAGGGTAAGGGTAAGGGTAAGGGTAAGCTTAAGGGTAAAAGCAAGGGTAAGGGTAAGGGTAAGGGTAAGGGTAAGGGTAAGGGTAAGGGTAAGGGTAAGGGTAAGGGTAAGGGTAAGGGTAAGGGTAAGGGTAAGCTTAAGGGTAAAAGCAAGGGTAAGGGTAAGGGTAAGGGTAAGGGTAAGGGTAAAGGTAAGGGTAAGCCTAAGGGTAAAAGCAAGGGTAAGGGTAAGGGTAAGGGTAAGGGTAAGGGTAAGGGTAAGGGTAAGGGTAAGGGTAAGGGTAAGGGTAAGGGTAAGGGTAAGGGTAAGGGTAAGGGTAAGGGTAAGGGTAAGGGTAAGGGTAAGGGTAAGGGTAAGGGTAAGGGTAAGGGTAAGGGTAAGGGTAAGGGTAAGCTTAAGGGTAAAAGCAAGGGTAAGGGTAAGGGTAAGGGTAAGGGTAAGCCTAAGTGTAAAAGCAAGGGTAAGGGTAAGGGTAAGGGTAAGGGTAAGGGTAAGCTTAAGGGTAAAAGCAAGGGTAAGGGTAAGGGTAAGGGTAAGGGTAAGGGTAAGGGTAAGCTCAAGGGTAAAAGCAAGGGTAAGGGTAAGGGTAAGGGTAAGGGTAAAGGTAAGGGTAAGGGTAAAGGTAAGGGTAAGCCTAAGGGTAAAAGCAAGGGTAAGGGTAAGGGTAAGGGTAAGGGTAAGGGTAAGGGTAAGGGTAAGGGTAAGCTTAAGGGTAAAAGCAAGGGTAAGGGTAAGGGTAAGGGTAAGGGTAAGGGTAAGGGTAAGGGTAAGGGTAAGGGTAAGGGTAAGCTTAAGGGTAAGGGTAAGGGTAAGGGTAAGCTTAAGGGTAAAAGCAAGGGTAAGGGTAAGGGTAAGGGTAAGGGTAAGCTTAAGGGTAAAAGCAAGGGTAAGGGTAAGGGTAAGGGTAAGGGTAAGGGTGAGGGTAAGGGTAAGGGTAAGGGTAAGGGTAAGCTTAAGGGTAAGGGTAAGGGTAAGGGTAAGGGTAAGCTTAAGGGTAAAAGCAAGGGTAAGGGTAAGGGTAAGGGTAAGGGTAAGGGTAAGCTTAAGGGTAAGGGTAAGGGTAAAGGTAAGGGTAAGCTTAAGGGTAAAAGCAAGGGTAAGGTTAAGGGTAAGGGTTAGGGTAAGGGTAAGCTTAAGGGTAAGGGTAAGGGTAAGGGTAAGGGTAAGCTTAAGGGTAAAAGCAAGGGTAAGGGTAAGGGTAAGGGTAAGGGTAAGGGTAAGGGTAAGGGTAAGGGTAAGGGTAAGGGTAAGGGTAAGGGTAAGGGTAAGGGTAAGGGTAAGCTTAAGGGTAAGGGTAAGGGTAAGGGTAAGCTTAAGGGTAAAAGCAAGGGTAAGGGTAAGGGTAAGGGTAAGGGTAAGGGTCAGCTTAAGGGTAAAAGCAAGGGTAAGGGTAAGGGTAAGGGTAAGGGTAAGGGTAAGGGTAAGGGTAAGGGTAAGGGTAAGGGTAAGGGTAAGCTTAAGGGTAAGGGTAAGGGTAAGGGTAAGCTTAAGGGTAAAAGCAAGGGTAAGGGTAAGGGTAAGGGTAAGGGTAAGGGTAAAGGTAAGGGTAAGCCTAAGGGTAAAAGCAAGGGTAAGGGTAAGGGTAAGGGTAAGGGTAAGGGTAAGGGTAAGGGTAAGGGTAAGGGTAAGGGTAAGGGTAAGGGTAAGGGTAAGCTTAAGGGTAAAAGCAAGGGTAAGGGTAAGGGTAAGGGTAAGGGTAAGGGTCAGGGTAAGGGTAAGGGTGAGGTTAAGGGTAAGGGTAAGGGTAAGCTTAAGGGTAAAAGCAAGGGTAAGGGTAAGGGTAAGGGTAAGGGTAAGGGTAAGGGTAAGGGTAAGGGTAAGGGTAAGCTTAAGGGTAAAAGCAAGGGTAAGGGTAAGGGTAAGGGTAAGGGTAAGGGTAAGGGTAAGGGTTAGGGTAAGGGTAAATGTAAGGGTAAGCCTAAGGGTAAAAGCAAGGGTAAGGGTAAGGGTAAGAGTAAGGGTAAGGGTAAGGGTAAGGGTAAGGGTAAGGGTAAGGGTAAGGGTAAGGGTAAGGGTAAGAGTAAGGGTAAGGGTAAGGGTAAGCTTAAGGGTAAAAGCAAGGGTAAGGGTAAGGGTAAGGGTAAGGGTAAGCCTAAGGGTAAAAGCAAGGGTAAGGGTAAGGTTAAGGGTAAGGGTAAGGGTAAGCTTAAGGGTAAAAGCAAGGGTAAGGGTAAGGGTAAGGGTAAGGGTAAGGGTAAGGGTAAGCTTAAGGGTAAAAGCAAGGGTAAGGGTAAGGGTGAGGGTAAGGGTAAGGGTAAGGGTAAGGGTAAAGGTAAGGGTAAGCCTAAGAGTAAAAGCAAGGGTAAGGGTAAGGGTAAGGGTAAGGGTAAGGGTAAGGGTAAGGGTAAGGGTAAGGGTAAGCTTAAGGGTAAAAGCAAGGGTAAGGGTAAGGGTAAGGGTAAGGGTAAGGGTAAGGGTAAGGGTAAGGGTAAGGGTAAGCTTAAGGGTAAAAGCAAGGGTAAGGGTTAGGGTAAGGGTAAGGGTAAGGGTAAGGGTAAGGGTAAAGCTTAAGGGTAAAAGCAAGGGTAAGGGTAAGGGTAAGGGTAAGGGTAAGGGTAAGGGTAAAGGTAAGGGTAAGGCCTAAGAGTAAAAGCAAGGGTAAGGGTAAGGGTAAGGGTAAGGGTAAGGGTAAGGGTAAGGGTAAGGGTAAGGGTAAGGGTAAGGGTAAGGGTAAGGGTAAGGGTAAGGGTAAGGGTAAGGGTAAGGGTAAGGGTAAGGGTAAGGGTAAGGGTAAGGGTAAGGGTAAGCTTAAGGGTATAAGCAAGGGTAAGGGTAAGGGTAAGGGTGAGGGTAAGGGTAAGGGTAAGGGTAAGGGTAAGCTTAAGGGTAAAAGCAAGGGTAAGGGTAAGGGTAAGGGTAAGGGTAAGGGTAAGGGTAAGGTTAAGCTTAAGGGTAAAAGCAAGGGTAAGGGTAAGGGTAAGGGTAAGGGTAAGGGTAAGGGTAAGGGTAAGGGTAAGGGTAAGGGTAAGGGTAAGGTAAGGGTAAGGGTAAGGGTAAGGGTAAAGGTAAGGTTAAGCTAAGGGTAAAAGCAAGGGTAAGGGTAAGGGTAAGGATAAGGGTAAGGGTAAGGGTAAGGGTAAGGGTAAGGGTAAGAGTAAGGGTAAGGGTAAGGGTAAGGGTAAGGGTAAGGGTAAAGGGTAAGGGTAAGGGTAAGGGTAAGGGTAAGCTTAAGGGTAAAAGCAAGGGTAAGGGTAAGGGTAAGGGTAAGGGTAAGCCTAAGGGTAAAAGCAAGGGTAAGGGTAAGGCTAAGGGTAAGGGTAAGGGTAAGCTTAAGGGTAAAAGCAAGGGTAAGTGTAAGGGTAAGGGTAAGGGTAAGGGTAAGGGTAAGGGTAAGCTTAAGGGTAAAAGCAAGGGTAAGGGTAAGGGTAAGGGTAAGGGTAAGGGTAAGGGTAAGGGTAAGGGTAAGGGTAAGGGTAAGGGTAAAGGTAAGGGTAAGCCTAAGGGTCAAAGCAAGGGTAAGGGTAAGGGTAAGGGTAAGGGTAAGGGTAAGGGTAAGGGTGAGGGTAAGCTTAAGGGTAAAAGCAAGGGTAAGGGTAAGGGTAAGGGTAAGGGTAAGGGTAAGGGTAAGGGTAAGGGTAAGAGTAAGGGTAAGGGTAAGCTTAAGGGTAAGGGTAAGGGTAAGGGTAAGGGTAAGCCTAAGGGTAAAAGCAAGGGTAAGTGTAAGGGTAAGGGTAAGGGTAAGGGTAAGCTTAAGGGTAAAAGCAAGGGTAAGGGTAAGGGTAAGGGTAAGGGTAAGGGTCAGGGTAAGGGTAAGCTTAAGGGTAAAAGCAAGGGTAAGGGTAAGGGTAAGGGTAAGGGTAAGGGTAAGGGTAAGGGTAAGGCTAAAGGTAAGGGTAAGCCTAAGGGTAAAAGCAAGGGTAAGGGTAAGGGTAAGGGTAAGGGTAAGGGTAAGGGTAAGGGTAAGGGTAAGGGTAAGGGTAAAGGTAAGGGTAAGGGTAAGCTTAAGGGTAAAAGCAAGGGTAAGGGTAAGGGTAAGGGTAAGGGTAAGGGTAAGAGTAAGGGTAAGGGTAAGGGTAAGCTAAAGGGTAAAAGCAAGGGTAAGGGTAAGGGTAAGGGTAAGGGTAAGGGTAAGGGTAAGGGTAAGGGTAAGGGTAAGGGTAAGGGTAAGGGTAAGGGTAAGGGTAAGGGTAAGCTTAAGGGTAAAAGCAAGGGTAAGGGTAAGGGTAAGGGTAAGGGTAAGGGTAAGGGTAAGGGTAAAGGTAAGGGTAAGCCTAAGAGTAAAAGCAAGGGTAAGGGTAAGGGTAAGGGTAAGGGTAAGGGTAAGGTTAAGGGTAAGGGTTAGGGTAAGGGTAAGGGTAAGGGTAAGGGTAAGCTTAAGGGTAAAAGCAAGGGTAAGGGTAAGGGTAAGGGTATGGGTAAGGGTAAGGGTAAGGGTAAGGGTAAGCTTAAGGGTAAGGGTAAGGGTAAGGGTAAGGGTAAGCTTAAGGGTAAAAGCAAGGGTAAGGGTAAGGGTAAGGGTAAGGGTAAGCTTAAGGGTAAAAGCAAGGGTAAGGGTAAGGGTAAGGGTAAGGGTAAGGGTAAGGGTAAGGGTAAGCTTAAGGGTAAGGGTGAGGGTAAGGGTAAGGGTAAGCTTAAGGGTAAAAGCAAGGGTAAGGGTCAGGGTAAGGGTAAGTGTAAGGGTAAGGGTAAGGGTAAGGGTATGGGTGAGCTTAAGGGTAAAAGCAAGGGTAAGGGTAAGGTTAAGGGTAAGGGTAAGGGTAAGGGTAAGGGTAAGGGTTAGCTTAAGGGTAAAAGCAAGGGCAAGGGTAAGGGTAAGGTTAAGGGTAAGGGTAAGGGTAAGGGTAAGGGTAAGGGTTAGCTTAAGGGTAAAAGCAAGGGTAAGGGTAAGGGTAAGGGTAAGGGTAAGGGTAAGGGTAAGGGTAAGGGTAAGGGTAAGGGTAAGGGTAAGGGTAAGGGTAAGCTTAAGGGTAAAAGCAAGGGTAAGGGTAAGGGTAAGGGTAAGCCTAAGGGTAAAAGCAAGGGTAAGGGTAAGGGTAAGGGTAAATGTAAGCTTAAGGGTAAAAGCAAGGGTAAGGGTAAGGGTAAGGGTAAGGGTAAGGGTAAGGGTAAGCTTAAGGGTAAAAGCAAGGGTGAGGGTAAGGGTAAGGGTTAGGGTAAGGGTAAGGGTAAGGGTAAGGGTAAGCTTAAGGGTAAAAGCAAGGGTAAGGGTAAGGGTAAGGGTAAGGGTAAGGGTAAGCTTAAGGGTAAAAGCAAGGGTAAGGGTAAGGGTAAGGGTAAGGGTAAGGGTAAAGGTAAGGGTAAGCCTAAGGGTAAAAGCAAGGGTAAGGGTAAGGGTAAGGGTAAGGGTAAGGGTTAGGGTAAGGGTAAGGGTAAGGGTAAGGGTAAGGGTAAGGGTAAGGGTAAGGGTAAGGGTAAGGGTAAGGGTAAGCTTAAGGGTAAAAGCAAGGGTAAGGGTAAGGGAAAGGGTAAGGGTAAGCCTAAGGGTAAAAGCAAGGGTAAGGGTAAGGGTAAGGGTAGGGGTAAGGGTAAGCTTAAGGGTAAAAGCAAGAGTAAGGGTAAGGGTAAGGGTAAGGGTAAGGGTAAGGGTAAGCTTAAGGGTAAAAGCAAGGGTAAGGGTAAAGGTAAGGGTAAGGGTAAGGGTAAGGGTAAGGGTAAGGGTAAGGGTAAGGGTAAGGGTAAAGGTAAGGGTAAGCCTAAGGGTAAAAGCAAGGGTAAGGGTAAGGGTAAGGGTAAGGGTAAGGGTAAGGGTAAGGGTAAGGGTAAGGGTAAGGGTAAGGGTAAGGTTAAGGGTAAGGGTAAGGGTAAGCTTAAGGGTAAAAGCAAGGGTAAGGGTAAGGGTAAGGGTAAGGGTAAGGGTAAGGGTAAGGGTAAGGGTAAGGGTAAGGGTAAGGGTAAGGGTAAGGGTAAGGGTAAGGGTAAGCTTAAGGGTAAGGTTAAGGGTAAGGGTAAGGGTAAGCTTAAGGGTAAAAGCAAGGGTAAGGTAAGGGTAAGGGTAAGGGTAAGCTAAAGGGTAAAAGCAAGGGTAAGGGTAAGGGTAAGGGTAAGGGTAAGGGTAAGGGTAAGGGTAAGGGTAAGGGTAAGGGTAAGCTTAAGGGTAAGGGTAAGGGTAAGGGTAAGGGTAAGCTTAAGGGTAAAGCAAGGGTAAGGGTAAGGGTAAGGGTAAGGGTTAAGGGTAAGGGTAAGGGTAAGGGTTAAGCTTAAGGGTAAGGGTAAGGGTAAGGGTAAGGGTAAGCTTAAGGGTAAAAGCAAGGGTAAGGGTAAGGGTGAGGGTAAGGGTAAGGGTAAGGGTAAGGGGTAAGCTTAAGGGTAAGGGTAAGGGTAAGGGTAAGGGTAAGCTTAAGGGTGAAAGCAAGGGTAAGGGTAAGGGTAAGGGTAAGGGTAAGGGTAAGGGTAAGGGTAAGGGTAAGGTAAGGGTAAGGGTAAGGTAAAGGGAAAGCTTAAGGGTAAGGGTAAGGGTAAGGGTAAGGTAAGGGTAAGGGTAAGGGTAAGGGTAAGCTTAAAGGTAAAAGCAAGGGTAAGGGTAAGGGTTTAGGGTAAGCTTAAGGGTAAAAGCAAGGGTAAGGGTAAGGGTAAGGGTAAGGGTAAGGGTAAGGGTAAGGGTAAGGGTAAGGGTAAGGGTAAAGGTAAGGGTAAGGGTAAGCTTAAGGGTAAGGGTAAGGGTAAGGGTAAGGGTAAGCTTAAGGGTAAAAGCAAGGGTAAGGGTAAGGGTAAGGGTAAGGTAAAGGTAAGGGTAAGCCTAAGGGTAAAAGCAAGGATAAGGGTAAGGGTAAGGGTAAGGGTAAGGGTAAGGGTAAGGGTAAGGGTGAGGGTAAGGGTAAGGGTAAGCTTAAGGGTAAAAGCAAGGGTAAGGGTAAGGGTAAGGGTAAGGGTAATGGTAAGGTAAGGGTAAGGGTAAGGGTAAGGGTAAGGGTAAGGGTAAGGGTAAGCTCAAGGGTAAAAGCAAGGGTAAGGGTAAGGGTAAGGGTAAGGGTAAGCTTCTTGCTTTTACCCTTAGGCTTACCCTTATCCTTACCCTTACCCTTACCCTTAAGCTTACCCTTACCCTTACCCTTACCCTTACCCTTACCCTCACACTTACCCTTCCCCTCACCCTTACCCTTACCCTTGCTTTTACCCTTAAGCTTACCCTTACCCTTACCCTTACCCTTACCCTTACCCTTACCCTTACCCTCACCCTTACCCTTACCCTTACCCTTACCCTTACCCTAACCCTTACCCTTGCTTTGACCCTTAGGCCTTACCCTTACCTTTACCCTTACCCTTACCCTTATCCTTACCCTTACCCTTACCCTTACCCTTACCCTTACCCTTACCCTTGCTTTTACCCTTAAGCTTACCCTTACCCTTACCTTACCCTTGGTTTTGCCCTTAAGCTTACCCTTACCCTTACCCTTACCCTTACCCTTACCCTTGCTTTTACCCTTAGGCTTACCCTTACCCTTACCCTTACCCTTACCCTTGCTTTTACCCTTAAGCTTACCCTTACCCTTACCCTTACCCTTACCCTTACCCTTACCCTTACCCTTACCCTTACCCTTACCCTTACCCTTACCCTTACCCTTACCCTTACCCTTACCCTTGCTTTTACCCTTAGGCTTAACCTTACCTTTACCCTTACCCTTACCCTTACCCTTACCCTTACCCTTACCCTTACCCTTACCCTTACCCTTACCCTTACCTTACCCTTACCCTTACCCTTACCCTTACCCTTACCCTTACCCTTACCCTTACCCTTACCCTTGCTTTTACCCTTAAGCTTACCCTTACCCTTACCCTTACCCTTACCCTTACCCTTACCCTTACCCTTGCTTTTACCCTTAAGCTTACCCTTACCCTTACCCTTACCCTTACCCTTGCTTATACCCTTAAGCTTACCCTTACCCTTACCCTTACCCTTACCCTTACCCTTACCCTTACCCTTACCCTTACCCTTACCCTTACCCTTACCCTTACCCTTACCCTTGCTTTTACCCTTAGGCTTACCCCTTACCTTTACCCTTACCCTTACCCTTACCCTTACCCTTACCCTTACCCTTACCCTTGCTTTTACCCTTAAGCTTACCCTTACCCTTACCCTTACCCTTACCCTTACCCTTACCCTTACCCTAACCCTTACCCTTGCTTTTACCCTTAAGCTTACCCTTACCCTTACCCTTACCCTTACCCTTACCCTTACCCTTAACCCTTACCCTTACCCTTACCCTTACCCTTACCCTTACCCTTGCTTTTACCCTTAAGCTTACCCTTACCCTTACCCTTACCCTTACCCTTACCCTTACCCTTACCCTTACCCTTACACTTACCCTTACCCTTATCCTTACCCTTGCTTTTACCCTTAAGCTTACCCTTACCCTTACCCTTACCCTTACCCTTACCCTTACCTTTACCCTTACCCTTACCCTTACCCTTACCCTTACCCTTGCTTTTACTCTTAGGCTTACCCTTACCTTTACCCTTACCCTTACCCTTACCCTTACCCTCACCCTTACCCTAACCCTTGCTTTTACCCTTAAGCTTACCCTTACCCTTACCCTTACCCTTACCCTTACCCTTGCTTTTACCCTTAAGCTTACCCTTACCCTTACCCTTAACCTTACCCTTACCCTTGCTTTTACCCTTAGGCTTACCCTTACCCTTACCCTTACCCTCACCCTTGCTTTTACCCTTAAGCTTACCCTTACCCTTACCCTTACTCTAACCCTTACCCTTACCCTTACGCTTACCCTTACCCTTACCCTTACCCTTACCCTTACCCTTGCTTTTACCCTTAGGCTTACCCTTACCTTTACCCTTACCCTAACCCTTACCCTTACCCTTACCCTTACCCTTACCCTTGCTTTTACCCTTAAGCTTACCCTTACACTTACCCTTACCCTTACCCTTACCCTTACCCTTACCCTTACCCTTACCCTTACCCTTACCCTTGCTTTTACCCTTAAGCTTACCCTTACCCTTACCCTTACCCTTACCCTTACCCTTACCCTTACCCTTACCCTTGCTTTTACCCTTAAGCTTACCCTTACCCTTACCCTTACCCTTACCCTTACCCTTACCCTTACCCTTACCCTTACCCTTACCCTTACCCTTGCTTTTACCCTTAGGCTTACCCTTACCTTTACCCTTACCCTTACCCTTACCCTTACCCTTACCCTTGCTTTTACCCTTAAGCTTACCCTTACCCTTACCCTTACCCTTAAGCTTACCCTTACCCTTACCCTTACCCTTACCCTTACCCTTACCCTTACCCTTACCCTTACCCTTACCCTTACCCTTACCCTTACCCTTACCCTTACCCTTACCCTTACCCTTGCTTTTACCCTTAAGCTTACCCTTACCCTTACCCTTACCCTTACCCTTACCCTTGCTTTTACCCTTAAGCTTACCCTTACCCTTACCCTTACCCTTAAGCTTACCCTTACCCTTACCCTTACCCTTACCCTTACCCTTACCCTTACCCTTACCCTTACCCTTACCCTTACCCTTACCCTTGCTTTTACCCTTAAGCTTACCCTTACCCTTACCCTTACCCTTACCCTTAAGCTTACCCTTACCCTTACCCTTACCCTTACCCTTACCCTTAACCTTACCCTTGCTTTTACCCTTAAGCTTACCCTTACCCTTACCCTTACCCTTACCCTTAAGCTTACCCTTACCCTTACCCTTACCCTTACCCTTACCCTTGCTTTTACCCTTAAGCTTACCCTTACCCTTACCCTTACCCTTACCCTTACCCTTAAGCTTACCCTTACCCTTACCCTAACCCTTACCCTTACCCTTACCCTTACCCTTACCCTTACCCTTGCTTTTACCCTTAAGCTTACCCTTACCCTTACCCTAAGTAAGGGTAAGGGTAAGGGTAAGGGTAAGGGTAAGGGTAAGGGTAAGGGTAAGTGTAAGGGTAAGGGTAAGGGTAAGGGTAAGGGTAAGGGTAAGGGTAAGGGTAAGGGTAAGGGTAAGGGTAAGGGTAAGGGTAAGGGTAAGGGTAAGCTTAAGGGTAAAAGCAAGGGTAAGGGTAAGGGTAAGGGTAAGGGTAAGGGTAAGGGTAAGGGTAAGGGTAAGCTTAAGGGTAAAAGCAAGGGTAAGGGTAAGGGTAAGGGTAAGGGTAAGGGTAAGGGTAAGGGTAAGGGTAAGGGTAAGGGTAAGGGTAAGGGTAAGGGTAAGGGTAAGGGTAAACTTAAGGGTAAAAGCAAGGGTAAGGGTAAGGCTAAGGGTAAGGGTAAGGGTAAGGGTAAGCTTAAGGGTAAAAGCAAGGGTAAGGGTAAGGGTAAGGGTAAGGGTAAGGGTAAGGGTAAGGGTAAAGGTGAGGGTAAGCCTAAGGGTAAAAGCAAAAGTAAGGGTAAGGGTAAGGGTAAGGGTAAGGGTAAGGGTAAGGGTAAGGGTAAGGGTAGGGGTAAGAGTAAGGGTAAGGGTAAGCTTAAGGGTAAAAGCAAGGGTAAGGGTAAGGGTAAGGGTAAGGGTAAGGGTAAGCTTAAGGGTAAAAGCAAGGGTAAGGGTAAGGGTAAGGGTAAGGGTAAGGGTAAGGGTAAGGGTAAGGGTAAGGGTAAGGGTAAGGGTAAGGGTAAGGGTAAGGGTAAGGGTAAGGGTAAGGGTAAGGGTAAGCTTAAGGGTAAAAGCAAAGGTAAGGGTAAGGGTAAGGGTAAGGGTAAGGGTAAGGGTAAGGGTAATGGTAAGGGTAAATGTAAGGGTAAGCCTAAGGGTAAAAGCAAGGGTAAGGGTAAGGGTAAGGGTAAGGGTAAGGGTAAGGGTAAGGGTAAGGGTAAGGGTAAGGGTAAGGGTAAGGGTAAGGGTAAGGGTAAGCTTAAGGGTAAAAGCAAGGGTAAGGGTAAGGGTAAGGGTAAGGGTAAGGGTAAGGGTAAGGGTAAGCTTAAGGGTAAGGGTAAGGGTAAGGGTAAGGGTAAGCTTAAGGGTAAAAGCAAGGGTAAGGGTAAGGGTGAGGGTAAGGGTAAGGGTAAGCTTAAGGGTAAAAGCAAGGGTAAGGGTAAGGGTAAGGGTAAGCTTAAGGGTAAGGGTAAGGGTAAGGGTAAGGGTAAGCTTAAGGGTAAAAGCAAGGGTAAGGGTAAGAGTAAGGGTAAGGGTAAGGGTAAGGGTAAGGGTAAGGGTAAGGGTGAGCTTAAGGGTAAAAGCAAGGGTAAGGGTAAGGGTAAGGGTAAGGGTAAGGGTAAGGGTAAGGGTAAGGGTAAGGGTAAGCTTAAGGGTAAAAGCAAGGGTAAGGGTAAGGGTAAGGGTAAGGGTAAGGGTAAGGGTAAGGGTAAGGGTAAGGGTAAGGGTAAGGGTAAGGGTAAAGGTAAGGGTAAGCCTAAGGGTAAAAGCAAGTGTAAGGGTAAGGGTAAGGGTAAGGGTAAGGGTAAGAGTAAGGGTAAGGGTAAGGGTAAGGGTAAGGGTTAGCTTAAGGGTAAAAGCAAGGGTAAGGGTAAGGGTAAGGGTAAGGGTAAGCCTAAGGGTAAAAGCAAGGGTAAGGGTAAGGGTAAGGGTAAGCTTAAGGGTAAGGGTAAGGGTAAGGGTAAGGGTAAGCTTAAGGGTAAAAGCAAGGGTAAGGGTAAGAGTAAGGGTAAGGGTAAGGGTAAGGGTAAGGGTAAGGGTAAGGGTAAGCTTAAGGGTAAAAGCAAGGGTAAGGGTAAGGGTAAGGGTAAGGGTAAGGGTAAGGGTAAGCTTAAGGGTAAAAGCAAGGGTGAGGGTAAGGGTAAGGGTAAGGGTAAGGGTAAGGGTAAGGGTAAGGGTAAGGGTAAGGGTAAGCTTAAGGGTAAAAGCAAGGGTAAGGGTAAGGGTAAGGGTAAGGGTAAGGGTAAGGGTAAGGGTAAGGGTAAGGGTAAGGGTAAGGGTAAGGGTAAGGGTAAGGGTAAGCTTAAGGGTAAAAGCAAGGGTAAGGGTAAGGGTAAGGGTAAGGGTAAAGGTAAGGGTAAAGGTGA
The DNA here is from genome assembly GCA_958510865.1 of Myrrha octodecimguttata. Lineage (NCBI taxonomy): Eukaryota > Metazoa > Arthropoda > Insecta > Coleoptera > Coccinellidae > Myrrha > Myrrha octodecimguttata. The sequence continues at coordinate 11,993 of CAUEHS010000797.1, forward strand.
GGGTAAGCCTAAGGGTAAAAGCAAGGGTAAGGGTAAGGGTAAGGGTAAGGGTAAGGGTAAGGGTAAGGGTAAGGGTAAGGGTAAGGGTAAGGGTAGGGGTAAGAGTAAGGGTAAGGGTAAGCTTAAGGGTAAAAGCAAGGGTAAGGGTAAGGGTAAGGGTAAGGGTAAGGGTAAGGGTAAGCTTAAGGGTAAAAGCAAGGGTAAGGGTAAGGGTAAGGGTAAGGGTAAGGGTAAGGGTAAGGGTAAGGGTAAGGGTAAGGGTAAGGGTAAGGGTAAGGGTAAGGGTAAGGGTAAGCTTAAGGGTAAAAGCAAGGGTAAGGGTAAGGGTAAGGGTAAGGGTAAGGGTAAGGGTAAGGGTAATGGTAAGGGTAAAGGTAAGGGTAAGCCTAAGGGTAAAAGCAAGGGTAAGGGTAAGGGTAAGGGTAAGGGTAAGGGTAAGGGTAAGGGTAAGGGTAAGGGTAAAGGTAAGGGTAAGGGTAAGGGTAAGCTTAAGGGTAAAAGCAAGGGTAAGGGTAAGGGTAAGGGTAAGGGTAAGGGTAAGGGTAAGGGTAAGGGTAAGGGTAAGGGTAAGGGTAAGGGTAAGCTTAAGGGTAAGGGTAAGGGTAAGGGTAAGGGTAAGCTTAAGGGTAAAAGCAAGGGTAAGGGTAAGGGTAAGGGTAAGGGTAAGGGTAAGCTTAAGGGTAAAAGCAAGGGTAAGGGTAAGGGTAAGGGTAAGGGTAAGGGTAAGGGTAAGGGTAAGCTTAAGGGTAAGGGTAAGGGTAAGGGTAAGGGTAAGCTTAAGGGTAAAAGCAAGGGTAAGGGTAAGAGTAAGGGTAAGGGTAAGGGTAAGGGTAAGGGTAAGGGTGAGCTTAAGGGTAAAAGCAAGGGTAAGGGTAAGGGTAAGGGTAAGGGTAAGGGTAAGGGTAAGGGTAAGGGTAAGCTTAAGGGTAAAAGCAAGGGTAAGGGTAAGGGTAAGGGTAAGGGTAAGGGTAAGGGTAAGGGTAAGGGTAAGGGTAAGGGTAAAGGTAAGGGTAAGCCTAAGGGTAAAAGCAAGGGTAAGGGTAAGGGTAAGGGTAAGGGTAAGAGTAAGGGTAAGGGTAAGGGTAAGGGTAAGCTTAAGGGTAGAAGCAAGGGTAAGGGTAAGGGTAAGGGTAAGGGTAAGCCTAAGGGTAAAAGCAAGGGTAAGGGTAAGGGTAAGGGTAAGGGTAAGGGTAAGCTTAAGGGTAAAAGCAAGGGTAAGGGTAAGGGTAAGGGTAAGGGTAAGGGTAAGGGTAAGCTTAAGGGTAAAAGCAAGGGTGAGGGTAAGGGTAAGGGTAAGGGTAAGGGTAAGGGTAAGGGTAAGGGTAAGGGTAAGGGTAAGCTTAAGGGTAAAAGCAAGGGTAAGGGTAAGGGTAAGGGTAAGGGTAAGGGTAAGGGTAAGGGTAAGGGTAAGGGTAAGGGTAAGGGTAAGGGTAAGGGTAAGCTTAAGGGTAAAAGCAAGGGTAAGGGTAAGGGTAAGGGTAAGGGTAATGGTAAAGGTAAGGGTAAGCCTAAGGGTAAAAGCAAGGGTAAGGGTAAGGGTAAGGGTAAGGGTAAGGGTAAGGGTAAGGGTAAGGGTAAGGGTAAGGGTAAGGGTAAGGGTAAGGGTAAGGGTAAGGGTAAGGGTAAGGGTAAGGGTAAGGGTAAGGGTAAGGGTAAGGGTAAGGGTAAGGGTAAGGGTAAGGGTAAGGGTAAGCTTAAGGGTAAAAGCAAGGGTAAGGGTAAGGGTAAGGGTAAGGGTAAGCCTAAGGGTAAAAGCAAGGGTAAGGGTAAGGGTAAGGGTAAGGGTAAGGGTAAGGGTAAGCTTAAGGGTAAAAGCAAGGGTAAGGGTAAGGGTAAGGGTAAGGGTAAGGGTAAGCTCAAGGGTAAAAGCAAGGGTAAGGGTAAGGGTAAGGGTAAGGGTAAAGGTAAGGGTAAGGGTAAAGGTAAGGGTAAGCCTAAGGGTAAAAGCAAGGGTAAGGGTAAGGGTAAGGGTAAGGGTAAGGGTAAGGGTAAGGGTAAGGGTAAGGGTAAGGGTAAGCTTAAGGGTAAAAGCAAGGGTAAGGGTAAGGGTAAGGGTAAGGGTAAGGGTAAGGGTAAGGGTAAGGGTAAGGGTAAGGGTAAGGGTAAGCTTAAGGGTAAGGGTAAGGGTAAGGGTAAGCTTAAGGGTAAAAGCAAGGGTAAGGGTAAGGGTAAGGGTAAGGGTAAGCTTAAGGGTAAAAGCAAGGGTAAGGGTAAGAGTAAGGGTAAGGGTAAGGGTAAGGGTAAGGGTAAGGGTAAGGGTGAGCTTAAGGGTAAAAGCAAGGGTAAGGGTAAGGGTAAGGGTAAGGGTAAGGGTAAGGGTAAGGGTAAGGGTAAGGGTAAGGGTAAGCTTAAGGGTAAAAGCAAGGGTAAGGGTAAGGGTAAGGGTAAGGGTAAGGGTAAGGGTAAGGGTAAGGGTAAGGGTAAGGGTAAAGGTAAGGGTAAGCCTAAGGGTAAAAGCAAGGGTAAGGGTAAGGGTAAGGGTAAGGGTAAGGGTAAGGGTAAGAGTAAGGGTAAGGGTAAGGGTAAGGGTAAGCTTAAGGGTAAAAGCAAGGGTAAGGGTAAGGGTAAGGGTAAGGGTAAGCCTAAGGGTAAAAGCAAGGGTAAGGGTAAGGGTAAGGGTAAGGGTAAGGGTAAGCTTAAGGGTAAAAGCAAGGGTAAGGGTAAGGGTAAGGGTAAGGGTAAGGGTAAGGGTAAGCTTAAGGGTAAAAGCAAGGGTGAGGGTAAGGGTAAGGGTAAGGGTAAGGGTAAGGGTAAGGGTAAGGGTAAGGGTAAGGGTAAGCTTAAGGGTAAAAGCAAGGGTAAGGGTAAGGGTAAGGGTAAGGGTAAGGGTAAGGGTAAGGGTAAGGGTAAGGGTAAGGGTAAGCTTAAGGGTAAAAGCAAGGGTAAGGTTAAGGGTAAGGGTAAGGGTAAGGGTAAAGGTAAGGGTAAGCCTAAGGGTAAAAGCAAGGGTAAGGGTAAGGGTAAGGGTAAGGGTAAGGGTAAGGGTAAGGGTAAGGGTAAGGGTAAGGGTAAGGGTAAGGGTAAGGGTAAGGGTAAGGGTAAGGGTAAGGGTAAGGGTAAGGGTAAGGGTAAGGGTAAGGGTAAGGGTAAGGGTAAGCTTAAGGGTAAAAGCAAGGGTAAGGGTAAGGGTAAGGGTAAGGGTAAGCCTAAGGGTAAAAGCAAGGGTAAGGGTAAGGGTAAGGGTAAGGGAAAGGGTAAGCTTAAGGGTAAAAGCAAGGGTAAGGGTAAGGGTAAGGGTAAGGGTAAGGGTAAGGGTAAGGGTAAGCTCAAGGGTAAAAGCAAGGGTAAGGGTAAGGGTAAGGGTAAGGGTAAAGGTAAGGGTAAGGGTAAAGGTAAGGGTAAGCCTAAGGGTAAAAGCAAGGGTAAGGGTAAGGGTAAGGGTAAGGGTAAGGGTAAGGGTAAGGGTAAGGGTAAGGGTAAGCTTAAGGGTAAAAGCAAGGGTAAAGGTAAGGGTAAGGGTAAGGCTAAGGGTAAGGGTAAGGGTAAGGGTAAGGGTAAGCTTAAGGGTAAGGGTAAGGGTAAGGGTAAGCTTAAGGGTAAAAGCAAGGGTAAGGGTAAGGGTAAGGGTAAGGGTAAGCTTAAGGGTAAAAGCAAGGGTAAGGGTAAGGGTAAGGGTAAGGGTAAGGGTAAGGGTAAGGGTAAGGGTAAGGGTAAGCTTAAGGGTAAGGGTAAGGGTAAGAGTAAGGGTAAGCTTAAGGGTAAAAGCAAGGGTAAGGGTAAGGGTAAGAGTAAGGGTAAGGGTAAGCTTAAGGGTAAGGGTAAGGGTAAGGGTAAGGGTAAGCTTAAGGGTAAAAGCAAGGGTAAGGTTAAGGGTAAGGGTAAGGGTAAGGGTAAGGGTAAGGGTAAGCTTAAGGGTAAGGGTAAGGGTAAGGGTAAGGGTAAGCTTAAGGGTAAAAGCAAGGGTAAGGGTAAGGGTAAGGGTAAGGGTAAGGGTAAGGGTAAGGGTAAGGGTAAGGGTAAGGGTAAGGGTAAGGGTAAGGGTAAGGGTAAGGGTAAGGGTAAGCTTAAGGGTAAGGGTAAGGGTAAGGGTAAGTTTAAGGGTAAAAGTAAGGGTAAGGGTAAGGGTAAGGGTAAGGGTAAGGGTAAGCTTAAGGGTAAAAGCAAGGGTAAGGGTAAGGGTAAGGGTAAGGGTAAGGGTAAGGGTAAGGGTAAGGGTAAGGTTAAGGGTAAGCTTAAGGGTAAGGGTAAGGGTAAGGGTAAGCTTAAGGGTAAAAGCAAGGGTAAGGGTAAGGGTAAGGGTAAGGGTAAGGGTAAAGGTAAGGGTAAGCCTAAGGGTAAAAGCAAGGGTAAGGGTAAGGGTAAGGGTAAGGGTAAGGGTAAGGGTAAGGGTAAGGGTAAGGGTAAGGGTAAGGGTAAGGGTAAGCTTAAGGGTAAAAGCAAGGGTAAGGGTAAGGGTAAGGGTAAGGGTAAGGGTAAGGGTAAGGTTAAGGGTAAGGGTAAGGGTAAGCTTAAGGGTAAAAGCAAGGGTAAGGGTAAGGGTAAGGGTAAGGGTAAGGGTAAGGGTAAGGGTAAGGGTAAGGGTAAGCTTAAGGGTAAAAGCAAGGGTAAGGGTAAGGTTAAGGGTAAGGGTAAGGGTTAGGGTAAGGGTAAAGGTAAGGGTAAGCCTAAGGGTAAAAGCAAGGGTAAGGGTAAGGGTAAGGGTAAGGGTAAGGGTAAGGGTAAGGGTAAGGGTAAGGGTAAGGGTAAGAGTAAGGGTAAGGGTAAGGGTAAGCTTAAGGGTAAAAGCAAGGGTAAGGGTAAGGGTAAGGGTAAGGGTAAGCCTAAGGGTAAAAGCAAGGGTAAGGGTAAGGTTAAGGGTAAGGGTAAGGGTAAGCTAAAGGGTAAAAGCAAGGGTAAGGGTAAGGGTAAGCTTAAGGGTAAAAGCAAGGGTAAGGGTAAGGGTGAGGGTAAGGGTAAGGGTAAGGGTAAGGGTAAAGGTAAGGGTTAGCCTAAGAGTAAAAGCAAGGGTAAGGGTAAGGGTAAGGGTAAGGGTAAGCTTAAGGGTAAAAGCAAGGGTAAGGGTAAGGGTAAGGGTAAGGGTAAGGGTAAGGGTAAGGGTAAGGGTAAGGGTAAGGGTAAGCTTAAGGGTAAAAGCAAGGGTAAGGGTAAGGGTAAGGGTAAGGGTAAGGGTAAAGGTAAGGGTAAGCCTAAGGGTAAAAGCAAGGGTAAGGGTAAGAGTAAGGGTAAGGGTAAGGGTAAGGGTAAGGGTAAGGGTAAGGGTAAGGGTAAGGGTAAGGGTAAGGGTAAGGGTAAGGGTAAGGGTAAGGGTAAGGGTAAGGGTAAGGGTAAGCTTAAGGGTAAAAGCAAGGGTAAGGGTAAGGGTAAGGGTAAGGGTAAGCCTAAGGGTAAAAGCAAGGGTAAGGGTAAGGGTAAGGGTAAGGGTAAGGGTAAGGGTAAGCTTAAGGGTAAAAGCAAGGGTAAGGGTAAGGGTAAGGGTAAGGGTAAGGGTAAGGGTAAGGGTAAGCTCAAGGGTAAAAGCAAGGGTAAGGGTAAGGGTAAGGGTAAGGGTAAAGGTAAGGGTAAGGGTAAAGGTAAGGGTAAGCCTAAGGGTAAAAGCAAGGGTAAGGGTAAGGGTAAGGGTAAGGGTAAGGGTAAGGGTAAGGGTAAGGGTAAGGGTAAGCTTAAGGGTAAAAGCAAGGGTAAGGGTAAGGGTAAGGGTAAGGGTAAGGGTAAGGGTAAGGGTAAGGGTAAGGGTAAGGGTAAGGGTAAGCTTAAGGGTAAGGGTAAGGGTAAGGGTAAGCTTAAGGGTAAAAGCAAGGGTAAGGGTAAGGGTAAGGGTAAGGGTAAGGGTAAAGGTAAGGGTAAGCCTAAGGGTAAAAGCAAGGGTAAGGGTAAGGGTAAGGGTAAGGGTAAGGGTAAGGGTAAGCTTAAGGGTAAGGGTAAGGGTAAGGGTAAGCTTAAGGGTAAAAGCAAGGGTAAGGGTAAGGGTAAGGGTAAGGGTAAGGGTAAAGGTAAGGGTAAGCCTAAGGGTAAAAGCAAGGGTAAGGGTAAGGGTAAGGGTAAGGGTAAGGGTAAGGGTAAGGGTAAGGGTAAGGGTAAGGGTAAGGGTAAGGGTAAGGGTAAGGGTAAGGGTAAGGGTAAGGGTAAGCTTAAGGGTAAAAGCAAGGGTAAGGGTAAGGGTAAGGGTAAGGGTAAGCCTAAGGGTAAAAGCAAGGGTAAGGGTAAGGGTAAGGGTAAGGGTAAGGGTAAGGGTAAGCTTAAGGGTAAAAGCAAGGGTAAGGGTAAGGGTAAGGGTAAGGGTAAGGGTAAGGGTAAGCTCAAGGGTAAAAGCAAGGGTAAGGGTAAGGGTAAGGGTAAGGGTAAAGGTAAGGGTAAGGGTAAAGGTAAGGGTAAGCCTAAGGGTAAAAGCAAGGGTAAGGGTAAGGGTAAGGGTAAGGGTAAGGGTAAGGGTAAGGGTAAGGGTAAGGGTAAGGGTAAGCTTAAGGGTAAAAGCAAGGGTAAGGGTAAGGGTAAGGGTAAGGGTAAGGGTAAGGGTAAGGGTAAGGGTAAGGGTAAGGGTAAGGGTAAGGGTAAGCTTAAGGGTAAGGGTAAGGGTAAGGGTAAGCTTAAGGGTAAAAGCAAGGGTAAGGGTAAGGGTAAGGGTAAGGGTAAGCTTAAGGGTAAAAGCAAGGGTAAGGGTAAGGGTAAGGGTAAGGGTAAGGGTAAGGGTAAGGGTAAGGGTAAGGGTAAGCTTAAGGGTAAGGGTAAGGGTAAGGGTAAGGGTAAGCTTAAGGGTAAAAGCAAGGGTAAGGGTAAGGGTAAGGGTAAGGGTAAGGGTAAGCTTAAGGGTAAGGGTAAGGGTAAGGGTAAGGGTAAGCTTAAGGGTAAAAGCAAGGGTAAGGTTAAGGGTAAGGGTAAGGGTAAGGGTAAGGGTAAGGGTAAGCTTAAGGGTAAGGGTAAGGGTAAGGGTAAGGGTAAGCTTAAGGGCAAAAGCAAGGGTAAGGGTAAGGGTAAGGGTAAGGGTAAGGGTAAGGGTAAGGGTAAGGGTAAGGGTAAGGGTAAGGGTAAGGGTAAGGGTAAGGGTAAGCTTAAGGGTAAAAGCAAGGGTAAGGGTAAGGGTAAGGGTAAGGGTAAGGGTAAGGGTAAGGGTAAGGGTAAGGGTAAGGGTAAGGGTAAGGGTAAGCTTAAGGGTAAGGGTAAGGGTAAGGGTAAGCTTAAGGGTAAAAGCAAGGGTAAGGGTAAGGGTAAGGGTAAGGGTAAGGGTAAGCTTAAGGGTAAAAGCAAGGGTAAGGGTAAGGGTAAGGGTAAGGGTAAGGGTAAGGGTAAGGGTAAGGGTAAGGGTAAGGGTAAGGGTAAGCTTAAGGGTAAGGGTAAGGGTAAGGGTAAGCTTAAGGGTAAAAGCAAGGGTAAGGGTAAGGGTAAGGGTAAGGGTAAGGGTAAAGGTAAGGGTAAGCCTAAGGGTAAAAGCAAGGGTAAGGGTAAGGGTAAGGGTAAGGGTAAGGGTAAGGGTAAGGGTAAGGGTAAGGGTAAGGGTAAGGGTAAGGGTAAGGGTAAGCTTAAGGGCAAAAGCAAGGGTAAGGGTAAGGGTAAGGGTAAGGGTCAGGGTAAGGGTAAGGGTGAGGTTAAGGGTGAGGGTAAGGGTAAGCTTAAGGGTAAAAGCAAGGGTAAGGGTAAGGGTAAGGGTAAGGGTAAGGGTAAGGGTAAGGGTAAGGGTAAGGGTAAGGGTAAGGGTAAGGGTAAGGGTAAGGGTAAGGGTAAGGGTAAGGGTAAGGGTAAGGGTAAGGGTAAGGGTAAGGGTAAGCTTAAGGGTAAAAGCAAGGGTAAGGGTAAGGGTAAGGCTAAGGGTAAGGGTTAGGGTAAGGGTAAAGGTAAGGGTAAGCCTAAGGGTAAAAGCAAGGGTAAGGGTAAGGGTAAGGGTAAGGGTAAGGGTAAGGGTAAGGGTAAGGGTAAGGGTAAGGGTAAGGGTAAGAGTAAGGGTAAGGGTAAGGGTAAGCTTAAGGGTAAAAGCAAGGGTAAGGGTGAGGGTAAGGGTAAGGGTAAGCCTAAGGGTAAAAGCAAGGGTAAGGGTAAGGTTAAGGGTAAGGGTAAGGGTAAGCTTAAGGGTAAAAGCAAGGGTAAGGGTAAGGGTAAGGGTAAGGGTAAGGGTAAGCTTAAGGGTAAAAGCAAGGGTAAGGGTAAGGGTGAGGGTAAGGGTAAGGGTAAGGGTAAGGGTAAAGGTAAGGGTAAGCTTAAGAGTAAAAGCAAGGGTAAGGGTAAGGGTAAGGGTAAGGGTAAGGGTAAGGGTAAGCTTAAGGGTAAAAGCAAGGGTAAGGATAAGGGTAAGGGTAAGGGTAAGGGTAAGGGTAAGGGTAAGGGTAAGGGTAAGCTTAAGGGTAAAAGTAAGGGTAAGGGTAAGGGTAAGGGTAAGGGTAAGGGTAAGGGTAAGGGTAAGGGTAAGGGTAAGGGTAAGCTTAAGGGTAAAAGCAAGGGTAAGGGTTAGGGTAAGGGTAAGGGTAAGGGTAAGGGTAAGGGTAAGCTTAAGGGTAAAAGCAAGGGTAAGGGTAAGGGTAAGGGTAAGGGTAAGGGTAAGGGTAAGGGTAAAGGTAAGGGTAAGCCTAAGGGTAAAAGCAAGGGTAAGGGTAAGGGTAAGGGTAAGGGTAAGGGTAAGGGTAAGGGTAAGGGTAAGGGTAAGGGTAAGGGTAAGGGTAAGGGTAAGGGTAAGGGTAAGGGTAAGGGTAAGGGTAAGGGTAAGCTTAAGGGTATAAGCAAGGGTAAGGGTAAGGGTAAGGGTGAGGGTAAGGGTAAGGGTAAGGGTAAGGGTAAGCTTAAGGGTAAAAGCAAGGGTAAGGGTAAGGGTAAGGGTAAGGGTAAGGGTAAGGGTAAGGGTAAGCTTAAGGGTAAAAGCAAGGGTAAGGGTAAGGGTAAGGGTAAGGGTAAGGGTAAGGGTAAGGGTAAGGGTAAGGGTAAGGGTAAGGGTAAGGGTAAGGGTAAGGGTAAAGGTAAGGTTAAGCCTAAGGGTAAAAGCAAGGGTAAGGGTAAGGGTAAGGGTAAGGGTAAGGGTAAGGGTAAGGGTAAGGGTAAGGGTAAGGGTAAGGGTAAGGGTAAGGGTAAGGGTAAGGGTAAGGGTAAGGGTAAGGATAAGGGTAAGGGTAAGGGTAAGGGTAAGCTTAAGGGTAAAAGCAAGGGTAAGGGTAAGGGTAAGGGTAAGGGTAAGCCTAAGGGTAAAAGCAAGGGTAAGGGTGAGGGTAAGGGTAAGGGTAAGGGTAAGCTTAAGGGTAAAAGCAAGGGTAAGGGTAAGGGTAAGGGTAAGGGTAAGGGTAAGGGTAAGGGTAAGGGTAAGCTTAAGGGTAAAAGCAAGGGTAAGGGTAAGGGTAAGGGTAAGGGTAAGGGTAAGGGTAAGGGTAAGGGTAAGGGTAAGGGTAAAGGTAAGGGTAAGCCTAAGGGTCAAAGCAAGGGTAAGGGTAAGGGTAAGGGTAAGGGTAAGGGTAAGGGTAAGGGTAAGGGTAAGGGTAAGGGTAAGCTTAAGGGTAAAAGCAAGGGTAAGGGTAAGGGTAAGGGTAAGGGTAAGGGTAAGGGTAAGGGTAAGGGTAAGGGTAAGGGTAAGGGTAAGCTTAAGGGTAAGGGTAAGGGTAAGGGTAAGGGTAAGCCTAAGGGTAAAAGCAAGGGTAAGTGTAAGGGTAAGGGTAAGGGTAAGGGTAAGCTTAAGGGTAAAAGCAAGGGTAAGGGTAAGGGTAAGGGTAAGGGTAAGGGTAAGGGTAAGGGTAAGGGTAAGCTTAAGGGTAAAAGCAAGGGTAAGGGTAAGGGTAAGGGTAAGGGTAAGGGTAAGGGTAAGGCTAAAGGTAAGGGTAAGCCTAAGGGTAAAAGCAAGGGTAAGGGTAAGGGTAAGGGTAAGGGTAAGGGTAAGGGTAAGAGTAAGGGTAAGGGTAAGGGTAAGGGTAAGGGTAAGGGTAAGGGTAAGGGTAAGGGTAAAGGTAAGGGTAAGGGTAAGCTTAAGGGTAAAAGCAAGGGTAAGGGTAAGGGTAAGGGTAAGGGTAAGGGTAAGAGTAAGGGTAAGGGTAAGGGTAAGCTAAAGGGTAAAAGCAAGGGTAAGGGTAAGGGTAAGGGTAAGGGTAAGGGTAAGGGTAAGGGTAAGGGTAAGGGTAAGGGTAAGGGTAAGCTTAAGGGTAAAAGCAAGGGTAAGGGTAAGGGTAAGGGTAAGGGTAAGGGTAAGGGTAAAGGTAAGGGTAAGCCTAAGAGTAAAAGCAAGGGTAAGGGTAAGGGTAAGGGTAAGGGTAAGGGTAAGGTTAAGGGTAAGGGTTAGGGTAAGGGTAAGGGTAAGGGTAAGGGTAAGCTTAAGGGTAAAAGCAAGGGTAAGGGTAAGGGTAAGGGTAAGGTTAAGGGTAAGGGTAAGGGTAAGCTTAAGGGTAAGGGTAAGGGTAAGGGTAAGGATAAGCTTAAGGGTAAAAGCAAGGGTAAGGGTAAGGGTAAGGGTAAGGGTAAGGGTAAGGGTAAGCTTAAGGGTAAAAGCAAGGGTAAGGGTAAGGGTAAGGGTAAGGGTAAGGGTAAGGGTAAGGGTAAGCTTAAGGGTAAGGGTGAGGGTAAGGGTAAGGGTAAGCTTAAGGGTAAAAGCAAGGGTAAGGGTCAGGGTAAGGGTAAGTGTAAGGGTAAGGGTAAGGGTAAGGGTATGGGTGAGCTTAAGGGTAAAAGCAAGGGTAAGGGTAAGGTTAAGGGTAAGGGTAAGGGTAAGGGTAAGGGTAAGGGTTAGCTTAAGGGTAAAAGCAAGGGCAAGGGTAAGGGTAAGGTTAAGGGTAAGAGTAAGGGTAAGGGTAAGGGTAAGGGTTAGCTTAAGGGTAAAAGCAAGGGTAAGGGTAAGGGTAAGGGTAAGGGTAAGGGTAAGGGTAAGGGTAAGGGTAAGGGTAAGGGTAAGGGTAAGGGTAAGCTTAAGGGTAAAAGCAAGGGTAAGGGTAAGGGTAAGGGTAAGGGTAAGCCTAAGGGTAAAAGCAAGGGTAAGGGTAAGGGTAAGGGTAAGGGTAAGTGTAAGCTTAAGGGTAAAAGCAAGGGTAAGGGTAAGGGTAAGGGTAAGGGTAAGGGTAAGGGTAAGCTTAAGGGTAAAAGCAAGGGTGAGGGTAAGGGTAAGGGTAAGGGTAAGGGTAAGGGTAAGGGTAAGGGTAAGGGTAAGGGTAAGGGTAAGCTTAAGGGTAAAAGCAAGGGTAAGGGTAAGGGTAAGGGTAAGGGTAAGCTTAAGGGTAAAAGCAAGGGTAAGGGTAAGGGTAAGGGTAAGGGTAAGGGTAAAGGTAAGGGTAAGCCTAAGGGTAAAAGCAAGGGTAAGGGTAAGGGTAAGGGTAAGGGTTAGGGTAAGGGTAAGGGTAAGGGTAAGGGTAAGGGTAAGGGTAAGGGTAAGGGTAAGGGTAAGGGTAAGGGTAAGGGTAAGGGTAAGGGTAAGGGTAAGGGTAAGGGTAAGCTTAAGGGTAAAAGCAAGGGTAAGGGTAAGGGAAAGGGTAAGGGTAAGCCTAAGGGTAAAAGCAAGGGTAAGGGTAAGCCTAAGGGTAAAAGCAAGGGTAAGGGTAAGGGTAAGGGTAAGGGTAAGGGTAAGCTTAAGGGTAAAAGCAAGAGTAAGGGTAAGGGTAAGGGTAAGGGTAAGGGTAAGGGTAAGCTTAAGGGTAAAAGCAAGGGTAAGGGTAAAGGTAAGGGTAAGGGTAAGGGTAAGGGTAAGGGTAAGGGTAAGGGTAAGGGTAAAGGTAAGGGTAAGCCTAAGGGTAAAAGCAAGGGTAAGGGTAAGGGTAAGGGTAAGGGTAAGGGTAAGGGTAAGGGTAAGGTTAAGGGTAAGGGTAAGGGTAAGCTTCAGGGTAAAAGCAAGGGTAAGGGTAAGGGTAAGGGTAAGGGTAAGGGTAAGGGTAAGGGTAAGGGTAAGGGTAAGGGTAAGGGTAAGGGTAAGCTTAAGGGTAAGGGTAAGGGTAAGGGTAAGGGTAAGCTTAAGGGTAAAAGCAAGGGTAAGGGTAAGGGTAAGGGTAAGGGTAAGCTAAAGGGTAAAAGCAAGGGTAAGGGTAAGGGTAAGGGTAAGGGTAAGGGTAAGGGTAAGGGTAAGGGTAAGCTTAAGGGTAAGGGTAAGGGTAAGGGTAAGGGTAAGCTTAAGGGTAAAAGCAAGGGTAAGGGTAAGGGTAAGGGTAAATGTAAGGGTAAGGGTAAGGGTAAGCTTAAGGGTAAGGGTAAGGGTAAGGGTAAGGGTAAGCTTAAGGGTAAAAGCAAGGGTAAGGGTAAGGGTGAGGGTAAGGGTAAGGGTAAGGGTAAGGGTAAGCTTAAGGGTAAGGGTAAGGGTAAGGGTAAGGGTAAGCTTAAGGGTAAAAGTAAGGGTAAGGGTAAGGGTAAGGGTAAGGGTAAGGGTAAGGGTAAGGGTAAGGGTAAGGGTAAGGGTAAGGGTAAGGGTAAGGGTAAGGGAAAGCTTAAGGGTAAGGGTAAGGGTAAGGGTAAGGGTAAGCTTAAGGGTAAAAGCAAGGGTGAGGGTAAGGGTAAGGGTAAGCTTAAGGGTAAAAGCAAGGGTAAGGGTAAGGGTAAGGGTAAGGGTAAGGGTAAGTGTAAGGGTAAGGGTAAGGGTAAAGGTAAGGGTAAGGGTAAGCTTAAGGGTAAGGGTAAGGGTAAGGGTAAGGGTAAGCTTAAGGGTAAAAGCAAGGGTAAGGGTAAGGGTAAGGGTAAGGGTAAGGGTAAAGGTAAGGGTAAGCCTAAGGGTAAAAGCAAGAATAAGGGTAAGGGAAAGGGTAAGGGTAAGGGTAAGGGTAAGGGTAAGGGTAAGGGTAAGGGTAAGGTTAAGCTTAAGGGTAAAAGCAAGGGTAAGGGTAAGGGTAAGGGTAAGGGTAAGGGTAAGGGTAAGGGTAAGCTTAAGGGTTAAAGCAAGGGTAAGGGTAAGGGTAAGGGTAAGGGTAAGGGTAAGGGTAAGGGTAAGGGTAAGGGTAAGCTTAAGGGTAAAAGCAAGGGTAAGGGTAAGGGTAAGGGTAAGGGTAAGGGTTAGGGTAAGGGTAAAGGTAAGGGTAAGCCTAAGGGTAAAAGCAAGGGTAAGGGTAAGGGTAAGGGTAAGGGTAAGGGTAAGGGTAAGGGTAAGGGTAAGGGTAAGGGTAAGGGTAACGGTAAGGGTAAGAGTAAGGGTAAGGGTAAGGGTAAGCTTAAGGGTAAAAGCAAGGGTAAGGGTAAGTGTAAGGGTAAGGGTAAGCCTAAGGATAAAAGCAAGGGTAAGGGTAAGGGTAAGGGTAAGGGTAAGGGTAAGCTTAAGGGTAAAAGCAAGGGTAAGGGTAAGGGTAAGGGTAAGGGTAAGGGTAAGGGTAAGGGTAAGGGTAAGGGTAAGCTTAAGGGTAAAAGCAAGGGTAAGGGTAAGGGTAAGGGTAAGGGTAAGGGTAAGGGTAAGGGTAAGGGTAAAGGTAAGGGTAAGCCTAAGGGTAAAAGCAAGGGTAAGGGTAAGGGTAAGGGTAAGGGTAAGGGTAAGGGTAAGCTTAAGGGTAAAAGCAAGGGTAAGGGTAAGGGTAAGGGTAAGGGTAAGGGTAAGGGTGAGGGTAAGGGTAAGCTTAAGGGTAAAAGCAAGGGTAAGGGTAAGGGTAAGGGTAAGGGTAAGGGTAAGGGTAAGGGTAAAGGTAAGGGTAAGCCTAAGGGTAAAAGCAAGGGTAAGGGTAAGGGTAAGGGTAAGGGTAAGAGTAAGGGTAAGGGTAAGGGTAAGGGTAAGCTTAAGGGTAAAAGCAAGGGTAAGGGTAAGGGTAAGGGTAAGGGTAAGCCTAAGGGTAAAAGCAAGGGTAAGGGTAAGGGTAAGGGTAAGGGTAAGTGTAAGCTTAAGGGTAAAAGCAAGGGTAAGGGTAAGGGTAAGGGTAAGGGTATGCTTAAGGGTAAAAGCAAGGGTGAGGGTAAGGGTAAGGGTAAGGGTAAGGGTAAGGGTAAGGGTAAGGGTAAGGGTAAGGGTAAGGGTAAGCTTAAGGGTAAAAGCAAGGGTAAGGGTAAGGGTAAGGGTAAGGGTAAGGGTGAGGGTAAGCTTAAGGGTAAAAGCAAGGGTAAGGGTAAGGGTAAGGGTAAGGGTAAGGGTAAAGGTAAGGGTAAGCCTAAGGGTAAAAGCAAGGGTAAGGGTAAGGGTAAGGGTAAGGGTAAGGGTAAGGGTAAGGGTAAGGGTAAGGGTAAGGGTAAGGGTAAGGGTAAGGGTAAGGGTAAGGGTAAGGGTAAGGGTAAGGGTAAGGGTAAGGGTAAGCTTAAGGGTAAAAGCAAGGGTAAGGGTAAGGGAAAGGGTAAGGGTAAGCCTAAGGGTAAAAGCAAGGGTAAGGGTAAGGGTAAGGGTAAGGGTAAGGGTAAGCTTAAGGGTAAAAGCAAGAGTAAGGGTAAGGGTAAGGGTAAGGGTAAGCTTAAGGGTAAGGGTAAGGGTAAGGGTAAGGGTAAGCTTAAGGGTAAAAGCAAGGGTAAGGGTAAGGGTAAGGGTAAGGGTAAGGGTAAGCTAAAGGGTAAAAGCAAGGGTAAGGGTAAGGGTAAGGGTAAGGGTAAGGGTAAGGGTAAGGGTAAGGGTAAGCTTAAGGGTAAGGGTAAGGGTAAGGGTAAGGGTAAGCTTAAGGGTAAAAGCAAGGGTAAGGGTAAGGGTAAGGGTAAGGGTAAGGGTAAGGGTAAGGGTAAGGGTAAGCTTAAGGGTAAAAGCAAGGGTAAGGGTAAGGGTAAGGGTAAGGGTAAGGGTAAGGGTAAGGGTAAGGGTAAGGGTAAGGGTAAGCTTAAGGGTAAGGGTAAGGGTAAGGGTAAGCTTAAGGGTAAGGATAAGGGTAAGGGTAAGGGTAAGCTTAAGGGTAAAAGCAAGGGTAAAAGCAAGGGTAAGGGTAAGGGTAAGGGTAAGGGTAAGGGTAAGGGTAAGGGTAAGGGTAAGGGTAAGGGTAAGGGTAAGGGTAAGGGTAAGGGTAAGGGTAAAGGTAAGGGTAAGGGTAAGGGTAAGGGAAAGCTTAAGGGTAAGGGTAAGGGTAAGGGTAAGGGTAAGCTTAAGGGTAAAAGCAAGGGTAAGGGTAAGGGTAAGGGTAAGCTTAAGGGTAAAAGCAAGGGTAAGGGTAAGGGTAAGGGTAAGGGTAAGTGTAAGGGTAAGGGTAAGGGTAAGGGTAAGGGTAAGGGTAAGGGTAAGCTTAAGGGTAAGGGTAAGGGTAAGGGTGAGGGTAAGCTTAAGGGTAAAAGCAAGGGTAAGGGTAAGGGTAAGGGTAAGGGTAAGGGTAAAGGTAAGGGTAAGCCTAAGGAAAAAAGCAAGGATAAGGGTAAGGGTAAGGGTAAGGGTAAGGGTAAGGGTAAGGGTAAGTGTAAGGGTAAGGGTAAGGGTAAGCTTAAGGTTAAAAGCAAGGGTAAGGGTAAGGGTAAGGGTAAGGGTAAGGGTAAGGGTAAGGGTAAGGGTAAGGGTAAGGGTAAGGGTAAGGGTAAGCTTAAGGGTAAAAGCAAGGGTAAGGGTAAGGGTAAGGGTAAGGGTAAGGGTAAGGGTAAGGGTAAGGGTAAGGGTAAGCTTAAGGGTAAAAGCAAGGGTAAGGGTAAGGGTAAGGGTAAGGGTAAGGGTTAGGGTAAGGGTAAAGGTAAGGGTAAGCCTAAGGGTAAAAGCAAGGGTAAGGGTAAGGGTAAGGGTAAGGGTAAGGGTAAGGGTAAGGGTAAGGGTAAGGGTAAGAGTAAGGGTAAGGGTAAGGATAAGCTTAAGGGTAAAAGCAAGGGTAAGGGTAAGGGTAAGGGTAAGGGTAAGCCTAAGGGTAAAAGCAAGGGTAAGGGTAAGGGTAAGGGTAAGGGTAAGGGTAAGGGTAAGCTTAAGGGTGAAAGCAAGGGTAAGGGTAAGGGTAAGGGTAAGGGTAAGGGTAAGGGTAAGCTTAAGGGTAAAAGCAAGGGTAAGGGTAAGGGTAAGGGTAAGGGTAAGGGTAAGGGTAAGGGTAAAGGTAAGGGTAAGCCTAAGGGTAAAAGCAAGGGTAAGGGTAAGGGTAAGGGTAAGGGTAAGGGTAAGGGTAAGGGTAAGCTTAAGGGTAAAAGCAAGGGTAAGGGTAAGGGTAAGGGTAAGGGTAAGGGTAAGGGTAAGGGTGAGGGTAAGGGTAAGCTTAAGGGTAAAAGCAAGGGTAAGGGTAAGGATAAGGGTAAGGGTAAGGGTAAGGGTAAGGGTAAGGGTAAGGGTAAGGGTAAGGGTAAGGGTAAGGGTAAAGGTAAGGGTAAGGGTAAGGGTAAGGGTAAGGGTAAGGGTAAGGGTAAGCTTAAGGGTAAAAGCAAGGGTAAGGGTTAGGGTAAGGGTAAGGGTAAGGGTAAAGGTAAGGGTAAGCTTAAGGGTAAAAGCAAGGGTAAAGGTAAGGGTAAGGGTAAGGGTAAGGGTAAGGGTAAGGGTAAGGGTAAGGGTAAGGGTAAGGGTAAGGGTAAGCTTAAGTGTAAAAGCAAGGGTAAGGGTAAGGGTAAGGGTAAGGGTAAGCTTAAGGGTAAAAGCAAGGGTAAGGGTAAGGGTAAGGGTAAGGGTTAGGGTTAGGGTAAGGGTAAAGGTAAGGGTAAGCCTAAGGGTAAAAGCCAGGGTAAGGGTAAGGGTAAGGGTAAGGGTAAGGGTAAGGGTAAGGGTAAGGGTAAGGGTAAGGGTAAGGGTAAGGGTAAGGGTAAGAGTAAGGGTAAGGGTAAGGGTAAGCTTAAGGGTAAAAGCAAGGGTAAGGGTAAGGGTAAGGGTAAGGGTAAGGGTAAGCTTAAGGGTAAAAGCAAGGGTAAGGGTAAGGGTAAGGGTAAGGGTAAGGGTAAGGGTAAGGGTAAGGGTAAGCTTAAGGGTAAAAGCAAGGGTAAGGGTAAGGGTAAGGGTAAGGGTAAGGGTAAGGGTAAGGGTAAGGGTAAGGGTAAAGGTAAGGGTAAGCCTAGGGGTAAAAGCAAGGGTAAGGGTAAGGGTAAGGGTAAGGGTAAGGGTAAGCTTAAGGGTAAAAGCAAGGGTAAGGGTAAGGGTAAGGGTAAGGGTAAGGGTAAGGGTAAGGGTAAGGGTAAGGGTAAGGGTAAGGGTAAGGGTAAGGGTAAGCTTAAGGGTAAAAGCAAGGGTAAGGGTAAGGGTAAGGGTAAGGGTAAGGGTAAGGGTTAGGGTAAGGGTAAGGGTAAGGGTAAGGGTAAGGGTAAGCTAAAGGGTAAAAGCAAGGGTAAGGGTTAGGGTAAGGGTAAGGGTAAGGGTAAGGGTAAGGGTAAGGGTAAGGGTAAGCTTAAGGGTAAAAGCAAGGGTAAGGATAAGGGTAAGGGTAAGGGTAAGGGTAAGGGTAAGGGTAAGGGTAAGGGTAAGGGTAAAGGTAAGGGTAAGCCTAAGGTTAAAAGCAAGGGTAAGGGTAAGGGTAAGGGTAAGGGTAAGGGTAAGGGTAAGGGTAAGGGTAAGGGTAAGGGTAAGGGTAAGGGTAAGGGTAAGGGTAAGGGTAAAGGTAAGGGTAAGCCTAAGGGTAAAAGCAAGGGTAAGGGTAAGGGTAAGGGTAAGGGTAAGGGTAAGGGTAAGGGTAAGGGTAAATGTAAGGGTAAGCCTAAGGGTAAAAGCAAGGGTAAGGGTAAGGGTAAGGGTAAGGGTAAGGGTAAGGGTAAGGGTAAGGGTAAGGGTAAGGGTAAGGGTAAGTGTAAGGGTAAGCTTAAGGGTAAAAGCAAGGGTAAGGGTAAGGGTAAGGGTAAGGGTAAGCCTAAGGGTAAAAGCAAGGGTAAGGGTAAGGGTAAGGGTAAGGGTAAGGGTAAGCTTAAGGGTAAAAGCAAGGGTAAGGGTAAGGGTAAGGGTAAGGGTAAGGGTAAGGGTAAGGGTAAGGGTAAGGGTAAAGGTAAGGGTAAGCCTAAGGGTAAAAGCAAGGGTAAGGGTAAGGGTAAGGGTAAGGGTAAGGGTAAGGGTAAGGGTAAGGGTAAGGGTAAGGGTAAAGGTAAGGGTAAGCCTAAGGGTAAAAGCAAGGGTAAGGGTAAGGGTAAGGGTAAGGGTAAGGGTAAGGGTAAGGGTAAGGGTAAGGGTAAGGGTAAGGGTAAGGGTAAGTGTAAGGGTAAGCTTAAGGGTAAAAGCAAGGGTAAGGGTAAGGGTAAGGGTAAGCCTAAGGGTAAAAGCAAGGGTAAGGGTAAGGGTAAGGGTAAGGGTAAGGGTAAGCTTAAGGGTAAAAGCAAGGGTAAGGGTAAGGGTAAGGGTAAGGGTAAGGGTAAGGGTAAGCTTAAGGGTAAAAGCAAGGGTAAGGGTAAGGGTAAGGGTAAGGGTGAGGGTAAGGGTAAAGGTAAGGGTAAGCCTAAGGGTAAAAGCAAGGGTAAGGGTAAGGGTAAGGGTAAGGGTAAGGGTAAGGGTAAGGGTAAGGGTAAGGGTAAGGGTAAGGGTAAGGGTAAGGGTAAGGGTAAGGGTAAGGGTAAGGGTAAGGGTAAGGGTAAGGGTAAGGGTAAGGGTAAGGGTAAGGGTAAGGGTAAGGGTAAGGGTAAGGGTAAGGGTAAGCTTAAGGGTAAAAGCAAGGGTAAGGGTAAGGGTAAGGGTAAGGGTAAGGGTAAGGGTAAGGGTAAGGGTAAGGGTAAGCTTAAGGGTAAAAGCAAGGGTAAGGGTAAGGGTAAGGGTAAGGGTAAGCTTAAGGGTAAAAGCAAGGGTAAGGGTAAGGGTAAGGGTAAGGGTAAGGGTAAGGGTAAGGGTAAAGGTAAGGGTAAGCCTAAGGGTAAAAGCAAGGGTAAGGGTAAGGGTTAGGGTAAGGGTAAGGGTAAGGGTAAGGGTAAGGGTAAGGTTAAGGGTAAGCTTAAGGGTAAAAGCAAGGGTGAGGGTAAGGGTAAGGGTAAGGGTAAGGGTAAGGGTAAGGGTAAGGGTAAGGGTAAGGGTAAGGGTAAGGGTAAGCCTAAGGGTAAAAGCAAGGGTAAGGGTAAGGGTAAGGGTAAGGGTAAGGGTAAGGGTAAGCTTAAGGGTAAAAGCAAGGGTAAGGGTAAGGGTAAGGGTAAGGGTAAGGGTAAGGGTAAGCTTAAGGGTAAAAGCAAGGGTAAGGGTAAGGGTAAGGGTAAGGGTAAGGGTAAGGGTAAGGGTAAGGGTAAGGGTAAGGGTAAGGGTAAGGGTAAGGGTAAGGGTAAGGGTAAAGGTAAGGGTAAGCCTAAGGGTAAAAGCAAGGGTATGGGTAAGGGTAAGGGTAAGGGTAAGGGTAAGGGTAAGGGTAAGGGTAAGGGTAAGGGTAAGGGTAAGGGTAAGGGTAAGGGTAAGGGTAAGCTTAAGGGTAAAAGCAAGGGTAAGGGTAAGGGTAAGGGTAAGGGTAAGGGTAAGGGTAAGGGTAAGGGTAAGGGTAAGGGTAAGGGTAGGGGTAAGGGTAAGGGTAAGGGTAAGGGTAAGGGTAAGGGTAAGCTTAAGGGTAAAAGCAAGGGTAAGGGTAAGGGTAAGGGTGAGGGTAAGGGTAAGGGTAAGGGTAAGGGTAAGGGTAAGGGTAAGGGTAAGGGTGAGGGTAAGGGCAAGGGTAAGGGTAAAGGTAAGGGTAAGCCTAAGGGTAAAAGCAAGGGTAAGGGTAAGGGTAAGGGTACCCTTACCCTTACCCTTACCCTTACCCTTACCCTTGCTTTTACCCTTAGGCTTACCCTTACCTTTACCCTTACCCTTGCCCTTACCCTTACCCTTACCCTTACCCTTACCCTTACCTTTACCCTTACCCTTGCTTTTACCCTTAAGCTTACCCTTACCCTTACCCTTACCCTTACCCTTACCCTTACTCTTGCTTTTACCCTTAAAATTACCCTTACCCTTACCCTTACCCTTACCCTTACCCTCGCTTTTACCCTTAGGCTTACCCTTACCCTTTCCCTTACCCTTACCCTTGCTTTTACCCTTAAGCTTACCCTTACCCTTACCCTTACCCTTACCCTTACCCTTACCCTTACCCTTACCCTTACCCTTACCCTTACCCTAACCCTTACCCTTACCCTTACCCTTACCCTCACCCTTGCTTT
The DNA here is from genome assembly GCA_958510865.1 of Myrrha octodecimguttata. Classification (NCBI taxonomy): domain Eukaryota; kingdom Metazoa; phylum Arthropoda; class Insecta; order Coleoptera; family Coccinellidae; genus Myrrha; species Myrrha octodecimguttata. Next base: position 31,712 of record CAUEHS010000797.1, read on the forward strand.
TACCCTTAGGCTTACCCTTACCTTTACCCTTACCCTTACCCTTACCCTTACCCTTACCCTTGCTTTTACCCTTAAGCTTACCCTTACCCTTACCCTTACCCTTACCCTTACCCTTACCCTTACCCTTACCCTTACCCTTACCCTTACCCTTACCCTTACCCTTGCTTTTACCCTTAAGCTTACCCTTACCCTTACCCTTACCCTTACCCTTACCCTTACCCTTACCCTTACCCTCACCCTTGCTTTTACCCTTTAGCTTACCCTTACCCTTACCCTTACCCTTACCCTTACCCTTACCCTTACCCTTACCCTTACCCTTACCCTTACCCTTACCCTTGCTTTTACCCTTAAGCTTACCCTTACCCTTACCCTTACCCTTACCCTTACCCTTACCCTTGCTTTTACCCTTAGGCTTACCCTTACCCTTACCCTTACCCTTACCCTTGCTTTTACCCTTAAGCTTACCCTTACCCTTACCCTTACCCTTACTCTTACCCTTACCCTTACCCTTACCCTTACCCTTGCTTTTACCCTTAGGCTTACCCTTACCTTTACCCTTACCCTTACCCTTACCCTTACCCTTACCCTTACCCTTACCCTTACCCTTACCCTTACCCTTGCTTTTACCCTTAAGCTAACCCTTACCCTTACCCTTACCCTTACCCTTACCCTTAACCTTACCCCTACCCTTGCTTTTACCCTTAAGCTCACCCTTACCCTTACCCTTACCCTTACCCTTACACTTACCTTTACCCTGACCCTTACCCTTGCTTTTACCCTTAAGCTTACACTTACCCTTACCCTTACCCTTACCCTTAAGCTTACCCTTACCCTTACCCTTACCCTTACCCTTACCCTTACACTTACCCTTGCTTTTACCCTTAAGCTTACCCTTACCCTTACCCTTACCCTTAACCTTACCCTTACCCTTGCTTTTACCCTTAAGCTTACCCTTACCCTTACCCTTACCCTTACCCTTACCTTTGCTTTTACCCTTACCCTTACCCTTACCCTTACCCTTACCCTTACCCTTACCCTTGCTTTTACCCTTAAGCTTACCCTTACCCTTACCCTTACCCTTACCCTAACCCTTACCCTTAACCTTACCCTTACCCTTACATTTACCCTTACCCTTACCCTTGCTTTTACCCTTAGGCTTACCCTTACCTTTACCCTTACCATTACCCTTACCCTTACCCTTACCCTTACCCTTACCCTTACCCTTGCTTTTACCCTTAAGCTTACCCTTACCCTTACCCTTACCCTTACCCTTACCCTTACCCTTACCCTTACCCTTACCCTTACCCTTACCCTTGCTTTTACCCTTAAGCTTACCCTTACCCTTACCCTTACCCTTACCCTTACCCTTACCCTTACCCTTACCCTTACCCTTACCCTTACCCTTGCTTTTACCCTTAAGCTTACCCTTACACTTACCCTTACTCTTACCCTTACCCTTACCCTTACCCTTACCCTTGCTTTTACCCTTAAGCTTACCCTTACCCTTACCTTTACCCTTACCCTTACCCTTACCCTTACCCTTACCCTTACCCTTACCCTTACCCTTGCTTTTACCCTTAGGCTTACCCTTACCTTTAGCCTTACCCTTACCCTTACCCTTACCCTTACCCTTACCCTTACCCTTGCTTTTACCCTTAAGCTTACCCTTACCCTTACCCTTACCCTTACCCTTACCCTTACCCTTACCCTTACCCTTGCTTTTACCCTTAAGCTTACACTTACCCTTACCCTTACCCTTACACTTACCCTTGCTTTTACCCTTAGGCTTACCCTTACCCTTACCCTTACCCTTACCCTTAAGCTTACCCTTACCCTTACCCTTAACCTTACCCTTACCCTTACCCTTACCCTTACCCTTACCCTTACCCTTACCCTTGCTTTTACCCTTAAGCTTACCCTTACCCTTACCCTTACCCTTACCCTTACTCTTACCCTTACCCTTACCCTTGCTTTGACCCTTAGGCTTACCCTTACCTTTACCCTTACCCTTACCCTTACCCTTACCCTTACCCTTACCCTTACCCTTACCCTTACCCTTACCCTTACCCTTGCTTTTACCCTTAAGCTTACCCTTACCCTTACCCTTACCCTTACCCTTACCCTTACCCTTACCCTTACCCTTGCTTTTACCCTTAAGCTTACCCTTACCCTTACCCTTACCCTTACCCTTACCCTTGCTTTCACCCTTAGGCTTACCCTTACCCTTACCCTTACCCTTACCCTTGCTTTTACCCTTAAGCTTACCCTTACCCTTACCCTTACCTTTACCCTTACCCTTACCCTTACCCTTACCCTTACCCTTACCCTTACCCTTACCCTTACCCTTACCCTTACCCTTACCCTTACCCTTACCCTTACCCTTACCCTTGCTTTTACCCTTAGGCTTAACCTTACCTTAAGGGTAAAAGCAAGGGTAAGGTTAAGGGTAAGGGTAAGGATAAGCCCAAGGGTAAAAGCAAGGGTAAGGGTAAGGGTAAGGGTAAGGGTGAGGGTAAGCTTAAGGGTAAAAGCAAGGGTAAGGGTAAGGGTAAGGGTAAGGGTAAGGGTATGGGTAAGGGTAAAGGTAAGGGTAAGCCTAAGGGTAAAAGCAAGGGTAAGGGTAAGGGTAAGGGTAAGGGTAAGGGTAAGGGTAAGGGTAAGGGTAAGGGTAAGTGTAAGCTTAAGGGTAAAAGCAAGGGTAAGGGTAAGGGTAAGGGTAAGGGTAAAGGTAAGGGTAAGGGTAAGCTTAAGGGTAAGGGTAAGGGTAAGGGTAAGGGTAAGCTTAAGGGTAAAAGCAAGGGTAAGGGTAAGGGTAAGGGTAAGGGTAAGGGTAAGGGTAAGCTTAAGGGTAAAAGCAAGGGTAAGGGTAAGGGTAAGGGTAAGGGTAAGGGTAAGGGTAAGGGTAAGGGTAAGCTTAAGGGTAAAAGCAAGGGTAAGGGTAAGGGTAAGGGTAAGGGTAAGGGTAAGGGTAAGGGTAAGGGTAAGGGTAAAGGTAAGGGTAAGCTTAAGGGACAAAGCAAGGGTAAGGGTAAGGGTAAGGGTAAGGGTGAGCCTAAGGGTAAAAGCAAGGGTAAGGGTAAGGGTAAGTGTAAGGGTAAGGGTAAGGGTAAGGGTAATGGTAAGCTTAAGGGTAAAAGCAAGGGTAAGGGTAAGGGTAAGGGTAAGGGTAAGCCTAAGGGTAAAAGCAAGGGTAAGGGTAAGGGTAAGGGTAAGGGTAAGGGTAAGGGTAAGCTTAAGGGTAAAAGCAAGGGTAAGGGTAAGGGTAAGGGTAAGGGTGAGCCTAAGGGTAAAAGCAAGGGTAAGGGTAAGGGTAAGGGTAAGGGTAAGGGTAAGCTTAAGGGTAAAAGCAAGGGTAAGGGTAAGGGTAAGGGTAAGGGTAAGGGTAAGGGTAAAAGCAAGGGTAAGGGTAAGGGTAAGGGTAAGGGTAAGGGTAAGGGTAAGGGTAAGGGTAAGGGTAAGGGTAAGGGTAAGGGTAAGGGTAAGGGTACCCTTACCCTTACATTTACCCTTACCCTTACCCTTGCTTTTACCCTTAGGCTTACCCTTACCTTTACCCTTACCATTACCCTTACCCTTACCCTTACCCTTACCCTTACCCTTACCCTTGCTTTTACCCTTAAGCTTACCCTTACCCTTACCCTTACCCTTACCCTTACCCTTACCCTTACCCTTACCCTTACCCTTACCCTTACCCTTACCCTTGCTTTTACCCTTAAGCTTACCCTTACCCTTACCCTTACCCTTACCCTTACCCTTACCCTTACCCTTACCCTTACCCTTACCCTTACCCTTGCTTTTACCCTTAAGCTTACCCTTACACTTACCCTTACTCTTACCCTTACCCTTACCCTTACCCTTACCCTTGCTTTTACCCTTAAGCTTACCCTTACCCTTACCTTTACCCTTACCCTTACCCTTACCCTTACCCTTACCCTTACCCTTACCCTTACCCTTGCTTTTACCCTTAGGCTTACCCTTACCTTTAGCCTTACCCTTACCCTTACCCTTACCCTTACCCTTACCCTTACCCTTGCTTTTACCCTTAAGCTTACCCTTACCCTTACCCTTACCCTTACCCTTACCCTTACCCTTACCCTTACCCTTGCTTTTACCCTTAAGCTTACACTTACCCTTACCCTTACCCTTACACTTACCCTTGCTTTTACCCTTAGGCTTACCCTTACCCTTACCCTTACCCTTACCCTTAAGCTTACCCTTACCCTTACCCTTAACCTTACCCTTACCCTTACCCTTACCCTTACCCTTACCCTTACCCTTACCCTTGCTTTTACCCTTAAGCTTACCCTTACCCTTACCCTTACCCTTACCCTTACTCTTACCCTTACCCTTACCCTTGCTTTGACCCTTAGGCTTACCCTTACCTTTACCCTTACCCTTACCCTTACCCTTACCCTTACCCTTACCCTTACCCTTACCCTTACCCTTACCCTTACCCTTGCTTTTACCCTTAAGCTTACCCTTACCCTTACCCTTACCCTTACCCTTACCCTTACCCTTACCCTTACCCTTGCTTTTACCCTTAAGCTTACCCTTACCCTTACCCTTACCCTTACCCTTACCCTTGCTTTCACCCTTAGGCTTACCCTTACCCTTACCCTTACCCTTACCCTTGCTTTTACCCTTAAGCTTACCCTTACCCTTACCCTTACCTTTACCCTTACCCTTACCCTTACCCTTACCCTTACCCTTACCCTTACCCTTACCCTTACCCTTACCCTTACCCTTACCCTTACCCTTACCCTTACCCTTACCCTTGCTTTTACCCTTAGGCTTAACCTTACCTTAAGGGTAAAAGCAAGGGTAAGGTTAAGGGTAAGGGTAAGGATAAGCCCAAGGGTAAAAGCAAGGGTAAGGGTAAGGGTAAGGGTAAGGGTGAGGGTAAGCTTAAGGGTAAAAGCAAGGGTAAGGGTAAGGGTAAGGGTAAGGGTAAGGGTATGGGTAAGGGTAAAGGTAAGGGTAAGCCTAAGGGTAAAAGCAAGGGTAAGGGTAAGGGTAAGGGTAAGGGTAAGGGTAAGGGTAAGGGTAAGGGTAAGGGTAAGTGTAAGCTTAAGGGTAAAAGCAAGGGTAAGGGTAAGGGTAAGGGTAAGGGTAAAGGTAAGGGTAAGGGTAAGCTTAAGGGTAAGGGTAAGGGTAAGGGTAAGGGTAAGCTTAAGGGTAAAAGCAAGGGTAAGGGTAAGGGTAAGGGTAAGGGTAAGGGTAAGGGTAAGGGTAAGCTTAAGGGTAAAAGCAAGGGTAAGGGTAAGGGTAAGGGTAAGGGTAAGGGTAAGGGTAAGGGTAAGGGTAAGCTTAAGGGTAAAAGCAAGGGTAAGGGTAAGGGTAAGGGTAAGGGTAAGGGTAAGGGTAAGGGTAAGGGTAAGGGTAAAGGTAAGGGTAAGCTTAAGGGACAAAGCAAGGGTAAGGGTAAGGGTAAGGGTAAGGGTGAGCCTAAGGGTAAAAGCAAGGGTAAGGGTAAGGGTAAGTGTAAGGGTAAGGGTAAGGGTAAGGGTAATGGTAAGCTTAAGGGTAAAAGCAAGGGTAAGGGTAAGGGTAAGGGTAAGGGTAAGCCTAAGGGTAAAAGCAAGGGTAAGGGTAAGGGTAAGGGTAAGGGTAAGGGTAAGGGTAAGCTTAAGGGTAAAAGCAAGGGTAAGGGTAAGGGTAAGGGTAAGGGTGAGCCTAAGGGTAAAAGCAAGGGTAAGGGTAAGGGTAAGGGTAAGGGTAAGGGTAAGCTTAAGGGTAAAAGCAAGGGTAAGGGTAAGGGTAAGGGTAAGGGTAAGGGTAAGGGTAAAAGCAAGGGTAAGGGTAAGGGTAAGGGTAAGGGTAAGGGTAAGGGTAAGGGTAAGGGTAAGGGTAAGGGTAAGGGTAAGGGTAAGGGTAAGGGTAAGGGTAAGGGTAAGGGTAAGGGTAAGGGTAAGGGTAAGCTTAAGGGTAAAAGCAAGGGTAAGGGTAAGGGTAAGGGTAAGTGTAAGCCTAAGGGTAAAAGCAAGGGTAAGGGTAAGGGTAAGGGTAAGGGTAAGGTTAAGGGTAAGGGTAAGGGTAAGGGTAAGCTTAAGGGTAAAAGCAAGGGTAAGGGTAAGGGTAAGGGTAAGGGTTAGCCTAAGGGTAAAAGCAAGGGTAAGAGTAAGGGTAAGGGTAAGGGTAAGGGTAAGCTTTAGGGTAAAAGCAAGGGTAAGGGTAAGGGTAAGGGTAAGGGTAAGGGTAAGGGTAAGGGTAAGGGTAAGCTTAAGGGTAAAAGCAAGGGTAAGGGTAAGGGTAAGGGTAAGGGTAAGGGTAAGGGTAAGGGTAAGGTTAAGGGTAAGGGTAAGGGTAAGCTTAAGGGTAAAAGCAAGGGTAAGGGTAAGGGTAAGGGTAAGGGTAAGGGTAAGGGTAAGGGTAAGGGTAAAGGTAAGGGTAAGCCTAAGGGTAAAAGCAAGGGTAAGGGTAAGGGTAAGGGTAAGGGTAAGGGTAAGCTTAAGGGTAAAAGCAAGGGTAAGGGTAAGGGTAAGGGTAAGGGTAAGCCTAAGGGTAAAAGCAAGGGTAAGGGTAAGGGTAAGGGTAAGGGTAAGGGTAAGCTTAAGGGTAAAAGCAAGGGTAAGGATGAGGGTAAGGGTAAGGGTAAGGGTAAGGGTAAGGGTAAAAGCAAGGGTAAGGGTAAGGGTAAGGGTAAGGGTAAGGGTAAGGGTAAGGGTAAGGGTAAGGGTAAGGGTAAGGGTAAGGGTAAGGGTAAGGGTAAGCTTAAGGGTAAAAGCAAGGGTAAGGGTAAGGGTAAGGGTAAGGGTAAGGGTAAGCTTAAGGGTAAAAGCAAGGGTAAGGGTAAGGGTAAGGGTAAGGGTAAGGGTGAGGGTAAGGGTAAGGGTAAGGGTAAGGGTAAGGGTAAGGGTAGGGGTAAGGGTAAGGGTAAGGGTAAGGGTAAGGGTAAAGGTGAGGGTAAGCCTAAGGGTATATATATATATATATATATAAATATATATATATATATATATATATATATATATATATATATATATATATATATATATATATATATATATAAGTTCCCTTGCTTTTACCCTTACCCTTACCCTTACCCTTACCCTTACCCTTGCTTTTACCCTTAAGCTTACCCTTACCCTTACCCTTACCCTTACCCTCACCCTTGCTTTTACCCTTAGGCTTACCCTTACCCTTACCCTTACCCTTACCCTTGCTTTTACCCTTAAGCTTACCCTTACCCTTACCCTTACCCTTACCCTTACCCTTGCTTTTAACCTTAGGCTTACCCTTACCTTTACCCTTACCCTTAGCTTGAGGGTAAAAGCAAGGGTAAGGGTAAGGGTAAGGGTAAGGGTAAGGGTTAGCCTAAGGGTAAAAGCAAGGGTAAGGGTAAGGGTAAGGGCAAGGGTAAGGGTAAGGGTAAGCTTAAGGGTAAAAGCAAGGGTAAGGGTAAGGGTAAGGGTAAGGGTTAGCCTAAGGGTAAAAGCAAGGGTAAGGGTAAGGGTAAGGGCAAGGGTAAGGGTAAGCTTAAGGGTAAAAGCAAGGGTAAGGTTAAGGGTAAGGGTAAGGGTAAGGGTAAGGGTAAGGGTAAGGGTAAGGGTAAGCTTAAGGGTAAAAGCAAGGGTAAGGGTAAGGGTAAGGGTAAGGGTAAGGGTAAGGGTAAGGGTAAGGGTAAGGGTAAGGGTAAGGGTAAGGGTAAGGGTAAGGGTAAGCTTAAGGGTAAAAGCAAGGGTAAGGGTAAGGGTAAGGGTAAGGATAAGGGTAAGGGTAAGGGTAAAGGTAAGGGTAAGCCTAAGGTTAAAAGCAAGGGTAAGGGTAAGGGTAAGGGTAAGGGTAAGGGTAAGGGTAAGCTTAAGGGTAAAAGCAAGGGTAAGGGTAAGGGTAAGGGTAAGGGTAAGCCTAAGGGTAAAAGCAAGGGTGAGGGTAAGGGTAAGGGTAAGGGTAAGGGTAAGCTTAAGGGTAAAAGCAAGGGTAAGGGTAAGGGTAAGGGTAAGGGTAAGGGTAAAAGCAAGGGAACTTATATATATATATATAAATATATATATATATATATATATATATATATATATATATATATATATATATATATATATATATATATATATATATATATATATATGTAATGTATTTGTATGTAATTTTAAGTGAGTTTCATGTTTGATTTTATTCCTGGATATGTTTCGTCGAACGAACATAGTCAATTGTTTTTAACAGATAACCTCAATTTCGATAATAACAAAATAATTTATTGTTCGAACATCATTACTATTACTTACATCTGTAATTCCAGAAACCCTGAAGATGCAATAAATAATTGCGAAGGCTACGTGAGGAAAAAAGAGTACACTTTTTTACCCTTGTGATACACGAGTCTCTACTCCCTTAAATCTAGATTTATATATATATATATATATATATATATATATATATATATATATATATATATATATATATATATATATATTTATATATATATATATATATATATATATATATATATACATCCCTAATCATTATGGACTCTAACCATATTCCAACCTTATGGCCTCTCTGTGATGGAGATGTGGTAGCTCCGTACAATTTCATATATATTGAATAAAAATGCATTTCCTGCACTTCTGTGCAAACGAGAATACCGTAGCATTAAAATTGAAACATACGATTCTTCATCACAGTCCTAACATTGTTACCTCTCTACGACTTGCTATCATTAGCGCTTCCTGTATACAATATTCATTCGAACTGCGTACATTGAAGACTCACATGATGTACATTAAGGCGTCATCCAATGTTGCCAAATGTGGTCAGTCTACATTCTGCTCTCTGCGAAGACGTAATACTGTTCTTTTCATTAAATGACGTAATTTTTTAAGCCGAATGAATTGAACCTCGTTCAGATGCTACGGTATTCGAATTTATAGCTTTGTTGATGATATTGAAAAATCGAAATAAAAGTATTCTTCTATAGTTGCATTGAGACTGATTTGGAAAATCCTTTTTAATCGACTTAAAAAGGCGTTTGGAGATCCTGAAAATTCGTATACTTTATTCGAGCATATGTTCCTTACTCATACGCCAATTTTTTTTTCGATTGCTTTCAGTATTACTTAAAGGTAGTACTATTCGATCATAACATATACAGATTGTTCCATAAAAACATGGACAATTTTTCAGCTGTAAATCAGAATTTTTCTGTTGTGAATTTGAAAGCTAATATCTTCCCACATACGACCAGATATTTATAGTAAAATCATACAAGGTGGCTCAGAAATTCAATATGTATAATCATCCTTTTATCGCAATCAGCGACCAGCAGTTTTATTGGAAGATTTCGAAGGTTTTTGCTTCCACATATAACAGTTACGGTGAAATATGCAGGGTGTCCCTGAAAGACAACTTGCATAATTAACTTATTGATAAACTTATTTCGACTTCTTAGTACGGCTTCGTGATGGACCTATTCTTACTTGAAATGTACAGGGTAACGAAAACAACCTAGAAAAACACTGACGTGAAGTCGGCAGTATCTGCGCGCATGTTAAAATGAGATGATCGCTTTGGCAACAAATTTGCACATTCACCCAAAATCTGTTGACTTCACGTCACTGCTTTTTCAGGTTTTTTTACTTATTTCAGTAAAAACGAAGATACCGAGGGAGAAACCACGAAACTTGACATATTTTTTCCCGATATCATCGAAAATTATGATCGTATCCAACTGAAAGTTGGTACACTGCTGTGAAGTATGGTGCCTTTATTATCAGGCAAATTATTTTTTTTGAATGTGAGGAACAGTTCAAAAAAAAATGTTGGAAAAAATCTCGAAAATTTTTTGATCAAATTTACCAACAGTGTGATCTCAACTGAATTTCGCAAAAAGTTGCGCATCGTTATACTTCATCCAACTTCCAAGTTTCAATCCAATCAATTCAGTGGTTCCCAAATTAACACTGAAATAACTTCGAAATTTCAGAAGGCTCTTACTACTAAAACGTTCGGCAGATTTCGCCTATTAACGGACATAACCGTCGCATTTCAAAATACATCCAACCCTGGTCCTTAGGATTCTTCATACGACCGTTATCGTGCATGCAGACGGCCAACCGGCCAGAATCGATTTTGACACCGGATTCGTCATCAGTGAGTCCAACTTATTCGTTTGAGACCATTTTCGGCTAAAAATTTGAAAATAACAGACATTTGTGCGAAACTATAGCTTTCTGTTCTTTTAAACATGAGCGCAAAAATATAAAACTGATGGTATTTTCAATTGATTACTTTCATATCCTTATCGGAAATTTGCAAAAGTCATATCCTTCCTCAGACGACAAGTACATACAGGGTATCCCAAAAAATTAATTTGCATAATATTCTGATTTGTTAAAGTATTTTGATGATTCCTGAAGCGATTGTCTCGATGAGGTTTTCAGGGGGTGTTATTTAAACATAAAATATACAAGACATCCAAAAAAGGGAGATGTTCCTTTCAAATGGCAAGCAAGATTTTTGAGTGCATATTCTAGCGAACAGCGTTGTATCGTTTTACCAAATTGCCGGTAATGGTAATTTTCCACCCAAAAGTTAACATTAGAATCAAAACTTCAATTTTCAGTCTCATCAGCTCCTCATTTTCGGAGGTGTCGGGATTGAAATATAACGAATTTTGTCCTTTGTACTGAACCGTTTTTATTTTTGGAATAACTGATCATGATGAATCTAGGTAGCAGAACAGAACAAATTTTTTTTTTTGGATATTTCATATTTTGTGAACAATCAGCCTTGCGAAATTTCGCATGGACCCTCATGCTGTCATTTTCCAATCGAGCACTGAATTGAATTCGATCCGATCTGTGTTTTTGGAAATAGTAGGAAAATAAAACTTTGAATGAGTATTTCTACGAAATTATTGGGTGAAATTTACAACTTCGCTGGTTCGGCCGTCGTGATTAAGGTTCAAATATTTTTTTATTCACTACACAAGTATTAAGTCCCTTAGTTGTTTCTTTTGGATGTTATTGTGTCTGCGATCGACAATTAGACTCACTGTTATAACCATTACTTCCCGAAGAAATTACTTGAAAAATCGAATATTTGTAGATTAGGTTTCGGATTTAATCACGAAGGTCGAGTTCTTCAATCATTCAAATCCGCCTGGAGATGCCTTAGGAATAAACCTATTCAAAATTTGATTTCCCCAATATTTCCAAAAAAACAGATCGAATCGAATAGAAGTTAAATACCTACTGATCGAAAATGATAGCTAGAAACTCTTAATGCAGAATGTCGTGAGGACCATATGAATAGAACATACCAAAATCTTTCAATAAAGAAGTAGAACAGCGTTTGGCGGGCTCAATACATGAGTAGGTAGGCTGAATACGAACGCAAAAGTTACTGTCCTCACATAAATCCTTTACTAAAGTTTCCATTGGAATGTTAGAAAAGCAGTAGCCTTTCGAATGGACAAGATATTTATGGTGAAATATATCGGTTAATTCGAATAGTTCACTTGTTTACTTACCTATTTCAATGAGTTTTCGTGTTTTGTTTCCGCTGCTTTCATTTCAGAGCAAAAAGCAAAATTTTACCTCTATAATTTTGAGTCTGCACCATTTTTATTGTTGAAGTGGTGGGGTCGCACCCTACTTGTATCGAGAGGGAAACTATATATTTGGTATAGCATCGATTTGTTTTAAAATTTTATTTTTACTCAAGGCTGATCGTAGACACAATAACTTCCGAAACAAACAACCTAAGAATTCGATAATGCTACAGCAGGTTTGGACCCTAGTTACGAATACTGGATTCGTGAATGTGTAGAATCCACCTAATGATTCCGCAGGATCAAAACTTTAGAATTTCAAAATTTGCTTTCTCAATATTTCTAAAAATACAGAGTCGATCGAATTGAAATTCACTACTAAATAGAGAAAAGACAGCTTGAAGGTTCATGCGGAATTTCGTGTGGAACATTTGATTAGCAGATCGCCAAGTTATAATATTAATAGATTTGAAAAATATGTATTTATCAGTTGATCCAATCAAACTATCATCACGCACAAATTTGTTCATCGGTATTCGCCAACTAGTTATCAAATTTCATTGAGATCGGATCAGTGTTTTTTTCGAGTTATTTCGGATACATCATGATAATAATAATAATAATAATATTTTTTAATAATATTTTTCTTCTCAACGATACCTAGAAAACAACTAAGAAATTTTACATATTTTTTGCAATATCTTCGATCTACGATCAAACTTATACCGATTGAAGGATATTTGAGAGGATTTTGCATGTTTTTATGTGATTTCGAGGTTTTCACTGAAGAAAAACTATTGAAATCAAATAAAAATTGATACTTGTAAAAAACGCCTCTGCAAATTGCGGGATTCGAACTATTTGTCAGGAAAAAGTTCCTGGAAAAATTAATGCCTAATTAACAATAACGGAATAATGTAAACGATGAAAGAAGTGTACTGTTACGTTTCGAAGTCAATATGTGACCATCACCAACACGAAAATTTGTAGAATTATTTTTTCACGAAATAATTTAAAAAAAATCAAAACAAAGTTGATAGCTTCCATTGTTTCGATATTGTTCATTACTATAAAACTCTATTTCTATCAACTGCCTTGACGAATAATTTGTAACCCGCAATCCGCAAGGGCGTTCTTCTTCAGATGGCAACATCAAAACATTGAAAACCCTGAATGGGTTGCTGAAGTAACAGAAAATTATTTCTGCATTACTTGAACAGACTGGATTCATTTTAAGAAAACATTTCCATTCAGGTATGCATTGCAATTAAATTTTGAGCTGATTATCAAGTCAAGTATTATTACCAACTATGTTTTTTTGGGTATGCCGATTGATTCCAGGTGAGGAATTTTTTCCAGCAAATCTTCATTTTTTGATAACTATTTGTGGTTATTTTTCATGAAGAAAGGGTCTAAATCATAAGTGATCGTTAATTTAGCCATATATCATTACCCTTCAATGTATCTCACAGTTATCAGAAATATCCCCTGTGTCAATACACAGTCCATCTACTACGTTGGCCTTTTAGCCATATTGTACCTGCTTATGGAAGTGTCAAGGTGCCTATATACTGAACTACAACACAGAAACACATCAAACTGAACTGAACTGAAGAAAGGTCTATTTATTTATAATAATCAAATCAAGTGCAGAAAATATACTATCTTGATCGTTAAAAAATCTAGAAAAGCACAGTGAGGAGCTTTCACGCGCTTGTTCGAATTTGTAGCCAAAGTAGTTTCCTGTTCACATACTGAACCCGCCAATAGCAACTTCACTTCCTGAAGGAAAGATTAGTCTTATTTTTATATGGTGGTTTTGAAGAAATTTTGCATGAACCTGAAGCTACCATTTTTCGATTGAGTAGGAAATTTAAGTTCGATCCAATTGAAAATATTGAAGAATAAAACATTTTTAAATGGAAACCTTCATCTACAGAATCATTTGGCGATTTTAACCCATTTACATATTTGACTTTCGAAATTAAACCGAAAACGAAGGCCTAATTTTCAAATTTTCATTTTCTCAATATTTCTAAAAATGCAGATCGTAGCGAATTAAAATCCAGTACTCCAGTTCAGATGTGATCTAGTTAGTTTTTCATGAGTTATTAAGTAACCTCAAAAACAACCACGAAATTTTGCATATACCTTTCCAATATCTCCTGAAATAAATACCATATTATCAAACATTTTAAACAATTTCGCCGAATATTTTTTTGCCAAATTCATTGAACTCTGATCAATGCTTTTCAAAAATGCAATTTTTCCCGAGAAAAATTTGAAAAATTTCCAAATTTTTATTCATATTTTACCATTAAAGTTATCATATTACGCGGCAGTATTTCGGAACAAGTTACGTAGTAACAATCTGATCGCCCCATTATTTCTTGAGATATTAGGCAAATAACCTCAACATTTCGAAAAATATCGAAATTTACATATTTTTCCCTATATCTCCGTGAATAAATATCACAACAATGTTTCTATATGGTCAGTGCCAAATTTCACGTAAATCTCATCAATGACCCCGAAGAAAGAATATCCAACAAAAAGTGATTTTTTGAAATTTCTGAACGACTAGATCCACACGAAATTTCACATCGAATTGCACGTTGGCATTCTCTAACCTATCACAAGGTTTCAATCTGATGGCTTCTGTACTTCTTGAGATATTGAGAAAATTACATCAAATAACAAAATTTTACATATTTTTTTCAGTTTCTTCAAAAATGAATATCGGATCGAACTGAAATTTGAAATATTGTTGTTCAATACTGACGCTCAGGTATGTACCGCATCTCATTTCAATCCGATCAACAGTCTCCGAGGAAAATATCCTAATAAACATTTTTTTCAAATTTCTAACGACTGAGTCCCACATAATTCTCAATTTGTTGCACGATGGTATTCTCGAACTGATTACAAAATTTCAATCTGGTAGAGGCATTAGATAACGGTAAATTAACCTCAAAATTTTATATTGGTATAACTCCGAAACTTTTAGGACTATAACGCCCACCAACGAAATTAACCGAGATATTCGGGCTACAAAACGAACCAGAAAATTGAAACAGTCTAGTTCCTTCCTTCAAAACTTAGAGCATACTTATACAGCCAGCCGGACGGACTGACGGACAGAATTGAACTTGACCACGGACTCTTCATCAGCGAGTCCAACCTAGTCGTTTGGAACCGTTTCCGGCTCAAAACTAGAAAATTTCAGACAGTTAGACAAATCGATAATGCTGTTTTCCAGAACGCTCGTGTTGAAAGTAAGTATATCAGACCAAAATATCCCATAAAATATAAAATCACAAGACAATTCCTTTCCTTTTCCCCATGCATTTCAGAATATTGTTAGTCCTCCAGCAGTCTCTTTCAACTGTCAAAACTTCTCGTAACCTCTGAGGAAACAAATTCAAAATTATACATTTTTTTTTCAATATCTCTAAAAACGACCAACAATTCATGTATGCGCTCAATATTCTCCCGAATACATTTGTAGTCATCCGAACTATGGATTATATAAAAAATCTTGAGATCGCTGTTGAAAACCAGCTTTCAACTCTCTATCGTATCATCATTTAATCATAGACACAATTTTGCATGAACATTCACGCCTATATTTTTTAACCAAGTACCTATCGGATTTCAATTCCATCAGATCTGTATTTCCGAAAATAGTTAGAAAATAAAATTTCAAATTGATACATCTGTGAAATAAATGGTATGCTTCCACACGTTCATGATCTTGACCTTTCCGTTTTAGCCCTACAAAATTCCAGTCTCTCAGCCATACATAATTCTACTGATATATCTATTCGAAATTCTACTTTCGCGATGTTTTTAAATATACAGAACTAATCAAACTCAAACCAAGTAACTATTTGAAAAAGAATGGCGTGAAGGTTCATGTGCAATTTAATAAGAATCATAGGATAAGAAGGTCGCAAAATAGTTTTTCAAAAATTGAGCTGCCTGATCGAATCTACTTAATTACGAATTTCCATAATCTCAGTGAAAAGTACCTGTACACCAGCTACATATTTTTTTTCAAAAATAAACGACAATTTTTGCGAATCAATTCTACCGAAACGTTAAATATCCCACCAGCGGAATGCGAGCTTATTCCAATTCAGATCCTCTATGAGAATACTCCCAGCGAAGCGATGTTCGATATACGTTGCAATGTTGCCATCTCAAAGAGTCCTCAATATGCCCGACATGGTACTCGATATACTCCATATGTATATTCCATCCACGCCCCTGGCGGCAAAGTGCCGAACTAAAAATATACGAATTTAACAAATTCCGTACATTAGCACTTCACACAAAAACGTTAATAGCGCTGTTATCTTAAAAACTGGGGTTGATTTATGCATGGTATGGAGTTGGGTTTTTCTCCTTGGATCTAGAGATGTGCACCATTATCGAATCGATGGCCTGTACGAGGAGAAAAAGGCGAAAACATTAGGGCGTCAGATATACTGAGTCCGTAATTCGGTTGAGTCCGTTGTGAATGGAGTTGGCATTGATACTGGGGCCGTAATGATACAAGGATATATATATATATATATATATATATATATATATATATATATATATATATATATATATATATATATATATATATATATATATATATATATATATATATATATATATATATATATATTTATATATATATATATATATATACCCTTAGGCTTACCCTTACCTTTACCCTTACCCTTACCCTTACCCTTACCCTTACCCCTACCCTTACCCTTACCCTTACCCTTACCCTTACCCTTACCCTTACCCTTACCCTTACCCTTACCCTTACCCTTACCCTTGCTTTTACCCTTAAGCTTACCCTTACCCTTACCCTTACCCTTACCCTTGCTTTTACCCTTAAGCTTACCCTTACCCTTACCCTTACCCTTACCCTTACCCTTACCCTTACCCTTACCCTTACCCTTACCCTTACCCTTACCCTTGCTTTTACCCTTACCCTTACCCTTACCCTTACCCTTACCCTTATCCTTACCCTTGCTTTTACCCTTAAGCTTACCCTTACCCTTACCCTTACCCTTACCCTTACCCTTGCTTTTACCCTTAGGCTTACCCTTACCCTTACCCTTACCCTTACCCTTACCCTTGCTTTTACCCTTAAGCTTACCCTTACCCTTACCCTTACCCTTACCCTTACCCTTGCTTTTACCCTTAGGCTTACCCTTACCTTTACCCTTACCCTTACCCTTACCCTTACCCTTACCCTTACCCTTACCCTTGCTTTTACCCTTAAGCTTACCCTTACCCTTACCCTTAACCTTACCCTTACCCTTACCCTTACCCTTACCCTTACCCTTACCCTTACCCTTACCCTTGCTTTTACCCTTAAGCTTACCCTTACCCTTACCCTTACCCTTACCCTTACCCTTACCCTTACCCTTACCCTTGCTTTTACCCTAAAGCTTACCCTTACCCTTACCCTTACCCTTACCCTTACCCTTGCTTTTACCCTTAGGCTAACCCTTACCCTTACCCTTACCCTTACCCTTGCTTTTACCCTTAAGCTTACCCTTACCCTTACCCTTACCCTTAACCTTACCCTTACCCTTACCCTTACCCTTACCCTTGCTTTTACCCTTAGGCTTACACTTACCCTTACCCTTACCCTTACCCTTGCTTTTACCCTTAAGCTTACCCTTACCCTTACCCTTACCCTTACCCTTACCCTTACCCTTACCCTTACCCTTACCCTTACCCTTACCCTTACCCTTACCCTTACCCTTACCCTTACCCTTACCCTTACCCTTACCCTTACCCTTACCCTTGCTTTTACCCTTACCCTTACCCTTACCCTTACCCTTACCCTTACCCTTACCCTTACCCTTACCCTTACCCTTGCTTAAGGGTAAAAGCAAGGGTAAGGGTAAGGGTAAGGGTAAGGATAAGGGTAAGGGTAAGGGTAAGGGTAAAGGTAAGGGTAAGCCTAAGGTTAAAAGCAAGGGTAAGGGTAAGGGTAAGGGTAAGGGTAAGGGTAAGCTTAAGGGTAAAAGCAAGGGTAAGGGTAAGGGTAAGGGTAAGGGTAAGGGTAAAAGCAAGGGAACTTATATATATATATATATATATATATATATATATATATATATATATATATATATATATATATATATATATATATATATATATATATATATATATATATATATAACCCTTACCCTTACCCTTACCCTTACCCTTACCCTTGCTTTTACCCTTAAGCTAAGGGTAAGGGTAAAGGTAAGGGTAAGCCTAAGGTTAAAAGCAAGGGTAAGGGTAAGGGTAAGGGTAAGGGTAAGGGTAAGCTTAAGGGTAAAAGCAAGGGTAAGGGTAAGGGTAAGGGTAAGGGTGAGCCTAAGGGTAAAAGCAAGGGTGAGATTAAGGGTAAGGGTAAGGGTAAGGGTAAGCTTAAGGGTAAAAGCAAGGGTAAGGGTAAGGGTAAGGGTAAGGGTAAGGGTAAAAGCATATATATATATATATATATATATATATATATATATATATATATATATATATAGTGGTCTAATCCACGCATCCGGGCCCATTACGTTATTCAGGCTACCTAACACCCACCCGATCCAAAATACTTAGACGTGTATATAGAGAAGAAATAAGCTTTTTGCAAATATAACTCATCAGGTACCTAGAGAGGGGAAAGAATTTTTTTCATCGAAAAAAGTTGCATAGTCAATATTCTTCTTCGAGCCAGAAGCTTTCCGCCATTATCTCATTCCCACATTATACAAATGAGCACTGTTCCACAACGTTTTCGGTCCCAGCGGTGTTGCCAGATCTTCGGGACTAATCACGTCGATAATATTATATAAATGGGTCCGACAACGGTGATGTAGTAGTATTTATCGTCTTTCTATATTATCTATGTCAGAAAATGCGAATGATTACTAGAAGTGTCTTTCGGTTTTCACGCGCCTGTTCTAGGGAACAGCGCGTTACCGTTCCGTTACAAAGTCTGTTATTTTTCAATTTTGAGCAGAAAAAATACTCAAACGATTAAGTTAGACTCCCTGAAAAAGAACCCGTAGTCAAAGTTTATTCTCTTCGTCCATCGGTATGTGCTCTAACTTTCGAATGAAGTTAGCGACTCGGAATTCTCAGCTCAGGATTGGAGGGCAAATATATCAATTAAGTTCGTTAATGGGAAAAATCAGCTTAATTGTTTCAGAGTTATGCCTATTTGGAATTTTTATGTTAGTTCTTTAAAACCTCAAGAAGTAGGTACTGATATACGATCAGTTTGAAACTTCGGAATTAGTTGAGATAAACAACGCGCAACTTCGTGCGACATTTTTGCGCGCATATTCTGGGGAACAAAAAGCTGTGGTTTTATCCGAATGTCTGTAATTTTCGAGTTTTTTCCTGAAAATGGTCGCAAATGACTATCTTGGAGTTACTGATATCGAGTCCAGTGTCAAAATTGATTCTGTCCGGCTGGCTGACGACACGATAACTGTCGAACAAAGCGAGCTAGCGACTCGAAACTTTCAGGTTGCGTCGCGCATCAGAGTTCTGCAGCTAAGTTCGTTAATGGGACAAATCGGTTGAATGGTTTCTGAGTTATTGTCATTTGAAATTTTTCAATTAAATTCCTGATATTTAAGAAACTGCTCGAACGGTTTAATTGAAACTTGACAGTTAGTTAAAGTCAGATAGGGTTTAGAGTCCAAATATGTTGGTTGAGTTCGTTGATGAGTGTAATCACCGAGATACTTTCGGAGTTAGGCCTCCTTGAATATTCGAGGTTAATTCCTCCATATCTCATGAAGTATTGACTCGATCAAATTGCAACTTCGTAGATAGTTTTGGACTACCAATGCGCAACCTAGAGCAAAATTTTGTGTTGATTCAGTTGTTCGAAAAATATTTTTATACGAAAATTTTCAAAATTTTTGTTGGAAATTTTTTCTTTTGAAAATTGACTAGATTTCGATAAAACTCAGCACGAACTTTCAAGTCAGTATTCAACAAAAATGTTTCAAATTTCAACTCGATCCGATTTTCAATTTCAGAGATATAAGAAAAAAAAATATGCCTAATTTCGATGGTCTTTGTAATTGTAACGTTATTTCCGCAATATCTCAAGGAGTACTGATGCGAAGAGATTCAAACTCCGTTATCATTTAAAGAATACCAACACGCAACTAAGTGCTCTGATTCAATAGTTAAAAAATGAAAAAAAGATATTTTAAAATTTTCCACATTCTGTTGAAACATTTCTTTTTCAGAAACTATCGAACGATTTCTATGAATTTTGGCATATACTTCGAGGTCAGTATTAAACAAAAATATTTGAAATTTTAATGTGACTTTTTATCGGCGATATAAAAAAAAATTTCAACTTTCGGTGTTAATTGAAATGTCAGATTTCGGTGCTGATTGCGGAATGTCGAGGTTATTTCCTCAATATGGCAAGATATAAAGATGCCATCAGATTGAAACTCTGAAGTTAGTTGAAGAATGCTACCTGATACAAAAATGGATATATGGATATAGTCGTAAGATTTTTCTTGAAAATCATCATTCGAAAATTTTCGTCATTTTTGTTGAAATTGTTTTTCGCGGACTATTGATAATATTTTAATGAAATTTGGTACAGACCTTGAGGTCAATATTGACCAGCAATATTTATCATTTCAATTTTATTCGATATTCATTTACGAAAAAAAGTATGTTGAATTTTGTTGTTATTCGAATGTTGAGGTTATTTTCTCCATATCTCAAGAAGTACTGACGCGATCAGATTGACAATTCTTAACTAGATTGAAAATACTGCCGCTCAACATTACGAAAATGTCTTGAGGATCATAATTGTGCAAATTCTGTTGACAAAAATTGTTTTTCGGAAACAATTAATCAGACTACCATAAAATTTGGCACCAACTTTCAAGTCACTATTCAGCAAGAGTGCTTCAAATTTCAGTTAGATAGGTTATTTGTTTTTGGAGAAGAAATATGTGGTTCTATGGAATTTTTGGGTAATTTCGTCAATAACTCAAGAACAACTAACGCGATTAGATTCAAACTCCGTAGAAAGTTTTAGAATACCAATGCGCAATTTCAGCGAAATTTTCCAGTGATCGTACAGGTAGAAAATTTTTCACGAACTATTCATCAGAATTCAGAGTGAGTTAGCGAAGACTTTGAGGTCACTATTCAGCAACATTCTTCAAAATGAGGTAACTCTTCAGCAACATTCTTCGAAATGTCAGTTTGATTGTATATTAATTTTCAGAACGATTTGAAAAAAGATTATTAAATTGTTTGGTTCCATCCTAAATATCATTGTTACTTTCGAAATATTTCAAGAAATGCTGATCTGATGATAATGAAACTTGGTAACTAGTTGTGAATTGCTGATCAGTAAATTTGTGCAAATTTTCGAGATGATCCTTAAATTAGACCAATAAAAAAATCCTCAAATTAGAGCAATTAAAAAAGATTTCAATATTTTTTTCAATTAATTTTTAGATGGCGGCCTGGCAATTATATGGTCCTCACGAAATTCCGCATAAATTTTTAATCTGTCAAAAAAAAATAACAACTAAAATGTGATTCTTTCTTGACTTATCCTATACACGTTGTTGTGTCTTGAAGGATCAATAAAGTATTATTATTATTATTTTGATTGAAGTATTGGTTAATAATTCTTTATGATTTGTGGTTTCGAAAATATTGGAATAATCAAATTGGCGTATTCTACCAATCCGCAAATTCGGCTTCCGTTATTAAACTCCATACCTACAATGCAAGTATCAAGTCCCCAATTAGAGAAGATATTTCATTAACTATCTGTGGTTAGGGCGGTCGTAAAAACATTAAATCCCTTAAGAAACGACTTAGAGACTCGATATTCGTAGAGAAGGTTTTCTGTTACGAAGGTCGAATTAGTGGATTGTAAAATTCGCCTAATGAGTCCGTAGATTAAGGTACCCATCCATTCAAAATTTCATATTTTCACTATTTTAAAAAATTTGTGCGTTTGGCGGGATCAATAAGTGAACAGGATTACAGGTGCTTTGGCAACGAATTTGAACAAGCTCGTAAAGGCTCCCGACCTCACGTCAGTGTTTTTCTCATTCTTTTAGGTAATAATTTCAGCTGGGCACACTTAAGGGTCTTGAGACGTCGATGTACTACATATTTCGAATCAAAATATATCCCCGCGAACATTTCCGATTCTGCTTTGTCGTCAAACCATCTGGACTAAGTATTTGTATTTGTTATTCCTTCTTTCTCAATAGGTAACTCTGAGGATTGAATTGTTGGTTGGAAGTTGACTTTGAAGTACTGACACTAAGACTGATGGAAAATTTCATCAGGAATGTATAACCAGAAAAATTATGCGAATCTGAAACTTTTAGATACAGGGTGATTCCGGAGGAGACCGTCAGATTTTGGGATAAGTTTACACTAGTCAAGACAGTCTCGGAACACTGTTTGGTTTATGGTTGGGGGTCTCTGTTGAGAATATACAGGGTGATTTGTCCGATTCGACCGATTTTACTTTTATTGATAACTTTGGTATGGCTTATTCGATTTCAATGAAATTTTCAGCGTAGTACAGTAGTGTTGAACACATTCATTGGTTCCGAATTTTTTTTCAAAATAAGCGGTTGTTATTGTATTAAATCCAGATTAATTGTGCAGGTTGAAAAAACACCCTGTACATAGCGTTTCCTAAACTACGCTATCTGTTTACGATTCTACTATAATAAGCCATTATTTGAGAGTTTCTATTTTTTTTGGCACACTTCTAGTTTTTCGAGAAAATTCTTTCAAAAAATGATAATGTCGAAATTTCGTTTCAATCGATTCTACTTTTATTGAGAACTTTGGTATGGCTCATTCAATTTTAATGAAATTTGCAGTGTAGAACAATCTGAATGAGTTCATTCAATAATCGCAACAATCTCTCAAAATACAGTGTTGTAATTATGATAATTTCAGAATTTCAGATTAATTGTGCAGTTGGAGAAAAAACACCCTGTACATTGCTTTTCCAAAACTTTCTTATTCGTTGCAGATTCTACAATAATATGTCATCATCCAGAGGTTTTTAATTTCTTTGGCACACCTCCGGTTTTCCTAGAAAACATTTTTGTAGAAGAGCATTATCGAAATTTGGCTCACAAGCAGTGAGAGTATTCCGCACTAGGTAGGAAAGCTGTATCGTCCAAGATGCAAAGTTGTTCGTCACTTCTGAAATATTCTTTTCAAATTCGAAATATATTCCGAATTGAATGGTTTCATACAAAATATTAGCAATTGAATATGAATTTGGAATTTCAAAAGAATATTTTAGAACCTAAGAACTGCTTCGCATCCTTGGATAATAACGCTTTCCTACCTAGTGCGGAATACGTTCACTGCTTGTGAGCCAAATTTCGATCATGCTCGTCTTCAAAAATGTTTTCTAGGAAAACCGGAGTTGTACCAAAGAAATTAAAAACCTCTGGATGATGACATATTATTGTAGAATCTGCAACGAATAAGAAAGTTTTGGAAAAGCAATGTACAGGGTGTTTTTTTTCCAACTGCACAATTAATCTGAAATTCTGAAATTATCATAATTACAACACTGTATTTTGAGAGATTGTTGCGATTATTGAATAAACTCATTCAGTTTGTTCTACATTGCAAATTTCATTAGAATTGAATGAGCCATACCAAAGTTCTCAATAAAAGTAGAATCGATTGGAGCGAAATTTCGACATTATCATTTTTTGAAAAAATTTTCTCGGAAAACTAGAAGTATGCCAAAAAAATTAGAAACTCTCAAATAATAACTCATTTTAGTAGAATAGTAAACAGATAGCGTGGTTTAGGAAACGCTATGTACAGGGTGTTTTTTCAACCTGCACAATTAATCTGGATTTATCACAATAACAACCGCTTATTTTGAAAAAAAATTTGGAATCAATGAATGTGTTAAACACTATTGTACTACACTGAAAATTTCATTGAAATCGAATAAGCCATACCAAAGTTATCAATAAAAGTAAAATCGGTCGAATCAGACAAATCACCCTGTATATTCTCAATAGAGACCCCCTAACCATGAACTAAACATATTTTCGAGACTGTCTAGACTAGTGTAAACTTATCCTAAAATCCGACGGTCTCCTCCGGAATCACCCTGTATAGGCTGCTTTAGAATACGATGTGAATCCCGTCATTTAAAAAAAAAGTCCTATGTTCTGAAACTCTTCATTTTTTTGCTATAGGCAGTAAAATTTTGAGAAACGAATCATTCTCTCATCGTAACTCTAACATCATAATTTAGATGAAATTTGTCACAAGGCAGAGGCCAATATATATCTGGAAAAATATTTTGTATTTTTCTGAGTATTTTCGCAATAATTTTTTTTCAATGACAATATGGCAAAATAATAGACATAAATTACCAATTTGACTATCTTCAGGCGATACATGCGTGTCGCACGAACAGAAATTTTTTCGTGGTCGGCTTCCCAATATCTCAAGAAATACGATCAGATTGGAGGTTTGTTATGATGCGATCAGATTGAAGCTTTGTAACCAGTTGAAGAATTGAAACCGGCAACTTAGTGCAACATTTCGTGAGGATCCAATTGTTGGGAAATTTGAACAAAATTGCTTCTCGGGAAGTTATATCGGAACAAGTTATTTTTTTCGGAGACTATTAATTAAATTTCAATAAAATTGGGCACAGAAACTTATGAAGCATCCGTAACTATTCTCCGAAATCACTCCACACTTACAAGTCTCTGAGTTGAGTCTTCCGGAAGTTATTTCCTACACTATCAGCGGTTAAATCAGCCATAAACACAATAACCATAAAAAGAAACCACTTAGGCACTCGATATTTGTATACCAGGTTGCCCAATGATTCTGTGGATTGAGGTTTCCATACAAAATGTTTCCAACATTTCCAAAAATTCAGATAGGATCGAATTGAAATTTAGTACTCGATCCAAAAATGATGAGGTTCATGCAGAATGTCGTAACGCCCGTATGGTAGTACAGCTGAGTTTGGCGGGGTCAATACGTAAATAGCTGACAGCTTTGGCCTATTTGACAACGAATTTGAACAAGCGCGTGAAAGCTGCTGACCTCACATCAGTTCGTCTGTTGATTTTTCAGTTTCATTTCATTGAATCTATACAAAGTTTGAGAATCTTGTTTTCAATGTATTAGACTCAATCTGAAAAATTTTGATTTCTAATGAGTTTTATTTCGGTTTGGAGCGATTGTTTCATGGAATCCTATACCGACAATAATATCTTCTGAGTGAATGTCTTTTTTTAAACTTTGAAATTAAGATCGGCAAAAACTAATCAGTGATAAGAAATGTTTGGTTGAGACGATAACTGTCTAAAGAAAAATACTCGACATTTTCTTAATATGGTTAAATAATGATACTTGATACGTAAGTCTAATCGAATACTTTAAGACCATTTTCGGATCAATATCACAAAATTACATTGGAAGGGTAACATAATTTTACAGAGAATTCTCGCGCAATTCTCAACATTCCATCACTCCGGAACAATTTTCAACCGACTCAAGGGCATATTCTGACCAGAAATTAAAAATTATCACGGTTAGAAAATTTATTCTGGTTATGTTTTCGGGAGGAAATTCGAAAATATCGATATTCAAGCCGAACTTGTATAAATTTTCGCAAATGCGCTCATCTGGTTTTCATCACATCAACAGTAAAAAATATTGAAGTTTCTCCTAGAAACCCCCGCAACGCAAATTTTTTTCGTTCAATTTGAGAAAAACTTCCGCCCATATCTTCAAATTCATACTCTACAGCAATGTACCAGATTTCATTTTGACACGGTCATGATTTCGGGAGATGTTGGGAAAAAATATTTAAAATTTCGTGTTTTTTTCTTGATATCGTTGTTTCCTCCGAAACAACTCAAAAAATACGAATTGTATTAGAATGAAACTTTGCAGCTAGTTTCAAAATGCTAATGGACAACTTTGTGCAGAACTTCGTAATGATCGTGTCATTGCAACTTGAAAAAAAATTTTTTTTCCAATTCAATATTCTGTAATCTTCTCATCACATTATCCTCATTAAATTCTGCATAAACTTTCGAGTTGTCATTTTTCGATGAAATTCTGTATATCAGTTTGATCTAATCTGTATTTCTGGAAATATTGGGAAAACAAAATATTGAATAGATTTATCTGAGGAATCGTTAAGATTTTGACCATTCACGAATGCGGCCTTTGTTATTAAGGTCCAAACCTACTACACAAATATCGAGTTTCTGAGTTGTTTCTTTCGAAAGTTGATTTTTTTTATTTACTGACAGTACGATCCCGACGAAATTTCGCAAAAGTTGCGCGTTGTTATACTCCAACTAACTGCCAAGTTTCAATCTAATCGTTTCAGTTGTTTCCGGATTATTAAACAAATATCCACAAAATTTCGAAGGGCTGTAACTCCGAAACCTTTTGGCCAATTGACCTTTTGTAATGCAACCTAACCTGATAGTGTCAGGTAGATAAGATTCTTCGTACGCCCGTAATCGAGAATACGGATGGCCGAACAATCGATTTCGACACTGGATTCGACCTAGTCGTTTGAGAACATTTTCGGCTCCAAATAAGGAAATTACGGACATTTGAACAAAACGATAGCGCGCTGATCCCCTAGAAAATGCGCGCAAGAATAACAACGCTCAACTGATCACGAAGTCTCGTGTAGATCTAAATACAAGAAAACTTCTGTTGAAAATATATTTTTCTCGGAAATTATCGATCGAATATCGAATGAATTCGGCAGGGACCTTAGAGTCAATATTCAACAAGAGTTTTTCGAATTTCGATTTGATCCCATATTTATTTTCGGATATTCATGGAAATCCATCTCAAATTTTGTTTTTTTTTGTGAATTAGAGGTTATATCTATAATATCTCGAGATGTACTGAGGCGATCAGATTGAAACTATTGAACTTGTTGACGAATAGCACCACGTTCCATAACACAAAATGTCATGTGGATTGTTATGGTGAAAAATTACTTCGTTCCTGATAATATTTTGAGAAATCGATATTTGGGGAGGTATTTTGATTTGATACGCCTGTAAAAAAAAACAATTAAGTTCAAATGCACTGTGTAAACATGCCATTTAAGAATCATTTGGATTGAATCTGAAAATTACTTTTGAGTTAGGACTCTCAATTTTCAAGAAATACGATCAGATTAAAGCTTCGTACTTAGTTGAAGGATAAAACGCGCAACTCACTGCGAGATTTCGTGAGAATCCAATTGCTAGAAATCTAAAAATAAGTTTTATTATAGATAGGTCTTTACTTTTTGCTTTTTTAAAATTATTGAACTTACAATCCAAACTGTTCTCTCTGTCACCGTTTGTAAAAATGGAATTTTGACTTTTCTATCTTTCAACTGTCACCGTTTAAAATAATAGGATTAAATTAACTCAAAAAACGAATTAATCTTAACTTACATATTCTACTTGAATTGTCCGAAAGGAATGAGAGTTCGTGCTCTATGCACTAGGATAGAGTCTTTTGTTTTGATATTTTGCTGAGGAACAAGAAATCAGGAAAGGAAAATCCAAAGTACCTTTATGAATTATATTCAAATTTCCTCACTTACACAGCTCGAGGTGTTCATGAAAATAAAAACAAAAGCATCAGTTTTATCACAAACTTACTTCAACCGATATTGCAATACAATTAAATTCATCAATTGAACGAGGGAATTCATACTATCATGTTTATAACATAACAACAGACAAATTTCTCAAATATATTTTCCGAATCAGTGTTTCTTCATTGAGGAGACATCAGTAAAACCTATCAATTTTAATAACTCATTGTATCTAACTAAAAATATAACGAAAGAAAATCGAAATACGATGGGTTAATCACATTAACATACATTTTCCGAAACGATTTCACCTTTTCCTTACTAGTAGAAAGCTTATTCCTATAGGTGTGCCTGAAGACCATACACCAACTCCGACAGTGACCTCTATTCCATGAATACACTATTTCCGCCGTGAACTCAAACGGCCCTCCTAACAAGCATAAGACCAAAAGTTATCTCAAACTCTTACCGCGACCTATTTCCACATGACCTTAAAATGGACTCTACAATAACCGAATCCATCGGTTCAGTACCCTCCTCAGCAGACAAAAAAGACACAAGCTATTCCCGCTTGTCCCTTGCTCAGCCCCTCTAATAACCGAATGTATCGGTTCCGTACTTTTCTCAGTACAACAAAAAACTCACGAGCTAACCTCGCAAATACACTGTCACCAAAAACTCTACTCTACTAGTAAGGAATCGGATTTTTCAAATTTACTATTAACTATAATTGATCAACCCAGCCCTCGAATTTCCTAACATTATTTTGTCCCGAAGGACCGCCCGTTCTCGCGGTACGATCTACATTTTTTTTTCTAGAGCTATTTCCGCCGATCTCCGATATGCAACGTCCTTTCGTACCGAAAAAGTGAGGCTTTCACCGCTCTCAAAAATTTCTCTTAGTCAGCTTTTCGAAAGAGAACTTTACTTCTCCCAGGTAGGTTAGTCAAAAATTTAACTCCACATTTTTCTTATCTCGGGCTTTAGTTGGAAAATATACTCTTATCGCTCGATACCGGTCTGCACGAAAATTGATACTCGACCTAAGAACAATATTCTCTTTCACGACGTCCGTCCGTATGAAAAAACGAAACTATATTCGAAGCTACTTCGTCTCATTACTTTGACTTCTTATCAACTCGTTCCAGACATCTCAATTCTAAAAATATTCCAGACGGACATAAAGCTCTTACATTGTTAAGATCGAAAACTTGATAAATTTCTACCTCAGGTATTACAACAATAATCAGGTCGTTTATTCTTTCAGGAGCTATTACGTTTGCGATCGGTAGTAAGACTGGCTGTAAACATGATAACACCCAGAAGGAATGATTCAGAGACTCGATATTTATAGAGTAGGTTTGGGGCTTAATTTCAAAAGCCGAATTCGTGACTGTGTTGAATTTCCCCAATGTTTGGTAGATAGAAACATTCAAGATTTTATTTTTCCAGTAAGTATTTCCAGAAATAAATATCGAATCGGATTGGAATATATTCCTTGACTGAAAAATGATGGCTTGAAGATTCATGCAGAGTTTTGTGATTTATAACCCTATAGAATGAAGATCTCCAAATTAGTCCATGAGGAAGTAAAGCTGCGTTTGAAGGGACCAATCATCTGAATATGCAGTCGATTCTTTTTCCAACGAATTTGAACGAGTGCGTAAAATCTCACGTCAGTGCTTCTCTAGAATTTTTAATTCTCGAACTCTAGTCATCTCGGCGAAATGAATGAAGTGGTCTGAGTCGGTGCCACAGCATAGTTGGCTCGTATGCGTTTCCTGAATCGTATTATACTGTATGTCAAGCAACTATACATTCAAATATTAAGATCTGATCGGATATTTCGAAATAAATATGTTTCACTACGACGACTGTCTACAACAGGTCTGTAAACGTCTTTCGTGAGTGCCGTATTAGGGCTTGTACACGTCTTTCGCAGATGACGTTCTGGGGTATGTATTGTGAAGGATGGAAATATACAGCTATGCAGCTGTCGAAAGGCTGCGTTGCCATATTTATGGGCTCTTGACGTTGGTGTTATAGTAAAATGATATACAAAAACTTGGTGCCGAAGGCAGCGCCCTCGCACTGGCCAATCCCTGAAACTTTCTGTATATTTTGAAGAGTATAACCGTAATTTCGGACCCGGCTGAAAATGCACCCCCTGCATCCCCCAACCTCCCTGAGTACCGTGGTATGGTCAGACGTTTTCAGACCCGAACCCGGGTCTGACAACGTCACTTTTGGCTTGAAAAGGCGGTGAGGTATAACGTTTTGGGTCTGTATGTGCGGTCAAACAAATCTATATATATATATATATATATATATATATATATATATATATATATATATATATATATTGATCCAATAGACGCATCTAGTCCCGATATATCATACAGGCTACCTAAGACCCACATGATCCAAATGACTTTGACGAGTATATAAAGTGGAAATGAGTTGTTTTAAAATATAACTCACTAGGCAGCCTGAGAGGGGAAAGAATTTCTTTAAGACAAAAAAGTTGTATAGTAGACAACGTTTCTCAAACCCGAACCACATTGCCGCCATTCCGATCCCTCATATACCACGCAAACATATCCAGCCAACGTTCGAAATCCCAGCGCTGTTGCCAGATTTTCGGGACCAATAGCGTCGATTGTGATATATGAACGGGTTTCAAAAAGGAGGTCAACTTGTGAAATCGTCGAATTTGTATAAGTTATGCTATGAAGAGATCCTAATGTCTACTCGAAACAAATTGATGATGAAAATTGAATCGAATGCGAATGAGATACTTCGGTCAAGTATTTCGATTTATTGTGATATTAAGATCAAATACTTTGTAAAATAGTGAAATATTTATTATTTTCTGAATCCTTATCAAATATTCGTATCCACTATGGTTATAATATTGTTATTCATTTTTTCATGTGGAGATGCATTTAGCCATTGAAGTCCCATAGATGGTAAAAAAAAATTTCTTGGAATTTTTCTGATGACACGATGCTCACGAAACTCTACACACAGTTGTTCATCATTATTTTTGAACAGGCTACCAAGTTTTGTCATGATGGAATCAAAATTTTATTAGTTATTCCGGAAAAAACAACGATACCGAGGAAACAAAACACGAAATTTCAAAAACAAATTCCAAATATTTCCGGAAGTGGAAATCGTATTGAATTAAATTTTTATGACAATTACAAGCAATACGATCCCAACAAAATTTCGCAAATAGTTGCGCGTCTTTATGTTCCAATTGATCGCCATCCTTCAATCCAATCGTTTGGGTAGTTCCTGAAATATCAGACAGGGAAATAACCTCAAAACAAATAAATCCGAAACTACCATTTTAAAACCAACAAAAATTACTGGCTCCATATTTATACAGTAAATAAAATCATTTAGTCTGGTTGATAAAATATTTAGAGGTCAGAAGTTGAAACTTTAACTACGGAACAGACTATATGTTGAAATAAAATTAAATTTTAATTAGTAAGTACGTAACAAATACATATTGAGATATAATTTTGTTTTAATATGTCGTTTTTTCTAGTTTCAACTGTTGACCTCTCAAACTGTTATTAACCTGAAATGATTTTATTAACTATGTGACTGCGAAAGTAGTAATTATTGTTGGTTTGAAAGTGGTAGTACAGCCAAACTTACGAAACATCTCACCCTGCATTGCATGAAGGTTCTAATAAAAATTAAAGTTTTAAGACCATTATTCCTCTTCTATGTCAGAAATTTCAGATGAATTACACATATAGTTTAGAGGAATTCTCAAAATCTGTTTCTTTCGTCATTGATATTAAAATAGAAAATAAGATATTTTTATGTCAGGTTAATTCACATTTGGTGATCTTCTAATTATATCATCATCACGAAATTCGGCATGAACCTTCGTGCTATCATTTTTCCATCAAGTACTGGATTTTTATCTGATCTGATTTGTGTTGTTGGTGACATTCCAAAAATAAAATTCTGAATGGGTTATCGGCGGAAATATTAAATAGATTATATTCATTCAACAATTCGTTCTCACGGTCGATCGTGAGCGGAAAAAACCAACTTAAAAACTCGATATTTGTAGAGTAGTTTATACCTTAATAACGAAAGTTGAATACAAGTGAAAACGTAAAATCTACTCAATGATTCTGGAGATATATCGAATTTTATTTTTCCGATGTTTCCAAAAATTCACATTGGATTGAATCGATATCCAGTATTTTATTGAAAAATGATGATTGAGGGTTCGTACAGAATTTCGTGAGGATATGATCCGAAGATGGCAAAATATAGAAAATACAAATACAATACAAATTTGAATTTTTGTTTCGAATTGTTTTTATGACATGATCATCGCGAAATTTTCTAAAAAGTTGTTTTTTCGACCTAGCTGAGCGTCATCATGATTGAATCAGTTGCTTACAAGTTATTCTGGAAAAAACAATGATACCGAGAAAAAAACACGAAGTTCCACAGTTATAAACATGTACTGAAATTCGCTGCGAAAGATTAAGCTCAAGGTCATAATGATATTGACCTGGTACTTTCGAGGCCTATGTTTACAGGAAACGCCACCAAATTCCAAATTTTCTCGAGGTTGAGACATCTTAAATATTGATTCACGAAATAACTACGGCACTACACTCTCATAAGTTTTGAATTTGTGATTAATAAGTGATGAATTTTCTACATTGACTTTTGATGATGCTCCAGGTACCGAGATCTAAGTCAAGTTCGATGTTTCGAATGTGTTTGTATGGTCATTTGGATAATTTAAAATTATGTTAATTTATACGGCCAGTTTATTTAAATCGAATTTACTAATTTACTTCGAGTCAATACGTAAATTTACAGTTTGGGATGTAACACTAATGAAATAGGTATCTTTCATCTCACTTTTCTAAGTTATGTAACATGTGGGGTATTTTACAGAAACTTGCAACAGAGTTTGGCATAGACCTTGAGGTTACTATTTAGCAGCACAGTTTCAGTTTCATCGACTTATTTTCGGCGATATTAGGAAAAATATATGTCAAATTTCGAACCTATTTCTTCGGTATCATTTGGTTTCCGGAATGACTCGAAATGATGATCCGGTCATAATGAAACTTGGTAGCTTATTGGCGGCAGCTGAGGCCTGAATTTGTGCCGAATTTCTTGATGATAGTTCCATTAAAATAATCGACACAAAAAATTTCAGAATTTCGCGATCTTCAAATCTCATGGTACTCACGAAGTTCTGCCTGAACCTTGAAGCTGTAATTTTTCAATCAAGTACTGAGGTACAGAATTTTTTTCCCATGTGTTTTGTTGATAATCTTTTGAAGATAAAATTTCGAATGGAAATAACTGCGGAATCCTTGGGTGAAGATGGGCAATTCGCAAATTCGGCCGTCGTTATCAAACTCTAAACCTGCTCTACAAGTATCAAGTGTTTTTTTTTTTGGGTAGTGGTCGAATTCACGATCGGCAGTAAAATCAACTGAAAACCCAATACTTTTCAAAAGAAACGACCCAGAGACTCAATATTTATAGAGAAGGTTTGGGGCTTGATTCTGAAGGCTCAGTTCGTGAATGGAAAAGATCCGCCCAATACATTTGAGAATATCCCCAATCAAATTTTTTCCATAAGTACAGATCGGATTGAATTGAAATCTAGTATATTATTAAAATGATAGCCTGAAGCAACAATTTAACAAGCACTTAAAAGCTCCTGAACCTGAAGTTCAGAATTTTTTTTCTGCTGGCTGTAATCAATCAAGCGTCCCTTTTCCAGCACTTTTTTTTCTTGTACAATTCCAAATTCTCCTCAACTTCCTCAAAATTTTTGAATGTTCTTCATAGAATGGAAACCATTTCAACAGTTTTTTCATGTTTGAAAACTCGGGAAAACATTTCACTTTGACACATCAACGAAACAATTTGATAGTAAGGTCAGGTTTCACTTTGATGAACAGAAACCGCCCAAGACTACATTTTTTACTGGGATTTGCTTGGATCCCGGTACCTTGTGCGTCATATGGGTGACCTCATAAACTATGCAATGATAAAATGTGTGACCGATACCGGGATTTTAGAAACAGCGTTCAAAATATGCTTTTGTTATTGACTCTGGAATTTATGCGAAAAAAATCAATCATTCATTCCAACTTGTATAGCATGATTCAGAAATATACCACCAAACTAGTAGAATTTTCAGTCAACACTAAGAGCATTTTGTTTAATAATTGTTTCAAGTCTATAGAAGGCTCCATTCTCACTCAATCGTGACATAATTGATTTTGACACCGGACGTCATCAGGGGGTCCAACTTAGTCGTTTGAGAACGATTCCGGCTCGACGTTAAAAAATTACAGACGTTTGGACAAAACGATGGCACGCTATTTTCCAGAACATGCTCGCAAAACTAGTTGGAATAAGCACCGCTATTATTTGCCATGGAGATGGTAGTAAACCCTGTATAGTTCTGTTACTCGGGAATATTTTTTGTCACGAAAAGTGCAATTTATTTTATTGGCTCAATATCCCCATGCTGAATTGATATCCAATGAAACCAAACTGTATACTTCATTGTCTTACGGTTTGAATGATTAGATTTTTAACATTCACAAAACTCGGGAAAAAGACTTTAAAATAAAGAAATGTTCGCTCTGTACAAGTTCAAATCATGTACCGATAGTGAACGTTTTCGAACTGTATGATCCAAATTCGGATCTATGAAATATTGAATCGATAAAAATCACGAACATGAAAACTTTCCAAGCCAAATATGAGTCATTGCAAAAACATTTTTATCGACGCTTGTATCCTTCACCGGGCTTGCATAAGTTTTGACAAAGTGTCGATTTTCGGTGTGTATGTCGAGAGGATGCAATATCAAATATTCGAGTTCCATGTAATGAATTTAAAATCAACGTTTCTCATGGCGACGGCTTGCTATAGCGGGATCATATAAGCTCCGGAACTGGTTTTTTCGGCCTGCATATTATGTGGAAAAGCTGAAATATCCAATTCGAAGGTTAAGAATCAGGATGACTCATGACGATGACTCGCTATACCGAAGAACACTTCTAAGCACTTCTACAGTCCCGCTGATGCTTGCAGCTGGCCGTCGTCATGGGGTATGTTTATTATGAATTTTTATTACTATGTTTAAGTACCATTGATGGTTGTAAACAAGTCATAAAAATTTCGTTCCAACTGCGATCCAACTACCAAAAAGAAAACGGCTGAAACAGTTCGATATGGGTGCGTTTTTATTTTAATCAGTTGATGCGATTAATTCCATCGAGCGATGAAAAAACGATTGACGTGACGTCATCAAATCTCTCGAGAAGTTTCTAAACATGGGGTGGAATTAAAGACAGAAATCAGTGGATTCCCGATGAATTTCGGTATTGGATTCGAATTTTAATGAACGGTTTTTCTGGTATAATTCCTGATAACGAACACGTTATATCATAATGTACAGAAATCAATTATTTCATTTGTTTTGCAGATATCCTATCATTCTGTGATAGTTATTTGCTGTATTTCTGCACATATTTCTACCAGAAATCATTATTATGGATGCAGAATTATTTCCGTTGTGAAAAATATGTTAGAAACTTGATGATAATTCTGCTAGTGATGAGGAATTCGTAATATTGGAATATGAAGGGAAAAACAATGAAGGACATGTAAATACCAATAATTGTATTGAGGAAAATGTACCTAAATATCTTATTTTCGTAGCTTATTTTTTTAAATCATCTGCACATCTGAACCATACATTTTTCCACTTTACACACCAAACAATATTCGATAAATCCACTAAAACTTCTGGTCAAAACATTGAAGTAAGGTAAGAATTATCCATCAGTTCGATCGACCTCCGAGTAGGATGGATACGATTAGTAATCGGAAATTAATCGATTAAACTACGTTGAAAAAGAAGAACACCCTGCTGAAATTCTTCGGGATTTCTCTGATGAAAATATAAACTCCGTGGTGCATTTACAATTAATCGATTAGATATCTCGATTGAAATAAAAACGCACCCTATTTTCATTATGAAATTTCTATACAGATCTTAAAATTTAATATTTCATTCCTCATTACGATTCACAAACATAAAAAACCACAGTCATGAAAAGCTACACCAGTCCAGTGCCATCGTCATGTTCATTTCGTGAATCAATATTTCAGAGGTCAAGAACTTGAGACAATTTGTACCTTGGTGGTATGCTCTATTAACGCAGATTTTTGAAGAATCAATACTATGTCTACATCTACCTATTTTCCGTTTATTTTCAAAATTACGAAAGAGAGGCAATCAACTCACGTCGGGGATTACAAATGTCAAGAACTTTGAAATGAATGCAAGAAAAATTATCCGAAGTTTAATACTTGCATAGGATAATTCAGAAATAGATCGCCAAACCCCAGAAGTGGAATGATGGCTGAGAGTAAATAAAATAATTAACTAAAACTAAATTGGTTTTCAATTCTCAACTCTCGCAGAAATTAACCCTCCCGAGGCACGGAAGATTTTTGTCGATTTCAGTTTGTTCCTCAGAACCCAATGATCGAACAGAAACATGATTAGGTAGAAAAATCTAGAAAAACGCTGACGTGAAGTCAGCAGCTTTCACGCGCTTGTTCACATTGCGAAATGGTAAAATTTAAATGAAATATAAAAAATTAAAAAAAAAAAATATTTTCTTTTTCAAAATTTTTCATGAGTAATTCTTCCCATTGACACTATTCATCTTCCAACCAAGTTTCATTTTGATCAGATAAATGTTTTCCGAGTTATTGAAGAATCAAAATTCCAAATGGCTGTAGTACAAAAATCATTCGGCAGATTTGGCCCATTAACAAACTTAACCAAGATATTCAGGATCTTAACCTGAAAATTTCAGGACTCTAGGTCTTTCCTTTCGAGAGTTACAAAGCACATGGCCGGACGGACAGAATGTACAGATAGAATCGTATAAAAATCTAATACTTCAATGAGGAATTATCACTTCATGGTCCCTGCGGAATTTCGTGAGGCACATATCATTAGTCGATCACCAGATATAATTCTGATTTTTTTGATCGATCCAATTGAACGAACATCACGAAATTTCGCAACAATTTGCTCATCATTTTCTAACTATTAAGTTTTTTCATCATGTCCAGCTCAGTATTTTTTGAAGTATTTCAGAAATGACAACGATACCTAGTTGATAATTAAACAATTTGAAATAGTTTTTCCAATATCTCCGAAGATTAGAATACGAGAAACCTGAAATTTGAGGGGCTGAAATCTAATGGTGAGTTCAAGGTCTGTGTCGAATAGCATCAAAATCCAATGAATTGTTTCCGCAGAAAAACCTCGAATAAACCTTGAAAAATTTTCGAAAAAAAAATTATTTTTTTATTTTAAGTCCGTAACACAGTCACGAAATTTAAAGAATTGTTGCTCATCCCTTATCCACGACTATCTACGAAATTTTACTCCTATTGCGTTAGTCCTGTTTGAAATATTGGGGAAATATCATTGAATTTTCAAATAAGCGCGAAATTTGGCATACACATTTCTTTACCAATATCTCCTGGATTTGGCATCAGATGGAACTGAAAATTGAAGAGCTTCTGTTGGATATTGATTTTAAGGATTGTGCCAAATTTCATTGAAATCAGATCTGTAGAAACTATTTTTGTCAAGAATTCTGGAAATTTTTGAAAACCCTTTTTTTCACAACAATTCAGAATACATATTCTAAAACTAGTCATGAAGTTCTGATATGATCACGTCATTTTTTTTCGAGATATTGGGAAAATAACCTCAAAATTTCGAAATTCTACCTATTTATCCTTCCAAGAAAGTTCTAAACCGGTCGAAATACTTATTTATCGTGAACTCCCTTCTCTTTGTATCTATCGATCACTCCAGATACGATACGTGGTCACGTGACAAAAAAATCCGTCGTATCTCGGCTGAAATTACTGAAAGGCTATTGTGTAGCAATAGCTCTATAACATTCCTCTGTTACTGATTATTAAACTCCATAAAGAGAATATTATCCTTTCAAACTTTCTCGCAGCTATTAAACCTCTCAATAGTGAATCAAATATGCTTAGTGATGACCAATTATTGTCTATATCTTTCATTTCAAACGGAGAATATCACCAAACTCCAAATGTTTTGAGAATTCGATACCTTAATTATTGATTCTTGAAGGAACGAGCCTGATTCGAAATATTCAATTTTGAAACTCTGTATGAAAGATTTTCCATGTGGTATTGACCCTATGCCGAACTACAATACCAAAAAGCAACTTTCTATTTTATTGGTCAAAAAATGAAATATCTACTTCAGAGTATCTGTATGGAATCATATTATATGTTTCGAGTTCAACGCCCTTTACCCGGCGTCTGAGTTTGGATTTTTACTGTGTAACTCGAAAACATAAAATATCTCATTTTCGTTCGGTATGGAGAATTCACAATGAACTTTTCCCATGACGGTGACTCCGCATAGCGGGATCGTACAAGTACCCATAATAGAAGGTTCCAGGTTTGTATATCTCGCTGTACAGTGTTGCCAAGTTCAGGGACTCGAGACGTTGATCAACCATACGAATTATATACAGCTAGTTGATGCCCGCAGAAGCGCCCTCGCACTGGCCAAACCCTGAAACTTTCTGTGTATAATATGATGTATAACCGATTTTTCACACCCGGCTGAAATTTCGTTTATAGCATCCCCTGACCCCCCAGACCTCAAAAACATGGTCAGACGCTAAGAGACCCGGGACCGGGTCTGAACACGTCACTTTTGGACTCGAAAGGCGGTCAAGTGTATAGATTCGGGTCTGTATGTGCGGTCGAATAAAGCTATATATATATATATATATATATATATATATATATATATATATATAATGAGGAAATGAGACAATATTGGTCAGACATTTGGTCGAAAGAGAAAACACACAACAAACAAGCCCCATGGATCAAAAACGAGACAGAAGATCAGCGCAACTTGGAAGAGATGACTGCAGTTACAATAACTGAAGGGGATGTAAGAGACACAATAAAGAGGCTGAAGAACTGGACCTCACCAGGCGTAGATGGCCTTCACAACTACTGGTGGAAGACATTAACTTCAACTCATGAAATACTTGCAAAGCTCATCCAACATGCACTCAAAAATCCGCTCAGCGTACCCAATTACTTTACGCACGGAATCACGCATCTGCTACCAAAAAAAGGAGACCAGAACCATCCAGGCAATTACAGGCCTATCACCTGCTTACCTTCCGCATACAAGATCCTGACCTCCACCATTGCATTCAAGATCAATGTACACCTTAAAAGAAATGACATCATGGCTTGGGAACAAAATGGATGTAGACGGAAAGGCCGAGGAAGCAAGGAACTATTGATAATCGACAATATGATCACCAAGCAGGCAAAAAAGAAGTTGAAAAATATTTCGATGGCCTGGATCGATTATCAAAAAGCCTTTGATTCAGTTCCCCACTCTTGGTTGATTGAAGTGCTAAACATCTATAAGGTGAATCGGCAGGTAATCGAACTCCTAAAATATCTAATGTCAACATGGCGCACTACACTAACAGTCCACAACAAGTCGGCTTCCTACAAAACTGCCGAGGTCAAGATAAAGAGAGGCATTTTCCAGGGAGATAGTTTGAGCCCACTGTGGTTCTGTCTTGCACTCAACATCCTTAGTAAGATGCTTAATAAATCTGCCTACGGTTACTCTATAGACGACAGATCCAAACTAACCCACTTGTTCTATATGGATGATTTGAAGCTGTACGGAAGAGGCCGAAAACAGCTTGAAGGGTTGTTGGAGCTGGTGAGAAAATTTAGCGAGGACATTGGAATGACATTTGGATTGGGGAAGTGTGCGGCAGTTAATGTCAAGAGGGGAAAAATGACGGAAGAAGAAAACATAGTGTTATGTGACGGGAAAGAAATACACAACCTGAGAACAGAGGACAGGTATAAGTACCTAGGTGTCCAGCAAACGTATGAAATCAGACACCAGGAAAACAAAGAGGATGCTAAGAAAGAACTCATTCGAAGAGTACAAAAAGTAATGAAGTCGCAATTGTCAGCCAAAAATAAAATAATGGCGATTAACATCTGGGCCATACCATCATTTACCTACACGGCTGGCGTTCTCACCTGGTCAAAAACGGATCTGGAAGGGATGGACAGACGCATACGAACTACTTTGACGCAACACGGAATGCTGCACCCAAATTCTGCAATAGAAAGGTTGTACTTACCTCGTAAGGATGGCGGACGGGGAATGACTAGTGTAGAGGAAGCATGCCTGAAAGAGAAAGAAAATATCAGCAATTATTTCAACAGGATAAACTTACCAGTCCATCAGTGGGTAGCTGCACATGAAAAAACACCTTCAGTAGCAATAGAACCTGTATACGAAAGTCACCATCAAAAGCTTAAGCGGACTTGGCAAGCTAAACCTTTACACGGAAGGTTCTATACCACCTTGCACCAGCCGGAAGTAGATCTAGTTAGTACCAATACTTACTTGATTCAAGGCTACTTATTCCCCCAAACGGAAGGGACATTCCTGGCAATACAGGACCAAGTTGTACCAACGCGAACATACTCAAAGCACATTATGAAACAACAGGTGAACTGTACAAAATGCAGGCTATGCAGTGATGCTGAGGAGTCGGTCCAACACCTCATATCTGGATGCTCAGCAATTGCAGGCACTAAGTATCTGACCCGGCACAACAATATGGGTAAGGTTGTACATCAATTGATCTGTCTTCAAAAAAAGATTCTCCAACACTTTACTCCACATCATGTATATGTCCCGAGCGCAATAGAGGAAAATGACCATACTAAAATCTATTGGGACCTGACGATCATTACAGACAGAGGCGTCGAACATAATAGGCCAGACATGGTGGTGTGGAACAAAGTAGATAGGACTGCCCTCATCATTGATTTTGCTGTGCCCCAGGATTATAATCTTGTTAAAACATATAAAGAAAAAATATCTAAATATGAGCCGCTGGCGCAGCAGATGAAGGATATGTGGCGGCTTAAAACCGTGAAGATAATGCCATTAATTATAAGTGCGAATGGGCTCGTACATCGGAAGACCACTGATAACCTGCAGGAGTTGAAGCTACCCGCTAATGCGATAGCATGGATGCAGAAGGCTGTCATTCTTGGAACAGTCAATATCATAAGAAAGGTCCTATATCCTCATTGACAGAAAGGAGATTGCTTTTGGCATCAGCGCCCGAGCAACCTCTGTATATCCACGAAAGTGTGAAATAAAAAAAAAAAAAAAAAAAAAAAAAATATATATATATATATATATATATATATATATATATATATATATATATATATATATATATATATATATATATATATATATATATATATATATATATATATATATATATATATATATATATATATATATATATATATATATATATATATATATATATATATATATATATATATTGCTGAGTAAGCTGCTTAATGAAGGCAACTATGGGTATGTCATAGATAAAACAACAAACGTACGAATAACCCATCAACTATATGTGGATGATTTGAAG
>CAUEHS010000797.1:77500-85119 GCA_958510865.1 Myrrha octodecimguttata
AATGTATGTTAATGTGATTAACCCATCGTATTTCGATTTTCTTTCGTTATATTTTCAGTTAGATACAATGAGTTATTAAAATTGATAGGTTTTACTGATGTCTCCTCAATGAAGAAACACTGATTCGGAAAATATATTTGAGAAATTTGTCTGTTGTTATGTTATAAACATGATAGTATGAATTCCCTCGTTCAATTGATGAATTTAATCGTATTGCAATATCGGTTGAAGTAAGTTTGTGATAAAACTGATGTTTTTGTTTTTATTTTCATGAACACCTCGAGCTGTGTAAGTGAGGAAATTTGAATATAATTCATGAAGGTACTTTGGATTTTTCTTTCCTGATTTCTTGTTCCTCAGCAAAATATCAAAACAAAAGACTCTATCCTAGTGCATAGAGCACGAACTCTCATTCCTTTCGGACAATTCAAGTAGAATATGTAAGTTAAGATTAATTCGTTTTTTGAGTTAATTTAATCCTATTATTTTAAACGGTGACAGTTGAAAGATAGAAAAGTCAAAATTCCATTTTAACAAACGGTGACAGAGAGAACAGTTTGGATTGTAAGTTCAATAATTTTCAAAAAGCAAAAAGTAAAGACCTATCTATAATAAAACTTATTTTTAGATTTCTAGCAATTGGATTCTCACGAAATCTCGCAGTGAGTTGCGCTTTTATCCTTCAACTAAGTACGAAGCTTTAATCTGATCGTATTTCTTGAAAATTGAGAGTCCTAACTCAAAAGTAATTTTCAGATTCAATCCAAATGATTCTTAAATGGCATGTTTACACAGTGCATTTGAAATTAATTGTTTTTTTTACAGGCGTATCAAATCAAAATACCTCCCCAAATATCGATTTCTCAAAATATTATCAGGAACGAAGTAATTTCTCACCATAACAATCCACATGACATTTTGTGTTATGGAACGTGGTGCTATTCGTCAACGAGTTCAATAGTTTCAATCTGATCGCCTCAGTACATCTCGAGATATTATAGATATAACCTCTAATTCACAAAAAAAAAAACAAAATTTGAGATGGATTTCCATGAATATCCGAAAATAAATATGGGATCAAATCGAAATTCGAAAAACTCTTGTTGAATATTGACTCTAAGGTACCTGCCGAATTCATTCGATATTCGATCGATAATTTCCGAGAAAAATATATTTTCAACAGAAGTTTTCTTGTATTTAGATCTACACGAGACTTCGTGATCAGTTGAGCGTTGTTATTCTTGCGCGCATCTTCTAGGGGATCAGCGCGCTATCGTTTTGTTCAAATGTCCGTAATTTCCTTATTTGGAGCCGAAAATGTTCTCAAACGACTAGGTCGAATCCAGTGTCGAAATCGATTGTTCGGCCATCCGTATTCTCGATTACGGGCGTACGAAGAATCTTATCTACCTGACACTATCAGGTTAGGTTGCATTACAAAAGGTCAATTGGCCAAAAGGTTTCGGAGTTACAGCCCTTCGAAATTTTGTGGATATTTGTTTAATAATCCGGAAACAACTGAAACGATTAGATTGAAACTTGGCAGTTAGTTGGAGTATAACAACGCGCAACTTTTGCGAAATTTCGTCGGGATCGTACTGTCAGTAAATAAAAAAAATCAACTTTCGAAAGCAACAACTCAGAAAGTCGATATTTGTGTAGTAGGTTTGGACCTTAATAACAAAGGCCGCATTCGTGAATGGTCAAAATCTTAACGATTCCTCAGATAAATCTATTCAATATTTTGGTTTCCCAATATTTCCAGAAATACAGATTAGATCAAATTGATATACAGAATTTCATCGAAAAATGACAACTCGAAGGTTTATGCAGAATTTAATGAGGATAATATGATGAGAAGATTACAGAATATTGAATTGGAAAAAAAAATTTTTTTTCAAGTTGCAATGACACGATCATTACGAAGTTCTGCACAAAGTTGTCCATTAGCATTTTGAAACTAGCTGCAAAGTTTCATTCTGATACAATTGGTATTTTTTGAGTTGTTTCGGAGGAAACAACGATATCAAGAAAAAAACACGAAATTTTACATATTTTTTCCCAACATCTCCCGACATCATGACCGTGTCAAAATGAAATCTGGTACATTGCTGTAGAGTATGGAGTTGAAGATATGGGCGGAAGTTTTTCTCAAATTGAAGGAAAAAAATTTTTTTTTTGCAGAATTTACTGACAAAAATTGGAGTTTTTGTTTCCCCAATATTAACAGAACGAATGGTTCCAAAGTAATAACATTGAATATAAAATAATGAAAAATCCATCCATTAAATAGTGTATCAACACTAATATATTTCGGGGAGACAGTTGAATTTGAACGACGGAGAACACCAAATGATCTAAAAGTCAAATTAATGAAACTGATGAATGAGGAATTTTCAGCTGATAAACGTGACTTGTGAAGAAAAAATATATTTTTCTCCAACAAAATTTGGAATGAAGGTTCAGAAGGAATGAAAATATTGACTAAGAAAATTTATTATAAATAAAAAGTCCAAAATGCACTGCCGTGAAGGCAGCAACTTTTGCGCGCATGTTTAATGTAGATGACCGCTTCAGCAACGAATTTGAACATGCGCGTAAAAGCTGCTGCCTTCACAGCAGCGCTTTTTGAAATTTTTTTCTGATAAATTACTGGATTTCAATTCGATCATATCTGTATTTTTGGACATATTGTAAAAATAAAATTTTGAATGGGTATATCTACGGAATCATTGGGCGGATTTTACCCATTCACGAATTCGAACTTCGTCATTAAGCCCCAAACCTACTCTACAAATATCGAGTTTCTTAGTCGTTTCTTCCGGAAGTTATTGTGTTTACGGTCAGCCTGACGGCCAACTGCGTAAACACAATAACTTCCGAAAGAAACAACTTAAAAACTCGATATTTGTAGAGAAGGTTTGGACCTCAATTACGAAGGCCGAATTCGTGAATGGGTAAAATCCACCCAATGATTCCGTAGATATACCCAATCAAAATTTTATTTTTCCAATATTTCCAAAAATACAGATCACATCGAATTGAAATCCAGTACTTCATCGAAAATAACAGTTCGAAGTTTCATACAGAATTTAATGAGGATGATATGATGAGAAAATCATAGAAATTTTTTTTTTCAAATTGTTCTAATAACAGGATTATCACGAAATTTTGCATAAAGTTGTCTTTCAGCATCTTAAAACTAGCTGTGAAGTTTAATCAGGACTGAATCAGTATATCTCGAGTAATACCGAAAAAATTAACGATATCGAGAAGAAAACCTCGAAATTTGACATATTTTTTCCCGATATCTCCAAAACTTATGATCGTATCGAACTGAAATTTAGTACACTGCTGTGAAATTAGAAGGTCAAAGTGTGGGTATAATTTTTTTTGGATATGATTGATGGTTTCCGAAAAAAAAATTTTTTTGTAAAAAAATTTCGAAAAAAATTTTTTTTCAAATTTACTGACAATATGATCTTGACGAAATTTGGCTCAAAGTTGCGCGTCGTTATACTCCACCAAACTGCCAAGTTTGAATCCAATCGCTTGAGTAGTTTCTGAAATAAATAATAAATAACTTCAAAACTTCAAGTGCCTATAACTCCGAAACTATTGGACCGATTCGGCCCATTAACGAACTTAACCGCGGCATTCTGATGCGCAACCTATCCTGAAAGATTCAAGTAGCTAGCTTGCTTCTGTCGAC
Organism: Myrrha octodecimguttata; assembly: GCA_958510865.1. NCBI lineage: Eukaryota > Metazoa > Arthropoda > Insecta > Coleoptera > Coccinellidae > Myrrha > Myrrha octodecimguttata. The sequence goes on from CAUEHS010000797.1 coordinate 81,213, forward strand.
AGTTATCGTGTCTACGGCCGGCCGGCCGGACAGAATCAATTTTGACACCGGATTCGTCATCAGTGAGTCCAACCTAGTCGATTGAGACCATTTTCGGCTCAATCATCCAAAATTACAGACATTTGGACAAAACGATAGCACGCTGTTTCCCTAGAACATGCGCGCAAAAACAGGGAATACTCTCACTGCTTGTGAGCCAAATTTCGATAATGCTCTTCTACAAAAATGTTTTCTAGGAAAACCGGAGGTGTGCCAAAGAAATTAAAAACCTCTGGATGATGACATATTATTGTAGAATCTGCAACGAATAAGAAAGTTTTGGAAAAGCAATGTACAGGGTGTTTTTTCTCCAACTGCACAATTAATCTGAAATTCTGAAATTATCATAATTACAACACTGTATTTTTAGAGATTGTTGCGATTATTGAATGAACTCATTCAGATTGTTCTACACTGCAAATTTCATTAAAATTGAATGAGCCATACCAAAGTTCTCAATAAAAGTAGAATCGATTGAAACGAAATTTCGACATTATCATTTTTTGAAAAAATTTTCTCGAAAAACTAGAAGTGTGCCAGAAAAAATAGAAACTCTCAAATAATGGCTTATTATAGTAGAATCGTAAACAGATAGCGTAGTTTAGGAAACGCTATGTACAGGGTGTTTTTTCAACCTGCACAATTAATCTGGATTTAATACAATAACAACCGCTTATTTTGAAAAAACATTCGAAACCAATGAATGTGTTCAACACTACTGTACTACGCTGAAAATTTCATTGAAATCGAATAAGTCATACCAAAGTTATCAATAAAAGTAAAATCGGTCGAATCGGACAAATCACCCTGTATATTCTCAACAGAGACCCCCAACCATAAACCAAACAGTGTTCCGAGACTGTCTTGACTAGTGTAAACTTATCCCAAAATCTGACGGTCTCCTCCGGAATCACCCTGTATCTAAAATTTTCAGATTCACATAATTTTTCTGGTTATACATTCCTGATGAAATTTTCCATCAGTCTTAGTGTCAGTACTTCAAAGTCAACTTCCAACCAACAATTCAATCCTCAGAGTTACCTGTTGAGAAAAAAGGAATAACAAATACAAATACTTAGTCCAGATGGTTTGACGACAAAGCAGAATCGGAAATGTTCGCGGAGATATATTTTGATTCGAAATATGTAGTACATCGACGTCTCAAGACCCTTAAGTGTGCCCAGCTGAAATTATTACCTAAAAGAATGAGAAAAACACTGACTTCAGGTCGGAAGCTTTTACGAGCTTGTTCAAATTCGTTGCCAAAGCACCTGTAATCCTGTTCACTTATTGACCCCGCCAAACGCACAAATTTTTTAAAATAGTGAAAATATGAAATTTTGAATGGATGGGTACCTTAATCTACGGACTCATTAGGCGAATTTTACAATCCACTAATTCGACCTTCGTAACAGAAAACCTTCTCTACGAATATCGAGTCTCTAAGTCGTTTCTTAAGGGATTTAATGTTTTTACGACCGCCCTAACCACAGATAATTAATAAAATATCTTCCGGAAGAATCTAATTGGGGACTTGTTACTTGCATTGTAGGTATGGAGTTTAATAACGGAAGCCGAATTTGCGGATTGGTAGAAATATGCCAATTTGATTATTCCAATATTTTCGAAACCACAAATCATAAAGAATTATTAACCAATACTTCAATCAAAATAATAATAATAATACTTTATTGATCCTTCAAGACACAACAACGTGTATAGGATAAGTCAAGAAAGAATCACATTTTAGTTGTTATTTTTTTTGGCAGATTGAAAATTTATGCGGAATTTCGTGAGGACCATATAATTGCCAGGCCGCCATCTAAAAATTAATTGAAAAAAATATTGAAATCTTTTTTAATTGCTCTAATTTGAGGATTTTTTTATTGGTCTAATTTAAGGATCATCTCGAAAATTTGCACAAATTTACTGATCAGCAATTCACAACTAGTTACCAAGTTTCATTATCATCAGATCAGCATTTCTTGAAATATTTCGAAAGTAACAATGATATTTAGGATGGAACCAAACAATTTAATAATCTTTTTTCAAATCGTAAGGGTAAGGGTAAGGGTAAGGGTAAGCTTAAGGGTAAAAGCAAGGGTAAGGGTAAGGGTAAGGGTAAGGGTAAGGGTAAGGGTAAGGGTGAGGGTAAAGGTAAGGGTAAGCCTAAGGGTAAAAGCAAGGGTAAGGGTAAGGGTAAGGGTAAGGGTAAGGGTAAGGGTAAGGGTAGGGGTAAGGGTAAGGGTAAGGGTAAGCTTAACGGTAAAAGCAAGGGTAAGGGTAAGGGTAAGGGTAAGGGTAAGGGTAAAGGTAAAGGTAAGGGTAAGCCTAAGGGTAAAAGCAAGGGTAAGGGTAAGGGTAAGGGTAAGGTTAAGGGTAAGGGTAAGGGTAAGGGTAAGCTTAAGGGTAAAAGCAAGGGTAAGGGTAAGGGTAAGGGTAAGGGTAAGGGTAAGGGTAAGGGTAAGGGTAAGGGTAAGCTTAAGGGTAAGGGTAAGGCCAAGGGTAAGCTTAAGGGTAAAAGCAAGGGTAAGAGTAAGGGTAAGGGTAAGGGTAAGGGTAAGGGTAAGGGTAAGGGTAAGGGTAAGCTTAAGGGTAAAGGTAAGGGTAAGGGTAAGGGTAAGCTTAAGGGTAAAAGCAAGGGTTAGGGTAAGGGTAAGAGTAAGGGTAAGGGTAAGGGTAAGGGTAAGGGTAAGGGTAAGGGTGAGGGTAAGGGTAAGCTTAAGGGTAAAAGCAAGGGTAAGGGTGAGGGTAAGGGTAAGGGTAAGGGTAAGGGTAAGGGTAAGCTTAAGGGTAAAAGCAAGGACAAGGGTAAGGGTAAGGGTAAGGGTAAGGGTAAGGGTAAGGGTAAGTGTAAGGGTAAGCTTAAGGGTAAAAGCAAGGGTAAGGGTAAGGGTAAGGGTAAGCCTAAGGGTAAAAGCAAGGGTAAGGGTAAGGGTAAGGGTAAGGGTAAGGGTAAGGGTAAGCTTAAGGGTAAAAGCAAGGGTAAGGGTAAGGGTAAGGGTAAGGGTAAGGGTAAGGGTAAGGGTAAGCTTAAGGGTAAAAGCAAGGGTAAGGGTAAGGGTAAGGGTAAGGGTAAGGGTAAGGGTAAGGTTAAGCTTAAGGGTAAAAGCAAGGGTAGGGGTAAGGGTAAGGGTAAGGGTAAGGGTAAGGGTAAGGGTAAGGGTAAGCTTAAGGGTAAAAGCAAGGGTAAGGGTAAGGGTAAGGGTAAGGGTAAGGGTAAGGGTAAGGGTAAGGGTAAGGGTAAGGGTGAGGGTAAGGGTAAGGGTAAGCTTAAGGGTAAAAGCAAGGGTAAGGGTAAGGGTAAGGGTAAGGGTAAGGGTAAGGGTAAGGATAAGGGTAAAGGTAAGGGTAAGCCTAAGGGTAAAAGCAAGGGTAAGGGTAAGGGTAAGGGTAAGGTTAAGGGTAAGGGTAAGGGTAAGGGTAAGGGTAAGGGTAAGCTTAAGGGTAAAAGCAAGGGTAAGGGTAAGGGTAAGGGTAAGGGTAAGGGTAAGGGTAAGGGTAAGGGTAAGGGTAAGGGTAAGGGTAAGGGTAAGGGTAAGGGTAAGGGTAAGGGTAAGGGTAAGGGTAAGGGTAAGGGTAAGGGTAAGGGTAAGCTTAAGGGTAAGCTTAAGGGTAAAAGCAAGGGTAAGGGTAAGGGTAAGGGTAAGGGTAAGGGTAAGGGTAAGGGTAAAGGTAAGGGTAAGCCTAAGGGTAAAAGCAAGGGTAAGGGTAAGGGTAAGGGTAAGGGTAAGGGTAAGGGTAAGGGTAAGGGTAAGGGTAAGGGTAAGGGTAAGGGTAAGGGTAAGGGTAAGGGTAAGGGTAAGGGTAAGGGTAAGGGTAAGGGTAAGGGTAAGGGTAAGGGTAAGGGTAAGGGTAAGGGTAAGGG
>CAUEHS010000798.1:0-240563 GCA_958510865.1 Myrrha octodecimguttata
GTTTCATGTTTTTTTTTAAATGATGCTATCGCAAATTTCTTCGTGGAGGTAAGTTTTCCGTTTTCAGAACCACTTTAGATCATTCGGCTGCATTTTCACACATTTTGATATGCGATTGGCCCACTATCTTATATTCTAACATAGAAAATATCACAAATTTCCACCTAAACATTACAAATTTTTAAAGTTTTCAATTTCATTTAACTAATATCTATGAATTTCCACTTGAATCGACAAGAAGATATATTCATCATGTGAAATAGAACCTATTTCTGAAATACAAATGAATTTTTTGTCTATTTCAGTTTCCTATCAAAAATAACATTTTTCTTTAGAATTCTACTTATATCACTATCTTGAACTTGCTATTTATATTCAAATTAAACATCTTATACTATCTTTCAATCAAATATTGATCAAAATCATTGTGAACAACTATTTCTGAACTACACAAAAATATGGTTTTAAAATTGAAGATGTATTCAAATTATTTTCATTTTCAGATCATAAGAAGTCTCTTCGATTGATTAATATCAAGGATTATGGTTCCTGAATCATTATCTAAAATCGTGCCATTAGATGCCTTTGGTTTATTATTGGATCATGAATAGTTTTGAATATTTTAAAATTTTTATGAATTTGCTAGTAAAGTTTTGAAACGATTCACTTATTTGGTGATGTTTTAAATACCCAATATATTATTTTAAGTGAAATGAAGCTATTATATGAGTATATGCACCCTTGGATAATAGTTCCAAAATATTGGAAATACCTTTTGATTTCAGCCTCACAAAGGAATTATTAGTAGTAGTAAAGAAAAACCTTTTTGAAAAAATGATGCATGCTTTTGCAAAAAAAATAAACTTCAGATTTTTCAGTTTTACTGCCCGAAAAACGAATCAGCAGAGCGCACTGGGTAAAACCGCCCCCAGACACAAAGTCTGTCCTGAAAAGGACAAGTGCAGATTAATACATCTCAAGTGTCTATGTTATCTTATAACAACCAATAGTACTTTGAACAGTTTTACTGGTGTAAATATAAAACTATTAGATACGATAGTACAAGCTGTACAAGTACAATCCGTTCATGCGAACTAGAGGTTACTTCGTTTGAATATGAAAACAGCGTATAGTTTTGCTATTAACAAAGATGAAAAGTGGTCTAACATATGTGAAATTATCCAGTTTATTTGGAATTTCTCAAAAACTGCACCAGCAGTACATTCACGAAATGCTACCTATATTAAGTAAAGCCAAAACGTTTTGAAAGTTTTCGAAATACCAGAGTTGTGTTAGATTGTACAGAATTTTGTATCCAGAAACCACAATGCCTTCGCTGTCGAATCGGATTGTACTCTCAATATAAATCCAACAATACAGTGAAAGTTATGACAGGTCATTTCAGTTATGACAGACGTTTTCCCTGGGGTTTAAATACTTCTACTAGCGAACCGTATGGAGGAAGAGCATATGATAAAACTAAATTTTCTCAGAGTGATTTAATTTCTAAGTTATAAAGTTCTGGGGATGCTTATCATGGTGGACGAAGGATTTTTGATTGATGATATTTTTTTTTTTTTGGAGGACTGAACCTGGTCGAAAGACCCTCTCGGTCATGAGCAAATGTAGGTGATATTATTTACTGCTTCCTTCTGGTTTTCTGTCCCCCTTTCCGTTTCAGATATTATGTCAAGATATTTTGTCGAAATGAATTCAAGATGACGAAAAAATTATTTTCAAATGAAAAAGATGCCATCCATCTTCTATAAACAAATTACTACACTTATGCGGGGAGACAGAATTTTTCCTGAGGTTTTTATCTGTGCTCTTGTATCATACGCAAATATGTATGGTACCCCGTTTACATTTCCTCTGCTAACACTGTGATATATCTTAGAATTGTAATGCTCGTTCTCAAAAGAATATATATATATATATATCAGTTCAAAATTGAGTTGATCACACCACCTTTCTTAAAAGATAAAAAACAGATGAGTAGATATGAAGCACTTCTAAATGCTAAAATAGCTGCTGCTCGAGTACACACTGAGAGGGATATTCAACGCAAAAAGATATTTAAAATTGTTTTGAGTAAATTATCATGGTCCCTTGTGAAGAAGGTGAAAGACATTTTATTTGGAATTGCTCAAAAATTGCGCCAGCAGTAAACTTACGAAATGCTTCGTATATTAAGTAAAGCCAAAATGTTTCGAAAGTTTCCAAAATACCAGAGTTGTGTTAGATTGTACAGAATTTTGTATCCAGAAACCACAATGCCTTTGCTGTCGAATCGGATTGTACTCTCTATATAAATCTAACAATATAGTGAAAGTTATGACAGGTCATTTCAGTTATGACAGGTAGTCCCCCTGGGGGGTTTAAATATTTTTCATAGAGAACCATATGGTGGGAGAGCATATGATAAAACTATATTTTTTCAGAGTGATTTAATTTCAATTTTATAAAGTTACAGAGATGCTATCATGGAGGATAGAGAATTTTTGATTGATGATATTTTTCATCAGTTCAAGGTTTAGTTGACTAGACCACCATATTCAAAAGATAAAAAACAGATTTGTAGAGATAAAGCAGTTTTAAATGCTAAAATAGCTGCTGCTCCAGTACACACTGAGAGAGTTATTCAACGCATAAAGATATTTAAAATTTTGTTGAGTAAATTACCATGGTCCCTGGTGAAGAAAGTGAAGGACATTTTTCAATTGCCTGTGCTATAAGCCATCCAATCCTATATCAGCAGATCATATATTTCTGAGCAATTAGGATATTGGTAAAGTGAAGGTTTGCGATAATAGCACTCTTCTGAACGATAGAAGAAGATGCAGAATGTGATGCACTATATAAAAGGATTAAAGCAGCGAAGTCGGTGAGGGGTAGGGGCGCGCGGAGGTCACGTGGCGGAATAACTCGTGCGACACTATCACCCGCTGTCTCCGTATCTGGGCAAAAAGTCTTACTTTCAGACGACGAAGTAGCGGAAGATGAAGTTCAGGCAGAAGAAGTAACTGTTATGGTGGAAGAACATGAGGAGGCGGTCAGTCAAGAGAAGCATGAAAGTAAAACGGCGGATGCCTCACCCATTGTGAAGCGAATTGATGTGACAAAAGAGAAAACCATTGTTAGAAAGGCGCAGGCAGTCGTAGATAGCGATGAAGAAGAGTAAGACCGTGCCCCAGGAATGAGTGATGTAATGATGACGTATATCGGCTCCGGTTATCAGATGGCGAAAAGCGACGTAACACAAATGAGATTGAAGAAGCATGAATTAACCACTCTACAAAAGGGTGAATTTGCGAATGACGGATTTAAACTGACTCTAGTCAACGGGAAGATGAGCGCCAAGTACGCAGGGAAAATTCGAGCGACTGACGTCTGCGCTGGCGACTGGAATGGAACGAAAGTTGTATTCCCCTGCATCGTCCACGGAGGGGTTTCTGAAGGCTAGGCATAACCGGGTTCATGTCGGTAAGTACAGGTGGAATCAGAGCTATCGCGTAGTGCGCCGTTGAGCAGGCGAGGTTGCCCGAGGCTCCAGAGTACGCGTGGGTGATCCTCACGCGCGATCAAAGGTTCGTACCCAGGCACCGTTTTAAATGCGTGTTACATCCCGCTTCTGCTTCTGCACCGTTTGCTCACCCTTTCACCCTGCATATCATCAGCATGTAGAAAAATTCACCGAATAGAGGTTTTATTATTATTATTATTGTGTGTTTTATTTTCCTGGATAACATCTTGACATACCTACTCAGAGACAGAGGACTACTCCGACTTCTACGAACATCCGAACCCTGGACATAACCTTCTCTGATTGTAGCTCCCGGACCCCTGTGGGATACCGCCCACAGGTACCGAGTGTCCTCAACACTATAAACTAGAGGTGGCGCCCGAGGTCTCTATTTTCGGAGGAAAGGTTAGCAACAAATGGAGACACTGAGGGAAAGGACGTCACAAAATCTTTTATCAATCAATGTGTATCTGATTCGTTCATTGAAACACTGAGAGACAAAAGGACAGCATATTCGATATGGAATATATTGAAAAAAAAATTACAAAAAAAAAGGTTTACCAGGACAACTTCATTTAAAACGAAAGATGCTTGAGATGAATTTGAAGGAGGGTGAAGCAATCGATAACTTCTTGATTCAATTTGAAAAAACCGTGAGACAATTAAAGGCAACAGGCGTGAAGATAGATGAAGAAGATATAATTTGTAACCTGTTGATGGCATTTCAAAAATCGTTCGATACAGTGGTGACAGTAATTGAAAATCTTAAAACTGGTATGCTGACATATAAAAATGTGAATGAAAAATTGGTAGCTGAAGGAGAAAATGGAAAATTGGGTAGAGATATTCCAGATACACTTTTGTTATGTATTGCGGGGAATAAATGGTATTATTTTAAACGTAGAACTTTTCTACTTTTCGTTTATTAAAAACGTGCTCGTAAAATTGCTTGTACATAGAAGAATAATGAGATTAGACATTTCTAAATATTCTATGATGACATTGACAATTTAGTGAAATGTCATGGATATTATTCTTTCAAATATTATAAGTTCATCAGATATTCAAAAATGGTTTCCGTAAGTGTAGTGTTTCCCCATGAAATCCTGATGAAGTGTGCTGTGTGTCGAAGGACCCAAGTGAAGATCCGAATGATTCACAAAAAATGGCACAAATCAAGGAACTGGAAACAGGACTGAAATTCTTAAATAAATACATTGGACCAGACAAAGTAACACAGATTGAAAGTTGTGACGAATGGACAGGCGCCACCGAAGATAAAACTTTATCTGAATTTTTTGGAAACGTCAAAGAAATGTTGAAAATAAAACCTGCTTCCACCTGCTGACTTGACAAACAACCCAAACAATCCAATGCCAGAACAAACCAATAGTTTCGAAATTATACCTCCCCTCGATTTCACATCAGATGTCACTCCCCATAAAAATGCTTCGCAAAATCCTCAGTCTGTATCACAACACTGCTCAGCATCAACCCCTCAAAATTTAAATTGCTCACATCATCAGGAGGGTCTGAGTACAAGAACAATGATATAGCCATCTACATTGAGTCAATCCATACCATTAGAAAGTTCCTCAAAGAATCCATCTAACATGATAATACCTAGTCCATTTAAAAGGGCCTTGTTTTGGCCAACGCCAAAGAGAATTCAAATAAAAGGAAGAAAGAAAAAGTCCCCTCCGTCATATCGTCTGTTGCATGGCAAAAATGCCATGAGAGCAAGGAGAAGAAAAAGACTGAAATGGAAGAATTGAAAAAGAGAAGAGCCGAGGAAAGAGAAAAGAAGAAAAAAATTTCAAAAAGCACTGCCGTGAAGGCAGCAACTTTTGCGCGCATGTTCAATGTAGATGACCGCTTCAGCAACGAATTTGAACGTGCGCGCAAAAGCTGCTGCCTTCACGGCAGTGCTTTTTGAAATTTTTTAGGAATCAGATAAATATTTTGTGAAGAGAAAAATGTTTCTCACAGACAAGACAATTTTCGAAAAATCATTTTATTTAATAAACTATCTATAGGATCGTAACGAAGCATCTCTTTAAGTTGCGCGTAGGTATTCTACAACTTATCGTGAAGTTTCTATTCGATCGCACTAGTAGTACTTGAGTTATTCAGAAATTAACCTCAAAATTTGAAGTTAGTAAATCTACGAAACCATTCGAACTATTTGGCCAATTAAAAAATTTAAAACTTCCATTTTGATTCTCACCCTGCCCTAAAAATTTTAAGTCGCTGGCTGTTTCCGTTCTCAAAGTACAGAGGCAAAGGTAAAAATAAAAAAATCCGAGTTTTTATTATATTATGCAGCTCATTTCTTCTCAAAATGAATAATTACATTATGCAGCTCATTTCTTCTCAAAATGATTAAGTTACGTTGGCTCGAGACATATTTGAGGAATTTAAGAGTTAAATGATCAGTTTTGGATCATAATGTCCGTAGAAACAATTCGGAAAAGAGATCATTTACATATTGAATCTACCTACTCAATTTCATGCATGAGCCGCCTTGGTATAATTATTGAACGGAAAATGATGAATCAAATCGCCGAATGTTCGGTTTTGTCTCAATATCAAGCAATTTATAATGTTAAATTGCCGAATTTGATGTACATAATAACACACAAACAGAACGAACGTAAACCTGGTAGTTATTATGGAAATCTGTTAATGTTGCCATCTATCGGAAGTTTGATACAACCAAGCATACGACATTCAACTGCGATATCACATGGGAAGTATAATAACTATTCCCTACCAGAAATTTTACAGATCCCTATATTTGTATTCTGTGTTTGTTGGTCACGAATATCAATAACTCATAAATTCGATGAAATTTTATTATCAAATATGATTCAATTACCGAGAATGATCAGTTTATTCACTTTTCAAATAATTTGTAGGAGATTCTATATAATTTACTACTTTTAGTCACGGATTCTTCTGTGTAAATAGGAGATCATAGAATTTTGTATAAGCTCAGTTCCCACGGTAACCCTACTTTTTCGTAATCCAAATCACCTAAAATACTTCGTGATTTTCTGATAGAAGGTGTTCGATACATGGAAATATTTGATTTTATGTCGATTATATTCTATTACGGAAGCTTGAATTAAATTGCCTGACCCATAAATACATTGAATAATTCGAGGTGATGGATTGTTGGTGAGTTCAACGGTCTCATATTATTATTATAACTTGGAAATATTTCTTATTACAGATTTAGTGATCTACTTGATATTACTACAATCGAAAGTGCTCCCGAGGTCTTTAGTGAAATCTAATTACACATTTACTGCTCTATTTGTTATTATAATTATCAGACATACTCTTGAAGACTTCGATGTAATTTTGATAGATCTTCAGTAAGTAGAGATAAAAGCCTGTCTAATAAGGTATACTATAGATATTTATATATTTATCGTTATTAGTGTTTATAAATCTGACTGTACCTACTCATTGTAACTCGGTAAAAATGATTAATTACAGATTTGCTGTTCCACACAATATTGCAACAATCAGAAGTTCTCTCTAGGTCTTCGGTGGAATATAATTACAGATATGGTGTTCTACTTGATACTACAACAATCAGGAGTACTTTTGAGACCTTAACAATCTGATAGTACTTACTCATTATAACTTGGGAAAATTATGAATTACAGATATACTGTTTTATACAATATTGCAACAATAAGAAGAGCTCTCAAGATATTCAGTGGAATCTAATTATAGATATGGTGTTCTACGTGATACTACAACAATCAGTAGTATTCTTAAGACCTTCAGTGAGATTTGGATGGTTTTTCGGTAAGTAGTGGTAATAGACTGTCTTTCAAGACATAAGGAATTATATAGCTATATCATATATGCATAGCCTTATTCTTTAGAGGAATATTTTGTATTTATATGATTCCTACATATCTACTGAATTTTATTACAGCAAGGTTGATTGCGCACACCAAATCGAAATGAGTGAATGAAATAGAGGTACTCCAGTGTGGGATTTTTATTATTGAGTCGAAAACCAAGCTCTTTCGGCCAGTCAACAGGTCATCGTAAGGTTTTTTAGGGGAAAACCTGAACCTGAAAACACTAAGGTACCTCTATTTCCTTCACTGAATTTCATTAGCCGATTAGATTGATGATTTTTCTTTTGATTATGATATAATAGTTTATGAAGTAATATTGTCAACTCTTAATGGGCATTTATACCTATAAAAAATTATCCATATTGTAAATAGTGTGTTTAACAATCTGTTAGTACTTACTCATTGTAATTTGGGAAAAATTATTAATTACAGATTTACTGTTCCACACAATATCGCTACAATTTGTAGGGCCCTCCAGGTCTTCAACTGATCTTATTACAGACATGGTGTTCTACTTGATAACAAAACATTCAGAAGTACTTTTGAAGCCCACGTGGGAATTTGGATGTTCTTCGTTAAGTAATATAGAAGCCTGTCCATTGAGGCATAAGGAATTATATAGTTATTTAATATATGTAGAGCCTCATTCTTAAGAGGAATATTTTGAATTCATATAATTCCTACATATCTACCAAGTTTCATTAGTTGTATTAGATAGATTTCTTTCTGATAAAGATGTTTATTTGACTGTGATATAATAGCTTAAGAAGTAATATTGTCGAGTCTTAATGAGTATTTATTCCTATGAAAAATAACCCTTATTGTAAATAGAGTGTTAAACAATCTGTTAGTATTAACTCATTGTAATTTGGGAAAAATTATTAATTACAGACTTGCTGTTCCACCCAATATTGCTACAATAAGAAGTGCTCTCAAGGTCTTCAGTGGATCTTATTACAGACATGGTGTTCTACTTGATAAAAAAACATTCAGAAGTACTTTTGAAGCCCACGTGGAAATTTGGATGTTCTTCGGTAAGTAATATAGAAGCCTGTCCATTGAGGCATAAGGAATTATATAGTTATTTAATATATCTAGAGCCTTATTCTTAAGAGGAATATTTTGAATTTATATAATTCCTACATATCTACCAAGTTTCATTAGTCGTATTAGATAGACTTCTTTCTGATGAAGATGTTCATTTGACTGTGATATAATAGCTTATGAAGTAATATTGCCAACTCTTGATGAGCATTTATTCGTATGAAAAATTAACCAAATTGTAAATAGAGTGTTTAAAAATCTGTTAGTACTTACTCATTGTAATTTGGGAAAAATTATTAATTACAGACTTACTGTTCCACATAATATTGCTACAATAAGAAGGGCCCTCCAGGTCTTCAATGGATCTTATTACAGATATGGTGTTCTACTTGATACCACAACATTCAGAAGTACCTTTGAAGCCCACGTGGAAGTTTGGATGTTCTTCGGTAAATAGTATAGAAGCCTGTCCATTGAGGCATAAGGAATTATATAGTTATTTAATATATGTAGAGCCTCATTCTTAAGAGGAATATTTTGAATTCATATAATTCCTACATATCTACCAAGTTTCATTAGTTGTATTAGATAGATTTCTTTCTGATAAAGATTTTCATTTGATTGTGATATAATAGCTTATGAAGTAATATTGCCAACTCTTAATGAGCATTTATTCCTATGAATATTTATCGATATTGTAAATAATATCTAATAATATGATAGTAGTTACTTTAGTGTGAATATAGTTAATATTTTTTATTCGTTACCATGACAATTTTTTGTGAGATGTTTGAGACCATTTTCGGGGAAAAATTCGAGAATTACAAACATTTGGGCAAAACGATAACATACTGTTTCCTAGATCATGCTCGCAAAAAGTTATAGATACATTTACTTGCTATTTTACGGGATGCCTCCCGGAAAACAAAATGCAGTCCGTATGATTTCAGGACTTCTTTTCTGATTTTTCACAATATCTCTGAGAATTATCACCGTATCAAACTGACATATGGCACACTGCTGTGAAATATGGAATTCATTTATGGGCAAAATTTTTTCTAATATAAAAAATAGTTTCTGAAGAAAAAAATTTCTTTGAAAAAAATTTTTTTTCTTAAATTTAGGATAGTTTACTTGAAATTCATCGTTTAATTTGATGTTAACCTATAAAGGTTAGGATAGCTAATCTGCTATTTGTGTTAAATAGTAAAACATTAGTACACGAAATAACACACAAAATTTAAATGGAATTCGGTAAAAGTTTTCAAATAAGTTTGTAAGAAAAAAGAACTTTTTTCGATTTAAATATTTATTTTTTCTACTTCCATAGAAGTTGGAGGAGATGCTTCTTTCTCCCCCCCAACTTCTTCGGTGGCTAGCGCCGTTGATGGAGGGGCCTCTTGATTTATTGGAGGTCCTCCCCTACCTCGTCCACCCCTTCCTCCTCTTCCACCTCTTTTTGTCCTTGTATGGCCCCTTGATCTGGCTTCATTTTTCATAATCTATCACATTAGAGGAGAAAAACAATTAATATATTTCATTGCGAGGAAAGATTATAAAATACAAATATTTGAATTCTCAGAGACTATCTGATTTAATTTAAGGTTCATATATAGTTAATACTCATAGTACTAGATTTTATTTCGATTGGATACATTCATTTCTGAGATTATTGTGAAAATAAAATATCGATATAGGTTTATATTTCGGGAGATCCATATGGATTTCTGCATTTGAGGTCTCCGATTTTTTTTCTCAACAACCTATCCGATTGAAATGAAATCTTATAGTTAGTTAAGGTATTGACGTGAAGATTTTGAAGAAGTGTCGTGGAGATTGTAGGTATTACTAAATATTGTAACGTTTTCTCAGTTTGTCAAAACGTTCAGAATAATTAAACTATTTATCTATAATACTAAACGCGTTACAGGCAACACCGCCGAAACCACTGCAGGAGATCAAGAAAAACTTTTGCTAAGAAAGGGTTATTTTCGTGAGAGTTGTTCTGATATTTCCGGGGAGTCTTGGCGTGATATCTGAACGTGATTAGAAAGAGGAAGTTTCGAATTTTCCCGTACTGTTGATCTTTCATCGCGGAAAAATCGAAAGATACTTTTAAAAAATTCCCGAAAAATAACGAAAATATCGATATTTCCCAAAGGTGCAAAACCACAGGAAAGCATTTGGTCGCTGGGTTCAAGCTAGGTAGAGTTTTTTGGTACGAACAGAAAGACGAAAGACGAAATTGTGGCGTAGCGGGCCTCTTTTTTTGATTCCCACTTTCGTATTCTTGCAGGAATGATGGAAAAAAGTGACATTTCTAAGAAAATCCGGTAAAAATTGTCCATTTCATATTCTTCTGTGGACTCGGCCGAGATCGGCTATCTTCGCCGCCTTCGGGCTCGCTTTGGAGGTAGAATTTCTTGCGACAGTGAATATATGGCAACGTCGAACCTCGAATTTCTGTCGATTTCGCCGAAAACTTAAGCATCGTAGGCTTTGACCGTCGGCAAAGATCGGGTACTTCCGTCAATATTTTCAAGCCGAACCGGCCATATGTTTATGTCAATTGTCATTAACATCAATTCTAATTTGCCGTCAAAATAGCATCCTATATGGAAGATACATTGAAATTGACGAAAATAAAGTTGGTAACGAATTGAAATGCATTAAGAAGTATCAATCATGGTCAATACTGCCTAATTCCAACTCTAACGATGACTTTTTCAAGAAAAAGTCGAGTTTTCGGTATAATTTTAGCAAGTTATTATAACCTTATGCTACGTTCACGAGAGGAAACAGTAAGTATTACCTACAATTGAAGATACTTTAACTTATCACAAGTTTTTCCAACCTGAATATCATGAGGAAATATTTATTTTCAGAAGAGTCAGATATTTTAAATGAACTGGACATTGGAAAGTTTCTGTATCATTGAAGTCATAAAGTGAAGAATGTTTAGAATGGGTTTAAGACTACGATAAGAATCAGAATGCTAATCCAGAATTCGTCGAAAAAACATCACATTGCCATACATATTTGAAATGGTAGAGATTAACTCGACTTCAAAGGTATACATTATTATGTTATTTTCCGTTAGCAGATGCATCAAGTATGAAATTTTTGCAGATTTGAGATATGTGAGGTCGTGTTGTTGAAGTGAAATGCCATCCAAGCATTTAGCATATACAAAGGAAGAAAGCCTTTAAAGGACTGTAGAATGTTTTGTGAATCTCTCAAAAATATCACTATCGTCCCGCTGAGAATTTAATATATGTTGAACCATTTGAGTTGAATGGTGATATGGATAATATCTAATATTCTGATAAACTGGAAACTTGATCATGGCAAATTTATGTATCACATTCCTAGGTTTAATCAAGCATACTCTGTAGAAGATGGACTATCATCATTATGAAAAAAAAGGGAACTCAATAGATTTTGAGAAGTGGAAATTGCAGAAATACTATATAATCTATAGATGGTTTCAATAATATACAGCTGGTGTGGGACAAGACTGTATGATACTGTACCCCTGATATATTTATTCATAATTGTGAATGAAACAGGAATATTCAATAGACTCTTATTATTCACAAGAGGTTAATCTTCAAAAATCACAAGTCGATGTAACATTTGATGTCAATTGATAATAGAAATGATATAAAAGTGTGAGTAAGAAGAATTCATTATCAAGAAACGTATGAAATTTTATATTCACAAAAGGGAGTTAAGGTTGAGCTTCAGTATATGTTCCGTAACACTCATGTATCCCTTCCATATTGCTACATCAAAATTTGGTTGGCAAAAATGGCATGGGGATGGAATATAACCGGGAAGGATACATCAATTAATTTACACCTTATAATATTTTTCCTAGACAAAATGGGAAGGTTACTGAATGTATAGTGAGAATCACGCTTTTTTAAGTTGAAATTCATAACCACCTACAAGTAACTACTAATTTTTCTGTATACGGGTATAATTTCTAATGTATGCATTATATGAAATGAGATATTCTGAAGTGAAATTTATCTATTCTGTAAGGTAATCTTGATAATTTTGCGTATTTCACAGCATATCTGCCATTTTCTGAAACTATTTTGAGAAAAATCACAAATGAAGTTGCACCATCAACATCTAGATAGAAGATGGTATACAGAGGCTTATGCAGATATTGTTTGTGAAAATGTGAAACTTCTTGAATCGTAATATGCAACATACCTGATGAAGGCTATCAACTGATTAATTCTTCACATAAACCCCTGACACACTTCTCTAATGAACAAGTTTACTTGAACTCATTCATTCAATTATCTTTTCTTGGAATTTTTTTGTATCACCCAATGTATTCTATTGAACTATACTTTATTATCATTATCAATAATCGATAAATAAAAAATTACTTCAATATGCAGTTTTGCATTTGTCCTGTTTGAAAAACATGATATCTTGGTTACTCAATCATATTTTAATATGTCAATTATGAATTGGTCATCTCCATTAATGAAACAGAAAATTTAAATGTTCATAATACCGTAATTCCTTTACAAAATGAATATTCATGCTTTGGTGATTCTCGGTCGAAGAGTGATGTACTAGAAATATTGAAATTCAGTAAATTTGAGACATTGGAAATTCCTGTAAAATGAAAATGCATATGTTTACTGAATATTGAATTGGAATAGTGAAAATTTTCGGATTTTATCCAAGAAATTTTTTTTAACGTTGTACAATGTTGAAATATGAATTTTTCATGCGATGATATATCTATTTAGTATTATTGGTGTCGTCCTGAGAAATTGAATTTTCATTTTATAGTCAATTTTTTGTTCACATGTGGAGCCACGGTTAGGGTCTATCCTCGAACTGAATTTTAACTAAATCGTGTCTGTATTTTTGTGAATATTGAGATGATGGAATTTCAAATGCGTTCATTTACTGAACCGTTTGGCAGATTTTGTTCATTCCGAACTTAACCTTCGAATTCAAGCTTTAAACCTGCCCTGAAAATTTCGAGTGTCTAAGTTATTCCTTTGCAAAGTTATCGTGTTTACCATCGGCCGAAGGCCGGCTGTAAACGCGATAACTTTGCAAAGGAATGACTTGGACAGTCGAAATTTTCCGGGTAGGTTTAAAGTTCTGTGATCGAATTTTACATTAGCTACTGATTTTTTGTAAATTTATAAACAGTGTGCTTCGTTTTTAAAAATTCAGTCAACTATTCAATTAATCTACTCAAAAAGGCAAATCTACCCGCTAGGTAGATCTGGGCGCTTCCTACGTAGGTATCGTTTAAGTAGATCTACAGTAAAGATTGATCTATCGCTAGGTAGATCTGGGCGCGTACTAGTCTATAATACTAAACGCGTTACAGGCAACACCGCCGAAACCACTGCAGGAGATCAAGAAAAACTTTTGCTAAGAAAGGGTTATGTTCGTGAGAGTTTTTCTGATATTTCCGGGGAGTCTCGGTGTGATATCTGAACGTGATTAGAAAGAGGAAATTTCGAATTTTCCCGTACTGTTGATCTTTCATCGCGGAAAAATCGAGAGATACTTTTAAAAAATTCCCGAAAAATAACGAAAATATCGATATTTCCCAAAGGTGCAAAACCACAGGAAAGCATTTGGTCGCTGGGTTCAAGCTAGGTAGAGTTTTTTGGTACGAACAGAAAGACGAAAGACGAAATTGTGGCGTAGCGGGCCTCTTTTTTTGATTCCCACTTTCGTATTCTTGCAGGAATGATGGAAAAAAGTGACATTTCTAAGAAAATCCGGTAAAAATTGTCCATTTCATATTCTTCTGTGGACTCGGCCGAGATCGGCTATCTCCGCCGCCTTCGGGCTCGCTTTGGAGGTAGAATTTCTTGCGACAGTGAATATATGGCAACGTCAAACTTCGAATATCTGTCGATTTCGCTGAAAACTTAAGCATCGTAGGCTTTGACCGTCGGCAAAGATCGGGTACTTCCGTCAATATTTTCAAGCCGAACCAGCGTTATGTTTATGTCAATTGTCATTAACATCAATTCTAATTTGCCGTCAAAATAGCATCCTATTTGGAAGCTACATTGAAATTGACGAAAATAAAGTTGGTAACGAATGGAAATGCATTAAGAAGTATCAGTAATGGTCAATACTGCCTAATTCCAACTCTAACAATGACTTTCAAGAAAAAGTCGAGTTATGCTACTTTCACGAGAGGAAACAGTAAGTATCACCTACAATTGAAGATACTTTAACTTATCACAAGTTTTTCCAACCTGAATATCATGAGGAAATATTTATTTTCAGATGAGTCAGATATTTTAAATGAACTGGACATTGGAAAGTTTTTGTATCATTGAAGTCATAAAGTGAAGAATGTTTAGAATGGGTTCAAGACTACGATAAGAATCAGAATGCTAATCCAGAATTCGTCGAAAAAACATGGTGGAGATTAACTCGACTTCAAAGGTATACATTATTATGTTATTTTCCTTTAGCAGATGCATCAAGTATGATATTTTTGCAGTTTTGAGATATGTGAGGTCGTGTTGTTGAAGTGAAATGCCATCCAAGCATTAAGCATATACAAGGGAAGAAAGCCTTTAAAGGACTGTAGAATGTTTTATGAATCTCAAAAATCTCACTATCGTCCCCCTGAGAATTCAATATATGTTGAACCATTTGAGTTTTATGGTGAGTAATCGAATGGTGATATGGATCATATCTAATGTTCTGATAAATTGGAAACTTGATCATGGCAAATTTATGTATCACATTCCTAGGTTTAATCAAGCATACTTTGTAGAAGATGGACTATCATCATTATGAAAAAAAAGGGAACTCAATAGATTTTGAGAAGTGGAAATTGCAGAAATACTATGTAATCTATAGATGGTTTCAATAATATACAGCTGGTGTGGGACAAGACTGTATGATACTGTACCCCTGATATATTTATTCATAATTGTGAATGAAACAGGAATATTCAATAGATTCTTACTATTCACAAGAGGTTAATCTTCAAAAATGACAAGTCGATGTAACATTTGATGTCAATTGATAATAGAAATGATAGAAAAGTGTGAGTAAGAAGATTACATTATCAAGAAACGTATGAAATTTTATCTTCACAATAGGGAGTTAAGGTTGAGCCTCAGTATATGTTCCGTAACACTCATGTATCCCTTCCATATTGCTACATCAAAATTTGGTTGGCAAAAATGGCATGGGGATGGAACATAACCGGGAAGGATACATCAATTAATTTACACCTTATAATATTTTTCCTAGATAAAATGGGAAGGTTACAGAATGTATAGTGAGAATCAAGCTTTTTTAAGTTGAAATTCATACCACCTTCAAGTAACTACTAATTTTTCTGTATATGGGTATAATTTCTAATGTATGCGTTATATGAGATGAGATGAAATATTCTGAAGTGAAATGTATCTATTCTGCAAGGTAATCTTGATAATTTCGTGTAGTTCACAGGATATCTGCCATTTTCTGAAACTATTTTGAGAAAAATTACAAATGAAGTTGCACCAACAACATCAAGATAGAAGATGGTATATAGAGGCTTATGCAGATATTGTTTGAAAACAATGTGAAACTTCTTGAATCGTAATATGCAACATATCTGATGAAGGCTATCAACTGATGAATTCTTCACATAAACCCCTGACACACTTCTCTAATGAACAAGTTTACTTGAACTCATTCATTCAATTATCTTTTTTTTGGAATTTTTGTGTATCACCCAATGTATTCTATTGAACTATACTTTATTATCATTATCAATAATCGATAAATAAAAAATTACTTCAATATGCAGTTTTGCATTTGTCCTGTTTGGAAAACATGATATCTTGGTTACTCAATCATATTTTAATATGTCAATTATGAATTGGTCATCTCCATTAATGAAACAGAAAATTTAAATGTTCATAATACCGTAATTCCTTTACAAAATGAATATTACTTCATGCTTTGGTGATTCTCGGTCGAAGAGTGATGTACTAGAAATATTGAAATTCAGTAAATTTGAGACATTGGAAATTCCTGTAAAATGCACATGCATATGTTTAGTGAATATTGAATTGGAATAGTGAACATTTTCGGATTTTATCCAAGAAATTGTTTTTAACGTTGTTCAATGTTGAAATATGAATTTTTCATGCGATGATATATCTATTTAGTATTATTGGTGTCGTTTTGAGAAATTGAATTTTCATTTTATAGTCAATTTTATGTTTGCATGTGGAGCCACGGTTAGGGTCTATCCTCAAACTGAATTTTGACTAAATCGTGTCTATTTTTGTGAATATTGAGATGATGGAATTTCAAATGCGTTCGTCTACTGAACCGTTTGGCAGATTTTGTTCATTCCGAACTTAACCTTCGAATTCAAGCTTTAAACCTGCCCTGAAAATTTCGAGTGTCTAAGTTATTCCTTTGCAAAGTTATCGTGTTTACAGACGGCCGAAGGCCGGCTGTAAACGCGATAACTTTGCGAAGGAATGACTTAGACAGTCGAAATTTTCCGGGTAGGTTTAAAGTTTGAATTCGAAGGTTAAGTTCGGAATGAACAAAATCCGCCAAACGGTTCAGTAGATGAACGCATTTGAAATTTCATCATTTCAATATTCACAAAAATACATACACGATTTGGTCAAAATTCAGTTCGAGGATAGACGATAACTGTGATCGAATTTTACATTAGCTACTGATTTTTTGTAAATTTATAAACAGTGTGCTTCGTTTTTAATAATTCAGTCAACTATTCAATTAATCTACTCAAAAACGCAAATCTACCCGCTAGGTAAATCTGGGCGCTTCCTACGTAGGTATCGTTTAAGTAGATCTACAGTAAAGATTGATCTATCGCTAGGTAGATCTGGGCGCGTACTAGTTTACACTAATATCACACTACTTTTCTAATAACTATACAACTAAGGGCCGGTATTATAAAACTTACCTTTAACTGACAGTTTTGACAGATATGTCCTAACATAACTGTCAAAATTTTAGTTAAGTTAAAGATAACTTCCATTTAAGTTTTATAATACCGGCCCTAATTCTATCAAAGTCTGTGCACAATTTATTTCCACACTATTTATTTTCACTGATCACTTTTCGCTTCGAATAACTCCGCTGAATGACCCCCGGCGCTGCTTCGCAGCCGTCCTTAAATCACTTGTGGAACTTCTAGCGGTTGCTAGAAGATTCTAGCTATCGCGGATGACGCATAGACGTCTAGAAATTACCAGAACGCCCCGGAACAGACAGGGCTGTACTCGTCACAATATTTATAAAGAATAACCTTAAAAATTTAGAAGAGTAAAACTTTGAAACCGTTTAGCCGATTTAGTCTTTTATAACGAACAAATCTGTCGCATTTTCATTCGCAACTTAACCTAAAAGTTTTAAGTCGTTAAACTTTTCTGTTTTTATATAATCGATCTTACGATTGTTTCCAGGAAAAAATTCGAAAATCTCAGACATCTGGGCAAAACGTAGGCACGCTGTTCCCCACATTCCCTACACGTATTCGTTATCTGTAATAACGATTAAACGACGAAATTTGAGAATTTGATACCACCGTTCTGGATTGTCCGTAAATGATAATTTAACAGGATATCCATTCAAAGTATTATTTTCCTGATATTTCTAAGAATAAGAATTGAATCTAAATGAAGTACTCTATTGAAAAATGAAGGTTTGATAGTTTAATGTAAAATTCATTCATATGTAATTTTAAGATCGCTAAATCGATCAATAAAGTAAAGCTGAGTTAGGTGGAGTCAATACTTGAATGGGGGACCGCTTTTATGGCAAAAAATATAGGTAAGAAGAGTGTGAAAGCTCCCGACTGTACATTAGTGCTTTTCAAGACTTTGTGGTCTTTATTAGATATTTGCACAAGCATATCTTATGAAATATAGGATGAAAAAGATCAAATAATTTTTTTTTATTTGTTTTACTTACGTGATATGCGATTCGTAGCATTTTTGTAGATTCGGCCACAGCTCTGGAATTTGCCACTGCGGCTTGAAATAATGACTGAAATAAAAAGAAAAATCAAATAAATTTAACGATCAAATCATCGAGGATTGATGAATATTCCTCGTATATATATATATATATATATACGGTGAATCTTTCAGTTGTACATTAATTTTAACTATCGACTCCTCCAATCAAATAAAATACTGTTTTCATTTGTCATTTTTTCAGATTCGGGTCAGGTAAAAAGTTAAGAGCATTTAAATATTTCTCAATATGCTAATACACTCTTATGTACTTTATTTGCAAGTTGGCCACAGTTATCATTTACGGTGATCGTTTTTGCAGAATAACCAATCCAATCTTTGGAATTAAAAGAAATATGATTGAGAAAACTCATTTACCTCACTTTATTCTTATGATTTGGTGGTTTTTGCGATATTACTGTAACGAAAACATTTCCCTACACTGGACTATTAAAACACTGATCTTCACCCATGGTGGAAAATGTTTTCACCTTGGTATTCATGCAATATTCAATTTCATTCCACCATAAGATTATACACAATTCCATCCTCGCCCATTATCATATTGAAAACTCCATAATTTTCCATATTTTCGACAAATTCATTAATGTATTATATGAAATTACTCAAATAATCTAAACACATTTATCGAACTCTTGAATTCTATGGAAAATCTATTCCATAGACATGGAGACATAGCACAGACCTAATATAAGTATTAAAGGTCTATACGAAATAGATAAATATTGATGTGTATTTTATGATCCGGATAAACGTAGACATAGCTTAATTTACGGCCTTTACTATGTTAGGGGCGGATCCATAAAAATAACGTAATTTCTAGAATTTTTATCAGATTTTATAACATTAACGTTGAATATCTCCAAAACAGCTCGTTTAAGGAGAAATTATAAGGAATAATTAAGTATTCTAAAATTATTGAAGATTCTTATAATGGCATAAGGTAAACTTCATGCTATAATTTCTTATAGTTTTATGAATCGGTGAGTCCATAACTATAGGAAACCGTTTGAAGTAGGATGAAAGTAATTACTGAAGAATGTGTGTCATAGTTATGGAAAACTTCACACCGAAATTCATCTCATTCCTAGAAACCATTTCAAAACTACAAAAGAAAGACTGATTTTCTTTGCAAATTTTAACAGCCTGTATCTTTTTACCGGAGTCGAATCTGGAAAAATGGTGAATGAAACAAGGGTTTTATTTGATGGGAGAAATCTATAGTTGAAATTAATGAACAACTTGAAGACTCACCCTGTATACATATACAAGATTTCATTACAAGAAAATTTGCCAAAAAAATTGAATAATGAAAATTTATTTGGATGTCTTGGCTAAGATACCCACACCCCTTTCTCGGTTCAAGTTCCACCTCCTAGATATGATTGCGAACTCTTTGTTTAGTGTAATGTTTTGCTTTTCAATATATATATTAAAAAAAAACTAATCGATTTCAGTCGATGGATAATTAACCGACATATTGTAAAATTAATTCATTTGTCTTAGAAAGGAGTATCTGTCGATTTGTCATTTTAAGGGCCGGTATTATAAAACTTAACTTCAACTTTAACTGCCAATTTTGACAGTTATGTCCTACTACAACTGTCAAAACTGTCAGTTAAAGTTAAAGTTAAGTTTTATAAAACCGGCCCTAAACCAAATGCTTGGTGTTCGAATTTGATATTGTACATTGTGAGATGCATTGGTTATATACATATTTTATTAAACGCAGATGAATGAATTCAGGATAAGAAGACGTCAGTCTTTATAACAATTGAATTTTCAGATCAAATTAATTTCCTCATATATTATAATAATGAGTAATTTCGTCTTTGGAGTATATTTCGTTTTAGCTTTTATCAAAAATTGAATGTTTTATCGTTATTTTTTTCGACCTATTTTTACAAAAATTCACATTGCAAAGGATTCTTCTAGATTCATCAGTATAGACAAGAGAATATTTTTTTAGCGTTACATTTTTCAACAGATCAATTCAGCAGACGGCGTAAAAGACTTTACAGTTGGATATTTTTAGTATTGTAAAATGGTGAATTTTGAGCCAGTCATGAACCACATTAAGTTCCGGTATTATGAAACTATTTTGAAAGATAAATAGAAGTAAAGCTGTGAAATCTGGTTTAAAAATGAGAGTTAACTGCTTTCTGTGATCAAAATAAAAAATATTTTTTTTCGAAATAGTTCTATAATTGAGAGATATTGCAACTTTTTAAAAACGCAAGCGTAAAGTTGCATTCAGAATCAATTAATTCGCAGGCGATGTGCGACTTGGCCACGCATGCTAAGCATATGGGTTCCAACGTTGTCATTCACAATGAATTTCGTGCCGGCACTCAAGTTGAAGTAGGCAAATTTTCATGCATGCTTGCAATTCGACGGATTATGATCAATATTTTCAGAGAAAAAAAATATGTTTAACAAAAATTTGGAAAATTTTTGAATACATTTTTTTATTACATTTTCGAACAACTAAATCTACACGAAATTTCAATCTGATCACATTAGTATTGCATAAGTTATCGAGGAATTAACGCTGTCGTTCGCAAATGTTATATTATTCAAAGCGGAATGGTTCATGAAGATTATGGTCTGTGTTATTATGAGTATGGTCCGTATATATTCTTGGTTTCTATGGTTCGTAAACCAGGCGATCCGTATATATATCAAATTTCTGACAATTCGTTTCATTATTTGTCACATGAAAACCGGTAGTAATCGCTCTGAAATTCTCGACGATTTACGGACCATAGCATTGTTTAAGGAGAATACTTATATATATTAGGCGAATTTTGGCGCTGTAACCACAGCTTACTACAGATTGTGGTTACATGTAGTTACTTGGGTTACCACATTTTCGCGGAGCTAACTATGTAACTATGACGTATTGATGACGTCACGCATACCATACCGCGTAACCTTCCTCTTGAGCAGGGTTACTCGTGTAGTATGTAGTTCTATCTCTTCCGAAAGAGTGAAATGGAATGAGTTTATGAACATAGATTCGAGAATGAAAATAATAGGGGGTCATATTCTATGTAATTAAGTTTCAAATCTTTTTAATGTTCATATATCGTTATCGGGAAAGAAGTCACTCCTGTCGTTTTGTACCGGTGCAAACATTTTTTTAGATTGCATTTGAGCTTGTATTAGTTGTTGTTTTTAGATTTTAAAAAGAAAGTGTAAGAAATTTGAATTAATAATTTACTATCGTGAAACCAATTATGGTTCAGAAGTTGCAGCTATTGATGAAACATTAAATTATATGGTAGATAGTAATTGGTCTAATGTATTCAAAATTCACATTGAATGTAAGTTTTTTTTTAGCACTTCTATATGTGAATGCTGATATCAAGTAACATCATTTCGTTTTCAGTCCCTGAAGAAGTTCCAAAAGTAGGAACGAAAGCTAGGAAATATCAATAAACAATACACTTGTAGTCCTCATTAATTTATTTGACTTCTTTCCCGATAACGATAAATTAATTTCCAACGAAGTCGAGAATCTACCCAATTTTTAATGTTCATTTTTGAAACATCTGGCAGGTTTTTTCATGTTATTATTCAAATATAGAACTCTCAAAAACAAATTGTGTTTAATCAAAATTCACCACTTGAAGATGTGAAATCATCTATTCTCCTGGATTATTTTAATCTCAAGCCTCCAAAGTTTGCAAACAACCCAAACTCATAAAATGGACAATAATCTGCAGCAGCATAACAAATGTCAGTTTACAATAACAAACTCTTTGCTTGTCCCCCCAGCGGCCATGTTGTGACGTCACCTGCTAGTGCTCTATTATACAAACACAGAATAATATATAAATATTGGGAATCTACGAATGAGCATTCAAAAACAAGCATTTATAGACTGTTAATAACTTTTCTATGATATGTTTATGTAGACCAGAGCTGAATTTTGGCGTTGAAAAATGAAAGCAATTTTTGCGCGCATGTTCTAGGGGAACAGCGTGCTATCGTTTTGTCCAAATGTCTATGATTTTGGATGATTGAGCCGAAAATGGTCTCAATCGACTGGGTTGGACTCACTGATGACGAATCCGGTGTCAAAATCGATTCTGTCCGGCCGACCGTAGACACGATAACTGTCGACAGAAACAAGCTAGCAACTTGAAACTTTCAGGATAAGTTGCGCATGAGAAAGCCGCGGTTGAGTTCGTAAATGGGCCAAATCGGTCGAATAGTTTCGGAGTTATAGGCACTTGAAGTTATTTATTTTTTATTTCAGAAACTACTTGAGCGATTGGATTCAAACTTGGCAGTTAGGTGGAGTATAATGACGCGCAACTTTGAGCCAAATTTCGTCAGGATCATATTGTGAGTAAATTTTAAAAAAAAATTTTCCAAAAAATTTTTTTTTTCGGAAACCATTCATCATATCCAGAGAAATATTCCACTCACACTTTGAGCTCCATATTTCACAGCAGTGTACCAAATTTCAGTTCGATACGATCATAAGTCTTGGAGATATCGGGAAAAAAAATGTCAAATTTCGAGGTTTTCTTCTCGATATCGTTGATTTTTTCGATATAACTCGAGAAATACTGATTCAGTCCTGATAAAACTTCACAGCTAGTTTTGAGATGCTGAAAGACAACTTTATGCGAAATTTCGTGATAATCGTGTCATTAGAACAATTTGAAAAAAAAAATTCTATGATTTTCTTATCATATCATCCTCATTAAATTCTGTATGAAACTTCGAACTGTTATTTTTCGATGAAGTACTGGATTTCAATTCGATCTGATCTGTATTTTTGGAAATATTGGAAAAATAAAATTTTGATTGGGTATATCTACGGAATCATTGGGTGGATTTTACCCATTCCCGAATTCGGCCTTCGTAATTAAGGTCCAAACCTTCTCTACAAATATCGAGTTTCTAAGTTGTTTCTTTCGGAAGTTATTGTGTTTACGCAGTCGGCCGTTAGACTGACCGTAAAGACAATAACTTCCGGAAGAAACGACTTGGAAACTCGATATTTGTAGTGTAGGTTTGGGGGTTAAATACGAAAGTCGAATTCGTGAATGGGTAAAATCCGCCCAATGATTCCGTAGATATACCCATTCAAAATTTTATTTTTCCAATATTTCCAAAAATGCAGATTTGATCGAATTGAAATTCAGTAATTCATCAGTAAAAAATTTCAAAAAGCACTGCCGTGAAGGCAGCAGCTTTTGCGTGCATCTTCAAATTCGTTGTTGAAGCGATCATCTACATTGAACATGTGCGCAAAAGTTGCTGCCTTCACGGCAGTGCTTTTTGAAATTTTTTCTGTCTTCAATTCGTATAACCCCAATTTGCAGTGCACCATCGAAAGGGAAAAAAACATGTGTTTACCGTATTTAGACATCATGGTTCACCCAAGGAATGATCGATTGGTGACTAATTGGTACACTAAACCAGCAAGTTCAAACAGATTATTACGTTTTTTATTTAGTCATCATATCGTTCATAAAATAGCTACAGTAAAAAATCTTTTGAATCGATCGAATTAAAAACTGTAAACTCTTCGTTTGCGAAGCTTAAAGATCCGATTCCTAAGGGATGCACCTGAGAAAAGGGCATTGGCTCGTCATCATTTTGTCAGTGAGCATAATTTTAAATTTGACAGAGTTTCAATTTTAGACCGGGAAACAAATTATAAAAAAAGATGTGTGAGTGAAATGATACAAATTGGTCTTCACAAAACAATCAATAATAGAATTGATACACAAGGTTTTAGCTCATTGTATAGTACTTTGTTCAGGATTTTTAAGTCGATGCAATGTAGTAGATATCTTATAAAGAGTAGACCAGATGTCTCAAATATTTCAACTAGTTGACTGTGATATTTACCAATAATTGTTTTTAAACATTGACTTATGTATTGTGTTAGTTGTTTGTCGGAATTCTTTGTAACTCCACAGTTTTGATAATGTTTATTGCCGTTTTTACCACCTTCAATATAGAGCAACTCTGAATGAGCCTCGAGAAAAAAAAATTTGTTTTTCTCTCTGTCCTCATTCCCTTTACAACAGTAGGACTCGAAAATCAAAATATCAAAAAAAATGTGTCAGTGACATCTACTTAGTGCTCTATATCATGTATAGTTTTATGACTCAGTGTTTTTTAGAACCAGTAAAAAAAATTAAAAACTCAACTGGTCATCGCCTTCCATAGGATGTATCGAAGGGAGGTCGATTTCGAAAAAAAATTATATGAACTACTCCTGCTTATTTTCATCGAGGAATCATCTCCCTAAGTACTTTGCATTTATTTACACACACCCTGTATACACCACAGGGGTTCAACAAGTATGGCTCCGCGAAGTAACGTCGCTTCAGATACATGCTGCAATAAATGCCGTAAGGAAGTTAAATTATTCGTAATTTGTGGAAATTGCAGTTTAAAATACCATCCAAGTTGTATACTGAAGATATGTGGTACTTACGTCGATAAAAAAACATGCTGTGGTAACGTACACGAATGTGAAAAAGATGACAAAATAAATCAGCTGAAACAACGGATCTCAAATTTAAATGAATCGCTCTACGAGAATTCAATAAGGTATGATACAACAATTCAAGAATTAATTTTGCCTGAGGAAAAAATCGATCGAGAAGTTCCAATTAAATGTAATGAAGTGGATAAAGCCGCCTATTACAAAGACCTGATAATAGAACAAAAAAATCTACTCATTGAGGAACTGCAGGATAAAATTGGTATTCTTAAGAAACATATAAAACTATTAGATAAATTTGAATCAACAATAACAAATGAAGCCGTACTTCAAAGGAAAAAAATAATTAATACAAATCACGCTAAAAATAATATTGAAACTGATAAGATTATTGATATCAGCGTGATTTCGGTGAAACCAGCTGCGATTGACATGCTCGATGAAATTCCACCTGAAAACAAGGAGAATCTTCAACCATCCCATGAGTCATCTTAAGAGAGAGAGAAAGCAGATTCCAGTGAATTCAAAACAGTTAAATACAGGAAGAGGACTGATAATAGAAATAACTTGAAGAAAAACGAGAAGAAATCAATGAGACATACAAGAATGTCGAGAAATGCTGAAGGAAGTAAAGACCGTTTTTGGAATATAAAAGGAGCGTCGAAAGATAATCCTGTGAAAGCAGTTGACAAAAAGTTTCTCTATTTGTATCAAGAATATCTGCTGGTACAAATCCCGAGGATTTCACAGACATGGTTAGACAGAAGTTCCTAGAGGCGGTATGTCAAAAGCTACAATCTAAACATCCGGAAATATATAGCTCGTTTAAAATCAATATTGATGAGAAAACTTTACCCGAGGCTAAAAACAGCGATTCCTGGCCTAATGGAGCATACGTCTCTATATTTTTTCGGAGGGGTATATCGGTATGGCCGAAGGTGGTCTAGTAAACAACGGCGTCTCAACCATCCGGAGTAAGAAAGGTGCAATTTCATTCAATTGTATACACTTGAACATACAGAGTATAAAAAATAAGGTGAATGATCTTGAGTGCATGATATACTCCCAGCCTGATGAATTCGATGTAATATGCCTAACAGAACATTGGTTATCTAAGGCAGAGGCTGAGGGAATATGTGTTGATGGCTGGTATATTGGAGATACATATACAACGACGAGCTTAACAAGAGGAGAGTCTATGATATTCGTGAAAAATACTAGGACTGTCCAGGTTTGTCCTATGATAGAGAAAATACGCAGTTTGTCACTGGAACTTCATTGTGAAATATCCGCTGTAAAGTTGAGAAAAAACAAGGTAGATGTTATAGTTTTATGTGTATATTCCTCTCCTTCCAGAGATTTTAATTTATTTATAACTAATGTTGAGTCTTTACTTAATATGATAAATGTCTGTCATGATAAAGTTTTTTTATGTGGTGATTTTAATGTTAAGTTTTATACTTCTACAAATTGCGTTCCGGATCAGGAAACAGACATTTTTTGTGACCTCCTGTCATCTTTTGGTTTTAAACAGAAAATTTTTCAGCCCACCAGGAACAGAAATTGTTTGGACAACATATTCACGAATTTTAACGCCCAGAGTGAGTACAGAAATGTTATACCGACAGCGTTTTCTGATCACGATGCTCAAGTACTAAATGTTGTCATTCCGAATAAATTCAAAACTTATAATTACAAGAAAATTCGACCTCTAGCTAATGGGGGATTTAATGACTTGAATAATTGTCTGGAGCGAATTGACTGGAATTTTGTGAATGATGATACTTTGTATGTTGAGTTACGCTTTGATATATTCCATCAGAATATCGTTGATGCTTATCATAAATCTTTTCCTGAGAAAAATTCAAGAGTGCAGGGTCCATATGCCGATAATGGTTGGTTCTCTCAGGACCTTAGGTGCATGAGGGAAAACTTACTTCTTGTGAATTCTCTATATCGGTATCATGAAACATCTGACTTGCGCGAGATTAGGAATAAAACACGACTTAAATATAAAAAAGCCATAAAAACAGCAAACTTGAATATTTCAACAAAGGACTTGTAACATCTGAAAATAAATATAAGGAAGCCTGGCGGATAGTTAATAATCATATCAGGGGCAACTGTGTCGAACAATCATCGAATATTGATGCGAGTGATGTCGATAGGCATTTTTCAACCATTGCACTAAAGACCGCCAACAGTTTACCCCTCTCAAATATGTCCCTGAACCAAACATTCACAAAAACATTGCCAGCGGATACAACATTCAGTTTTCAGGAGATTAGTCAGATTACTGTGAGGAATGCAGGGTCTTTCACGAGGAACCTCACCCATATTTATACGGGAAACTACTGAACGTATTTTCATGAAATTCAGCACTTATAAGTATTTTACGATGCTGATGAAATCTAAAATATTTTCAAGGCATGAGCACCTCCGGTTTTTCCGGAAATGACGTCAACTTCCGTTTTTCAAATTAGAACACCATTTTTTATTGCAGAAATAGATTCCTTAGAAAATTTCAATTTATTTTGATGTAACATTTTTCAGTTTTGGTTGGAAAATTCTCTCTGAGCGGGAAAATTCGAAAAAAAAATCGAAAATAGAGCTCCGCTGAAGCAAGAATAACTTCGAGGTTTTTGGATGGAAAATTTTCATTTTTGGGATTTTTCAAGATGTAAGATTGATGTATCCACTTTAAAAATCGAAATCGCGATTCATGATACAGGGGGTGAAAAAATCGCTTTCAAAGTTAGGGATGACAAAATCGTGAAAAATCAATTTTTTCAAATTAGAACCCCATTTTTTTATGGCAGATATTGAATCTACGTTAAAAAATAATGTGAGTGTATGCATCACACCCTTGCCCTAAAGTGGATATTTTCTGAGTTATTCACAAAAAAA
Organism: Myrrha octodecimguttata; assembly: GCA_958510865.1. Classification (NCBI taxonomy): domain Eukaryota; kingdom Metazoa; phylum Arthropoda; class Insecta; order Coleoptera; family Coccinellidae; genus Myrrha; species Myrrha octodecimguttata. Next base: position 27,880 of record CAUEHS010000798.1, read on the forward strand.
CTGTTTTTCGTCTTGAATTTTCAGCTATTTCTTTTCCCTTCACGCCAAAAAGATGAAATTTTCAGGAACTGTTATTTGAACCATGCTGTAGATTTTTCACCCCTTCTTGAAACCGACTTCAAGTTACTATTAGGAGAACCATGGCAAACTCTCGCAGTTATAACTAGAGAAGATGCTCAAAGTTTTGACCGTTAATTTCTAGACATTTATTTATACGTCTCAGGAATGCTTCGTGCGTTACTCTTCTTATTTCATCGGGAGGAAGAGATCTGCAAAAGTGTTTAAAAACCAAATTGAGTTTCAAAACTATGAATCTAAAAATCTAAACAAACCTGAACGCATTTCTGACTCGTTCTATGCAGTCCTCTTTATCAGTCAGGGGAGTTGAGTAGACAATATTTTTTATCCTACCCCAAACATAATAGTCTAAAGGAGTTAAATCGGGAAAACGTGGTGGCCAAAGATGTGGACCATTGTTCGCCAACCATCGATCTTCAAATAGCCTGTAGAGGATATTTGACACATTGAGTGAATTGTGTGGAGGCGCGCCATCTTGTTGATACCGTAAGTCATTATGGTTCTGTACTAGCGGCTCAATTATTTGAGTCAATATGTCAGAATATCTATCTCCTAAGGAAGAACATTCTTCAAATAATGCAAACATGTGTAGTGTTCTATCTTACCAGTTAAAGTCCCATCATAAATGTGAACATCGAGAATTGCATTATTTTTGATGGCGCAAAAAACATTGAAACTCCAGGTCTCTTGAAAGTTCCATTGTCTGAAGTGGTGGTTGTTCTCTTCATCCCAATAATGACTGTTATACCTATTGAAAGAACCATTCTTTGTGAATTTAGATTCATCTGTCCAAATTATACAGTCCAAAAAGTTTTCATCCTCTTGAAATCGAATCATCATAGCTTCGCAAAACTCTGTTCTCCTGACGAAATCAGTTTCTCTCAAATGCTGTACCCTATTGAATTTATATGGGTGCATTTTATGTTTTTTTAATATTCTCCAAACACTCGATTGAGATAATCCCAGATCAATCTCGGCATCTTTGAGAGAATTTTGAGGATTCACACGAAAATATGCAAGAACTGTAATTTCGTTGTTCTCATCTTCTACTACACTTTTTTCTCTGTGTGTAGTTTTCTTAACGAAAGATCCGACATTTCTCAAGTTTGTCATGGTTCTGTTAATGGTATCTCTCGTTGGTCTGGGTCGGTCAGGAAACCTCTCAATGAACAGTCGAATCGTTCTATCTACAACTTTATTACATTCTCCATGAAGTAGAATGAGATTTAAATAATCTTCATTGGTAAAATTAGGCATAGTGATCGATTTTATAACTTAATACGAATTATCACCAAATTAATAGTAAACACAAAATGCTACTGAATAAAGAGGAATTTGGCAGATGTAATTAATGATATCTATCATTAAAAAAAAATAATGTAAAACATGGTAAGTTTTTGCATATGGTTCATAAGGAATTATTTATTTATCACTGGAGAGAAAACCGATGGCCGATTAGTTGAAATAAAGAGGTTTCCGATACAAATTCGAATCCAAATTCGCCATCTATTTAGGAACAACCTGTAACTTTTTTCTCTTGCATATTAGGGTAGTAAAATCTAAAACATGGTTTAAGTAACAGTTCCTGAAAATGTCATCTTTTTGGCGTGAAGGGAAAAGAAATAGCTAAAAATTCAAGACGAAAAACAGTTTTTTGTGAATAACTCAGAAAATATCCACTTTAGGGCAAGGGTGTGATGCATACACTCACATTATTTTTTAACGTAGATTCAATATCTGCCATAAAAAAATGGGGTTCTAATTTGAAAAAATTGATTTTTCACGATTTTGTCATCCCTTACTTTGAAAGCGATTTTTTCACCCCCTGTATCATGAATCGCGATTTCGATTTTAAAGTGGATACATCAATCTTACATCTTGAAAAATCCCAAAAATTAAAATTTTCCATCCAAAAACCTCGAAGTTATTCTTGTTTCAGCGGAGCTCTATTTTCGATTTTTTTTTCGAATTTTCCCGCTCAGAGAGAATTTTCCAACCAAAACTGAAAAATGTTACATCAAAATAAATTGAAATTTTCTAAGGAATCTATTTCTGCAATATAAAAATGGTGTTCTAATTTGAAAAACGGAAGTTGACGTCATTTCCGGAAAAACCGGAGGTGCTCATGCCTTGAAAATATTTTAGATTTCATCAGCATCGTGAAATACTTATAAGTGCTGAATTTCATGAAAATACGTTCAGTAGTTTTGAAATTAAATTAACTCCTGAATGTATCCCTAATCGTTAATCTGGTGGTAATGATGCAACCTCTTACTCCCTATCTATTTATTTCAACTTTACAATTAAAATTGCTATTTACAAACACAAATTTAGGTACAGTGAATCTGAGATCCGGGATTCGAAGAAGCACTTATCTTAAAAGTAAAGATCCGACGGTATGATCCTCCAAAATGCAGGTATTATGCAGGTAGTCCAATTTCAAAGAGATTCCATCCAGAGTAAAGTCCAGAATTAAGATATTCCAGCAATAATTAGCTTCGGTATAAAGGTATTCCAGTCATAATCAGCTCCAGTATTAAGATAATCCAGTAATGATTGCTTCCAGTACTAAGATGATTCAGTCAAACTCTGGGTCCGGTAGTAGAATATTCAAATGGGCATTAGTCCCAGTAAAAAGATAATTCAGTGGGCAACAGCCCCGGTATAAAGATGTTTCAGTGGGCGATAGCCCCGGTACAAAGATGAAGCAGTAGGCGGTAGCCCCGGTACAAAGACGCCTTTTGAATAGACGTCTTATAAGAAAAAATAAAACTTCTAAATTCCACGATGTTAATGGATTACGAAGTTCGTTTATTCGTTAAACTCTAGCAAGGTGTTGAATCTCCAACTTCTTACGCTAAAAAAAAGAATTTTCCATCGGCTGGACGGACTTGGAAGGGTCGCGCATGCGAAACACACACTCAACTGTCAAAGCGATGAGCGTTCTTTAGCGACCGATCATATAATTTCAGTAAGGCGTTTTTACTTGCGATTGGAATTGAAATTATTAGTATGACGTATTTTCGCGATGGAAACTGAAATCGACAGTGGAGCGTTTTGTAACGTTACAGTTTCCCGTATAAATATGGGTGAGGTTCCTCGTGAAAGACCCTGTATAGTACGTGAAGTGGAACACAGTAATTCAACAGACTATTACGGCCTTTCTATCAAACTAGTAGGATTGTTCATGTCCATTTCTAATAATCAGTAGTAGAATCTTGGCAATATTGGACTTATTTTTGAGGAAGATGAATCAAACCCAATTGAATTTCGTCGACGTTTCGGACATTTATTGTTCAATATTCACATATAAAACAACGGGGTTGCCCTTAATCATGACTAAAAATAAATATAGTTAATGATTTTATATATATGTGATTTTTCAAATATTTTAAATGGATTAAGGTAATTACCTAGAGGAGATTGTATAATATTGTATTGCCACCTGCTATATTTATTTTTAGTCATGATTAAGGGCAACCCCGTTGTTTTATATGTGAATATTGAACAATAAATGTCCGAAACGTCGACGAAATTCAATTGGGTTTGATTCATCTTCCCCAAAAATAAGTCCAATATTGCCAACTTTCTATCAAAGTTGTGAAAAAGAATATCAATTCCATTATTTCTCCGCTTACCAAGCTAATAAACAGGTGCTTGCAAGCTGGCAAGTTCCCCAAATGCCTGAAAATTTCTTAAGTGATCCCCGTCTTCAAAAATGGAGACAAAGATGACATTAACAACTATCGTCCGATTTCACTTGCGCCTATGTTTTCGAAAATATTGGAAAAAGCAATGTATGCACAGATTGTTGGCTTCTTTGAGAACAATAATCTACTCACCGACCGACAGTTTGGTTTTCGTAAAAACCGAAACACGATTGAAGCTTTAATCGATTTTGTCAACTCCACTCTTGGGAGCTTCGAAAATATGGAGTACCGTCTTGCTACATCTGTTGATTTGACAAAAGCATTCGACTGTGTAGCCCACGCAAAACTTCTTTCTAAGCTGAAAGAATATGGGTTTAATGAGGCTGCTCTGGGTATGGTCGGGTCCTTCCTGAGTGATAGGTATCATGTGGTCTACTCCGGTGGTACGTACTCTAACACGACCCCTATAACTATGGGAGTGGTTCAGGGATCTATTTTGGGGCCAGTTTTATTTATTATTTTTATAAATGATCTACCAGATTATTTGCCGGAAATAGAAACCACATTGTTTGTTGACGATACTACAGTTGCTGTTAAGTCCTCAGATCCACGGTCATCATTGGAGCAGTCACGTACAGCATGGTTGAGACTTGTCGAATGGTTCATTTCGAACGGTCTGAGTGTGAATGAGGGCAAAACTCATAATTTGGTTCAGTCTTTGAGACCAAAGTGGGACGAATTTGATGCTGTCGAATCTGTCAGATTTCTCGGTGTTAGTGTGGACTCTGCACTAACTTGGAGGTCACATGTTGATAACCTTCTGATTCTGCTCAGCCGGAATATTTTTGCCTTGAGAACGCTGTCATTTTCCCTATCTAGTGACATATTGCTCACTGTCTACTTTGCTCTGGTAGAGACTCACTTGAGGTACGGTATCTTTCTGTGGGGAGGTTGCGCGTACCGTGAGGCCATTTTCCGACTGCAGAGACGAGCGATCAGGATCGTGGGGGGTTTGAGCTATCGCGATTGCTGTAGAAATACCTACAAAGATCTGGGTATACTTACTTTCCCGTCGTTTTTTATACTAGAAAATTTACTATACACTCATAAAACTAAGGACATATATCTTCTACAGTCAGATATGCATAAATATGACACGAGGAATAAGTCGCTAATTAGGAAAGACTTTCTTAGATTAAGTAGATCCCAACACGGTCCGAGGTTTTGTGCGGTGTCTCTGTACAATAAACTTCCTGGTGGGGTGAAGAATCTGCCGATCGCTAAGTTCAAGTCTAAAGTGAAGGCGATGCTGGCAGTTAATACATTTTATTCTATTGACGAATTTTATAATGTGACTCTGGATGAACCAGACTTCGTGTGAGTTTTTTTTTCCAGGAGTGAATGTTTTGCATTTTTATGTTTACTTTTTCAAATTTCTTTTATGACCTGTGAAAGCAATGTAACATTTGTATTAATCACCAATAAATCTCTCTCCCTCTCTCTCTCTCTCACATATGCGTGATATTAACAAAAAGATTTATTTATTGCGGATGTTACATATATGATATGTAACAACAACACCTACTTGTATATATCCAATTAACGTAGCATTTAGGGCCGCTGAAACATATACCATGTATGTTACTTCAGTAATAAAGCAATGTTACGTATATGATATATGAATAGTTCAGATCATTTCATTAATATACAGGGTGATTCCGGAGGAGACCGTCAGATTTTGAGATAAGTTTACACTAGTCAAGACAGTCTAGAAACAATGTTTGGTTTGTGACTGGGTGTCTTTATTGAGACTATACAGGGTGATTTGTCCGACTAAATCGTAAGATCACAGGTAAGGTAGCCTTAGGTACATACATGATTTAAAAAGCATGGTGTGTTATCTGAAAAAAAAAATTTCTTTTAATTTGAATGAAAAAAGTGATATCATCATTGGTAAATACGATCACAGATGAGCACACCATGTTTTACTTACTTCCTGGGCAGTTATATATTTTTCGAACATTCATTACTTGCAGAAATGATAAATATGTACTCTCAACAGTGGAAATGTTCCTTCGATTTCATTATTGACATGAAAATCGCCAGAAATTATGTACCCTGTATTCCCAGATATACATTTGATGCTTTTCAGTTTTCCATTACTTATTCAATGATAGAAACTAAAATATTCATTCCCAAAGTTGAGAAAATCATCACTTGATAAATGGAAAAATTATGTGAAAGTCCATTCGAATTGATACTTCAGATCATGCAATGATCTTATTTATATGTGATTTTCAGATGTGAAATTCATGCAAGATAGTCTTCCAGTTTTGATTCCCCCCGGGGGACGGTGTGCAGAGAAAACATTCTATTGAAAATTTTCAACACAAGGAGTCATCCAAGAGATTATGTTAAGGTAATGAATTTTATTGCTAAACAATTTTTGAAATTCATTTTTTTTTTCAGATTTCCGGAGATATTCCTACTCTTATCGCGGAAGAGAGAGAGCAGGCTCTCCAAAGGAAACGACCATGTTTGCTTATTTTGGACAGTCGCTGCTACATCCGAAATGATTTTTTATCGTTGTGGATGACTTGTACTTGAAATTCTTCTCTGCACGTAAGGCCTTCGATACATCGTTCAATTTCTTTCAGCATTTTCAGGGCAAGTTTCCTTTGGAATCATTATTAAATCCATGATGAAAGGAAAAAAAATGTTTAGAATAAGTACAGCTATCATCTACGAGAATTTGCTTAGAATTTGATTGAACACCCTGTATAACACCCAGTATTCTTGGAACAACCGATATGATATGATGTTATACTTTTTCCACAATGATATTATGTGATTTTTTTTATTGATAAATTCATTTTCAATATGTACATTCTGCGAAATAAACGATTAGTTAAATTTTGAATAAGGTGACTTATTTCTTACAGCAAACTGAAGTCGATATTGAGTTCAAATCAATAAAACATTCGTTCAAAATGAGAGTAAATAAATCTTAAATTCATATTTTCATATCCTTGCATCTACATAAAGATAGCCTTGGATTGAAAGCAGCTTTCCTACAATTCAAGTAGAAAAAGTTCTCCTTCCAAATAGTGCAACAACCAGTTTCAAGGAATATAAAAGTTCCATCTGAGTATATCGTCTACTTTTGGCCAATAACAAGTCATTTCAATTTGAGTTTAGAGATACTTGTTTCAAATCGAGTGTTTCTTTCTATGAAGGGAATAATTCCTTTCATGTGAGCATAAACTGTTTTCGTTCGAATATTAAGAAAACTTAGAATTAGGAAGAGTATGAGTTTCATCCGAGTATACAGACTACTCGAAAAAAGTGATATATTTTATTTAATTAAAATATATCATATCCTAATTTCAACTGTATACTCAAATAGAAACTTCCCATATACTTAAAGTGATGATTGCAACTGTATTAGATACAAGTGTATTTTACACTAGAACGAAATAAAGGGTATATTTGGATTTCAACTTAAAAGTATACTTGACCTAACTTTACCATAATCTTGCTCATATATAAATCTATCATCTTCTTCGATCAATTAATATTTAATTGACTGAAGTGTTCATTTTTTTCCGTGTAGCACAGACCTAATATAAGTATATAAGGTCTTTACGAAATAGATAAATATTGATGTGTATTTTATGATCCGGATAAACGTAGACATAGCTTAATTTACGGCCTTTACTATGTTAGGGGCGGATCCATACAAATAAGGTAATTTCTAGAATTTTTATCAGATTTTATAACATTAACGTTGAATATCTCCAAAACAGCTCGTTTAAGGAGAAATTATAAGGAATAATTAAGTATTCTAAAATTATTGAAGATTCTTATAATGGCATAAGGTAAACTTTATCTGCATTGTTCATGCTATAATTTCTTATAGTTTTATGAATCGGTGAGTCCATAACTATAGGAAACCGTTTGAAGTAGGATGAAAGTAATTCCTGAAGAATGTGCGTCATAGTTATAGAAAACTTCACACCGAAATTCATCTCATTCCTAAAAACCATTTCAAAACTACAAAAGAAAGACTGATTTTCCTTGCAAATTTTAACGGCCTGTATCTTTTTACCGGAGCCGAATCTGGAAAAATGGTGAATGAAACAAGGGTTCTATTCGATGGGAGAAATCTATAGTTAAAATTAATGAACAACTTGAAGACTCACCCTGTATACATATACAAGATTTCATTACAAGAAAATTTGCCAAAAAAATTGAATAATGAAAATTTATTTGGATGTCTTGGCTAAGATACCCACACCCCTCTCTCGGTTCAAGTTTCACCTCCTAGATATGATTGCGAACTTGTTCATTGTAATGTTTTGATTTTCAGTATATATATTAAAAAAAATTAATCGATTTCAGTCGATGGATAATCAACCGACATATTGTAAAATTAATTCATTTGTTTTAGATAGGAGTATCTGTCGATTTGTCATTTTAAACCAAATACTTAGTGTTCGAATTTTATACTGTACATTGTGAGATGCATTTGTTATATACATATTTCATTATACGCAGATGAGTGATTCAGGATAAGAAGACGTCAGTCTTTATTACAATTGAATTTTCAGATCAAATTAATTTCCTCATATATATTATAATGATGAGTAATTTCGTCTTTGGAGTATATTTCGTGTTAGCTTTTATCAAAAATTGAATGTATTATCGTTATTTTTTTTGACTTATTTTTACAAAAATTCACATTGCAAAGGATTTTTCTAGATTCATCAGTATAGACAAGAGAATCTTTTTTTAGCGTTACATTTTTCAACAGATCAATTGAGCAGACGGCGTAAAAGACTTTACAGTGGAATAATTTTAGGATTGTAAAATGGTGAATTTTAAGCCAGTCATGAACCACATTGAGTTCCGGTATTATAAAACTATTTTGAAAGATAAATAGAAGTAAAGTTGTGAAATCTGGTTCAAAAATCTGCTTTCTGCGATCAAAATAAATAATTTTATAACACCGGCCCTTAATTAATGAGTTAACGTCTAGTTATCTTTCGAAATAGTTCTATAATAAAGAGATATTGCAATTTTTTAAAAACGCAAGCGTAAAGGTGCATTCAGAATCAATTCGCGGACGATGTGCGACTTGACCACGCGTGCTAAGCATATGGGTTCCAACGTTGTCATTCACAATGAATTTCGTGCCGGCACGCAATTTGAAGTAGGCAAAATTTCATGCATGCTTGGCAATTCGACGAAATATGATCCATATTTTGAGAGGAAAAAAATATGTTTAACAAAAATTTGGAAAATTACATTTTTCTATTACATTTTCGAACAACTAAATCTACACGAAATTTTGCATCAAGTTGCGCGTTGGCATTCTCCAGGTAACTGCGAAATTTCAATCTGATCACAGTAGTATTGCATAAGTTATCGAGGAATTAACGCTGTCGTTCGCAAATTCGTCTATAACGTAAGATGCAAGATTTTCGACGAACTTTGTAACTTTTACGATTACCTTGAAGGCTCTCAACAACTTCTTCGTCTTCATCATTATGTTCGCTGCTATCAACATCATCGTCCACATGTATTTGACGATTTTCTACAATGATTTCAGTTGCGAATGAAGCTAAACAGTAACTTTTTAGTTCAAATGAACGTTTCCTTTATTTATCTATAACGTTCGTAACAAAAATATCATTAGAGTCTGGTTCTAATTTTCGAAGTTCCTTTTCTGATTTTAACATTTTTACCCGTTCTTCTGGTACAGATGTATTCACAAATATATGAGACCTGCTACTTTTCGAAAGAGGCATTCCTAGTACATGATATGCTGCTTCTTGAGCAGATATTTCAGAAGCATTGACAAATTTATTACCAATCGCTCGAAGTTTTTCCTTTAATGTTAAGTTACCTGAAGCGAGCTCTTTGTCCAAGTCACTTAAAAGTTTACATGCTTCGATTGGACTTGATATAATTGATTATGTACTGAACCAAACTGTAAGGATCCAATATATATTGAAGGTCCAAATTGGCCCTATGCATTGACAAAATGTTAACATTGAATCCATTTATCAAACAATCTAAAGGTCTTCGTTTCAAAAAAATGCTATTACGTTTAATTCCAGCTCGAATGGCCAAAATATAATCGTCGAGATATTCAATTTGTTTAAAAATTGATCAAATGTTAGATCATTTTCGGTTTGAATAGTTTCAGCTAAAAAGTCAGATATTTTTTGTCGAATATCTGCAAACTTTTCGGCATTATCTTTTGTTATATTCTGTAAACAATACAATACAACAGTCTTATTCATTGGAGGATAAGGAATATTAAACCTGCATTTCTTATTTCGCCGTTTATCAATATGACAGGTTGCAGTGTGGTGATAAGTTTGGAGATATATCAAGTTTGAAACTTATTCGTTTTACCATCACATGTGATAAATTTATCAATGAAATCGATTACATTGGAGTGATTTTCTTGTTCTTCAAGAAATTGTGGCGCTTTTTGCAACCACAATAACCCATGAATATGAGGAGAACCTCGCTGTTGAAATTCGACACGTTGGTAAAAATCTTGAACCTTATAGTTTTTGAATGGTCCTGCATTTGCTTTCCACGTTTTGAAAAGGCAACGTGTTCTGTAATCGAAATATCGTGCACAAGTAATGGGATCGGTTCTTATTAAACGTGCTTTTTCTGAATAATCTATATTCAATGCTTCTTCTTCGGTGACTATTTTGTCATCGACTATTTTGAATAACATTTTTAAGAGTTCTCCCCATTTAGACTCTGCGGCTGGCAGGGTAAAAAAGAATGTTGGAATTCCAAGTTGGCGAATCATTGCCAATAATTTTTTCTTTTCTCTTTCCCAGAAGGCAGGTGAGCTGCGAACACCCTGTAAGATTCGATATCCATCGTTGTGAAGAACTAAGTCGTTTATGAAATTTCTGTCAAGCATTTGTGCTACATAGTAATTACCTGTACCTTGCTTTCGTTTACGTAGACAGACAGAAATAGCATTCGAAATTTTAGTGATTTCTTGTTTTTTGTAAGTATACAAGAGGTGTGACATACACTCTCTTCGATCAAACCGTCTCATTTCTGACCTTAATATCTTATTGTTGGTTAAATAAACTTTAGGGTTTCTAGGATGACCACAATAAATTGTTGGAAAAGACATTTCCTCTGCTTTCGTATCTAAGAGGAGACCTATTGGTCGTTGCCCTTCTGCTGGGGCTAGAGCCAAATTTTCAATTTCATTTTCATCTTGGATCAGAGTTTCTTGACCGCCTGGATTTAACGGTTCTTGTTCAGCATTTTCATCAAGGTCTCCAGACAATTGAATTGAATCTGTTCGTTTTGATCTAAAGTTTGTGGCATGTTATTGTCTGAATGTGGAGAAGATATATCGTTTCTGTTAACAATATACTCCTCTGTTTCGGGCAAATTTCCATGAATATCTCTTAACGTAATTCCTTCGCTGATATATAGCGGTGTTGTAATCAGATACTTGTCTCACTTTATTAGGTCGAATTGTTTCAATCATATAATGGTGTTTATATGAAAGTTTACGCTTCAGCTTCACTTGAATTGTTAGTGTGTTATCAAATGTACGTGGTAAAACAGAAACAGTTGAATCAATCTATTCTGGTACATTGACAACATCACCTCGCAAACCGCATTGTTGTTCGTAACCTAAACTTCTAATTTGCATGAAGGGCAAACGAATAGCACATAGTTTTTCTTCTCATACTGTTAAACTTTTCAAAATTTCAGGAATTTCTGAAAAATCAAGACCATTACCAAGACAAAGTTTAGGAATTTGCAATTTTTTAACATATCTATAACAAGTACCACAAAAATAGTATAAATCTCTGAATTTTTCTGATTTATGTAAATAATAATTTAGGCATAGGAAATCATTTGATATATTCTTACTTTGAAGAATTTCTGGTTTCAAAGATCTAATGGAGCTGGCGAACCATAAACCCCCACAACAAACACATACCTCTGTTGGTCCTAATTTAACATCGGCATTGAATTTGTCTAAAATTTGTTCCCAGTTGGAATCAATGGAACTAGGAGTAATATCGAATTGACTGAGTCTTGCTATTTGGCGAGCCTCACGATCTTGAACTCTTTCATATTCACGAAATGCGGGAATGGATCTTATCTGTTTTATAGCTTCATTATTGTCAATCTTCTTAAATACAGCTTTTTTTACTTTAGACTTCTTAATGGCATAATTTTTCGAATTTTTGAAACAACTGAGATACAGGGTGTTTTTCTTCAAATGGCAGCTATACTAACTCTCGAACCACTTTGCTGATTCGACTGAAATTTGAATCAATCACTCCTCTTTACAATCCAGAATAACGTTCTAAAAATGAACAGTCTAACATTCGAAACAACTGAGATAAAGGGTGTTTTTCTTCAAATGGCAGGTATACTTACTCTCAAACCACTCTGCCGATTCGACTGAAATTTGGGTCAATTACTCCTTCTTTTACAATCCAGAAGAACATTCTAGAAATGAACAGTCTAACATCCGAAACAACTGAGATACAGGGTGTTTTTCTTCAAATGGCAGGTATACTAACTCCCAAACCACTCTGCCGATTCGACTGAAATTTGGGTCAATCACTCCTTCTTTTACAATCCAGAAGAACATTCTAAAAATGAACAGTCTAGCATCCGAAACAACTAGGATACATGGTGTTCTTCAAATGGCTGCTAACTCCCGAACCACTTTGCTGATTCGACTGAAATTTGGACGAATTACTCCCCTTTACAATCCAGAATAACGTTTTAAAAATGAACAGTCTAACTTCCGGAACAACTAAGATACAGGGTGTTTTTCTTCAAATGGCAGCTATACTAACTCTCGAACCACTCTGCCGATTCGACTGAAATTTGGGTCAATTACTCCTTCTTTTACAATCCAGAAGAACATTCTAAAAATGAACAGTCTTACATCCGAAACAACTGAGATACAGGGTGTTTTCCTTCAAATGGCAGCAATACTAACTCTCGAACCACTTTGCTGATTCGACTGAAATTTGGATCAATCACTCCTCTTCACAATCCAGAATAACGTTCTAAAAATGAGCAGTCTAACATTCGAAACAACTGAGATACAGGGTGTTTTTCTTCAAATGGCAGGTATACTAACACTCGAACCACTTGGCTGATTCGACTGAAATTTGGGTCAATTACTCCTTCTTTTACAATCCAGAAGAACATTCTAAAAATGAACAGTCTAGCATCCGAAACAACTAGGATACAGGATGTTTTTCTTCAAATGGCAGGAATACTAACTCTCGAACCACTCTGCCGATTCGACTGAAATTTGGGTCAATCACTCCTTCTTTTACAATCCAGAAGAACATTTTAAAAATGAACAGTCTAGCATCCGAAACAACTAGGATACAGGGTGTTCTTCTTCAAATGGCTGCTATACTAACTCCCGAACCACTTTGCTGATTCGACTGAAATTTGGGCGAATTACTCCCCTTTACAATCCAGAATAACGTTTTAAAAATGAACAGTCTAACTTCCGGAACAACTAAGATACAGGGTGTTTTTCTTCAAATGGCAGCTATACTTACCCTCGAACCACTCTGCCGATTCGACTGAAATTTGGGTCAATTACTCCTCTCTACAGTCCAGAATAACGTTATAAAAATAATAAGTCTAACATCCGAAACAACTGAGAAACAACTCAACTTTTTTAGGGAAAAAATTCAGTCTTCAAAATTGACGAAAATGAGATTTTTTTTTTGCGAATATATGCTTCCAAGGACGCTCAATAAGAGTACATCAACGCCCGAATTTGTCGGGCAAGAATTAACCCCACACGACCCCCTCAACTTTTTTAGGGAAAAATTCAGTCTTCAAAATTGACGAAAATGAAATTTTTTCTTGCGAGTATATGCTTCCAAGAACGCTCAATAAGAGTACATCAACGCCCGAATTTGTCGGGCAAGAATTAAACCCACACGACCCCCTCAATTTTTTTTGGGAAAAATTCAGTCTTCAAAACTGACGAGAATGAAATTTTTTCTTGCGAATATATGCTTCCAAGGACGCTCAATAAGAGTACATCAACGCCCGAATTTGTCGGGCAAGAATTAACCCCACACGACCCCCTCAACTTTTTTAGGGAAAAATTCAGTCTTCAAAATTGACGAAAATGAGATTTTTTTTTTGTGAATATATGCTTCCAAGGACGCTCAATAAGAGTACATCAACGCCCGAATTTGTCGGGCAAGAATTAACCCCACACGACCCCCTCAACTTTTTTAGGGAAAAATTCAGTCTTCAAAATTGACGAAAATGAAATTTTTTCTTGCGAATATATGCTTCCAAGTACGCTCAATAAGAGTACATCAACGCCCGAATTTGTCGGGCAAGAATTAACCCCACACGACCCCCTCAACTTTTTTAGGGAAAAATTCAGTCTTCAAAATTGACGAAAATGAAATTTTTTCTTGCGAATATATGCTTCCAAGGACGCTCAATAAGAGTACATCAACGCCCGAATTTGTCGGGCAAGAATTAAACCCACACGACCCCCTCAACATTTTTAGGAAAAAATTCAGTCTTCAAAATTGACGAAAATGAAATTTTTTCTTGTGAATATATGCTTCCAAGGACGCTCAATAAGAGTACATCAACGCCCGAATTTTTCGGGCAAGAATTAACCCCACACGCCCCCTTCAACTTTTTCAGGGAAAAATTCAGTCTTCAAAATTGACGAAAATGAAATTTTTTTCTTGCGAATATATGCTTCCGAGAACGCTTAATATGAATACATCAGCGCCCGATCCAAACACTCGTCTAAGGGCAACATGGAAATCAATGATACTACATCAAAGCTCACCATGTCAAAAAATCTGGTGACAAAGCTTACCACGTCCCTAAACATTGTCGAAAGTTTATTGTTCGTTTCCGTTAAGCCATCCACTGCGGGAGATAATGAAGCCTGTATTCCAAAGTAATTATTCATTTGGTTCTGCAATAATGAAAAAAGTTTATTTCTTGTATTATATTGATAACACAAAAGCTGCAGGAATTGGAAATACTATGCTCTCAATGGGATAGTCGTTTATCAACAGATATAATTAGGTAATTCACTCTTTGATTATCCATTATATAGGTAAAGACGACACTAATAAACACCGTGTCATTCTGTAGAAATGATTCGATTAGAATAAATCAAAGCTTAGTAAATCATCAAATTCCAATTAAATTATATAAATAAATAATCAATTTTGAAAAATTTAAAAAAAAACTGTTCGCTACATATTGTCTTCAACCATATACTGGCTGTTGGGGTGTAGCTTTAGCTATAGACATATCTTTTGTGGATTAATAATCCTGCGCAATGTATCATTGGGTACTTTAAGCGATGGTCTATGATAGTTCATTAACTCAACGAATGAATATAGAACAGCATGATATTCCGTTCAATCTTATGTGAATAAGAATTATTAACAGCCAGAGAAATATTGTATACTATGCATCATTTTCCCCATACCTTCAGCAATGGATTAGTTTAGTTTATTTGAAAATGACTTACATCATTTTGACTGTAATATTGTCATTATGATATACAGGGTCTTTCACGAGGAACCTCACCCATATTTATACGGGAAACTACTGAACGTATTTTCATGAAATTCAGCACTTATAAGTATTTCACGATGCTGATGAAATCTAAAATATTTTCAAGGCATGAGCACCTCCGGTTTTTCCGGAAATGACGTCAACTTCCGTTTTTCAAATTAGAACACCATTTTTTTTATTGCAGAGATAGATTTCTTAGAAAATTTCAATTTATTTTGATGAAACATTTTTCAGTTTTGGTTGGAAAATTCTCTCTGAGCGGGAAAATTAAAAAAAAAAATCGAAAATAAAGCTCCGCTGAAACAAGAATAACTTCGAGGTTTTTGGATGGAAAATTTTCATTTTTGGGATTTTTCAAAATGTAAGATTGATGTATCCACTTCAACAATCGAAATCGAGATTCATCATGATACAAGGGGTGAAAAAATCGCTTTCAAAGTTAGGGATGACAAAATCGTGAAAAATCAATTTTTTCAAATTAGAACCCCATTTTTTTATGGCAGATATTGAATCTACGTTAAAAAATAATGTGAGTGTATGCATCACACCCTTGCCCTGAAGTGGATATTTTCTGAGTTATTCACAAAAAACTGTTTTTCGTCTTGAATTTTCAGCTATTTCTTTTCCCTTCACGCCAAAAAGATGACATTTTCAGGAACTGTTATTTGAACCATGCTGTAGATTTTTCACCCCTTCTTGAAACCGACTTCAAGTTACTATTAGGAGAACCATGGCAAACTCTCGCAGTTATAACTAGAGAAGATGCTCAAAGTTTTGACCGTTAATTTCTAGACATTTATTTATACGTCTCAGGAATGCTTCGTGCGTTGCTCTTCTTATTTCATCGGGAGGAAGAGATCTGCAAAAGTGTTTAAAAACCAAATTGAGTTTCAAAACTATGAATCTAAAAATCTAAACAAACCTGAACGCATTTCTGACTCGTTCTATGCAGTCCTCTTTATCAGTCAGGGGAGTTGAGTAGACAATATTTTTTATCCTACCCCAAACATAATAGTCTAAAGGAGTTAAATCGGGAGAACGTGGTGGCCAAAGATGTGGACCATTGTTCGCCAACCATCGATCTTCAAATAGCCTGTAGAGGATATTTGACACATTGAGTGAATTGTGTGGAGGCGCGCCATCTTGTTGATACCGTAAGTCATTATGGTTCTGTACTAGCGGCTCAATTATTTGAGTCAATATGTCAGAATATCTATCTCCTAAGGAAGAACATTCTTTAAATAATGCAAACATGTGTAGTGTTCTATCTTACCAGTTAAAGTCCATCATAAATGTGAACATCGAGAATTGCATTATTTTTGATGGCGCAAAAAACATTGAAACTCCAGGTCTCTTGAAAGTTCCATTGTCTGAAGTGGTGGTTGTTCTCTTCATCCCAATAATGACTGTTATACCTATTGAAAGAACCATTCTTTGTGAATTTAGATTCATCTGTCCAAATTATACAGTCCAAAAAGTTTTCATTCTCTTGAAATCGAATCATCATAGCTTCGCAAAACTCTGTTCTCCTGACGAAATCAGTTTCTTTCAAATGCTGTACCCTATTGAATTTATATGGGTGCATTTTATGTTTTTTTAATATTCTCCAAACACTCGATTGAGATAATCCCAGATCAATCTCGGCATCTTTGAGAGAATTTTGAGGATTCACACGAAAATATGCAAGAACTGTAATTTCGTTGTTCTCATCTTCTACTACACTTTTTTCTCTGTGTGTAGTTTTCTTAACGAAAGATCCGACATTTCTCAAGTTTATCATGGTTCTGTTAATGGTATCTCTCGTTGGTCTGGGTCGGTCAGGAAACCTCTCAATGAACAGTCGAATCGTTCTATCTACAACTTTATTACATTCTCCATGAAGTAGAATGAGATTTAAATAATCTTCATTGGTAAAATTAGGCATAGTGATCGATTTTATAACTTAATACGAATTATCACCAAATTAATAGTAAACACAAAATGCTACTGAATAAAGAGGAATTTGGCAGATGTAATTAATGATATCTATCATTAAAAAAAAATAATGTAAAACATGGTAAGTTTTTGCATATGGTTCATAAGGAATTATTTATTTATCACTGGAGAGAAAACCGATGGCCGATTAGTTGAAATAAAGAGGTTTCCGATACAAATTCGAATCCAAATTCGCCATCTATTTAGGAACAACCTGTAACTTTTTTCTCTTGCATATTAGGGTAGTAAAATCTAAAACATGGTTTAAGTAACAGTTCCTGAAAATGTCATCTTTTTGGCGTGAAGGGAAAAGAAATAGCTGAAAATTCAAGACGAAAAACAGTTTTTTGTGAATAACTCAGAAAATATCCACTTTAGGGCAAGGGTGTGATGCATACACTCACATTATTTTTTAACGTAGATTCTATATCTGCCATAAAAAAATGGGGTTCTAATTTGAAAAAATTGACTTTTCACGATTTTGTCATCCCTAACTTTGAAAGCGATTTTTTCACCCCCTGTGTCATGAATCGCGATTTCGATTTTTAAAGTGGATACATCAATCTTACATCTTGAAAAATCCCAAAAATGAAAATTTTCCATCCAAAAACCTCGAAGTTATTCTTGTTTCAGCGGAGCTCTATTTTCGATTTTTTTTTCGAATTTTCCCGCTCAGAGAGAATTTTCCAACCAAAACTGAAAAATGTTACATAAAAATAAATTGAAATTTTCTAAGGAATCTATTTCTGCAATAAAAAAATGGTGTTCTAATTTGAAAAACGGAAGTTGACGTCATTTCCGGAAAAGCCGGAGGTGCTCATGCCTTGAAAATATTTTAGATTTCATCAGCATCGTGAAATACTTATAAGTGCTGAATTTCATGAAAATACGTTCAGTAGTTTCCCGTATAAATATGGGTGAGGTTCCTCGTGAAAGACCCTGTATAGTATTTCTTGATGAACTCAAGAGAAGACCGGATATTCAATTAATTCCTAATGGAATTCAATATTTTGGTATGAACAATATTTTTTGTGAATACACGGTCGGAAGATTTGATCAGTTTGCCTTGGTCTTTGCCAAACACCACTACCACCTTTACGGCATCCCAAGAGCGGGCTCTCGAGAAGGCAACGTAAAGTTGTCCGTGAGAGAAGACTTGGCTTCCTAGGTAAATGCCAACCTGATCAAATGTTTTTCCCCGTGCCTTATTGATTGTTTTAGAGAAACAAACTTTGACAGGGAATTGTCGCCTCTCAAGTATAAAGGGCACGTTTTGATCACTCGAAGTGAGATCCATTAGAGGAATGAAAACCGTTCGTCCCGCAAAACTACCTGTTATTATCTCAGCAATTCAGTTACAGCCAACACCAAGAGACGGGTACCGTTTATTAATTCCTCCTCTAAAGATAAATTTCTCAAGAGTATAATCGGTTTGTCTACTTTAAGTTTCAGCTCATGAAGCGGCATCCCACTTGGTGTTATGCTGTTCAGATATTCTTCCGGAAAATTGGTAATTTCCTCTTCGTCGCCCGAAGCTATACTGTCATTGCTGCGTATAACGACGATGTCCCCGGAAAACTTTTCGATAATTTTGTCGTTGAGTTGATTGCAATGATTGTTTCTTGGACAAAGTATCGCTCGCGTAGCGAGTTGTTCTCGAGTTAGAGTGTTTAGCTGTCCATAAATATCATTAATGAAATCCATTGTTAGACAGCGCTCTGGTAGACGAATGAATTCCTTGCACGCTGTTTCGTCTTCGTTGATTTTAATATTGATGAGACCTTCGCCAAGATCTTCTAACCAACGCTTAAAGTCAACTTCTACTGATAAAGCGCGCATATTGGTGGTCAAATTAGCATCTTGAAATTTTTCCACGTCTTTCAATTTGCGAAGAACAGTTCTACTTGTTGAGCCCGTCCGGGAGCTACCGGTAGTAGCACGTCTCCTCCGAAAAGTATGCACTTACCTCCGGAAGGTCTTTGATCGGCACGTAGGTACGTCCCGAAGGAGCTCGTTTACCGCGTTCGCTACGTGATAGCTCGCCATGGATACAAATTAAAAGTCGCAACGATCTCAATCGATCGGCTTCTTGAGATTGAGCAGTTATCGAAGAACGGTAGTTTTCGTTTATATCCAAAGGTAATTTGAACGTCGAATGTACGGTTCTACCCTTTTGAAGTAACAATGCTGCAATTCCCGTGAAAGCGACGGCTATAGAGGGTAGATGATGTTTTTTGCAGTAATCCAATATCGTTTTATATAGATATGTCTTACCGGTACCTCACGTTGTTTTGAGTTCAACGATTGCGGACTTGAATCTTCCGAAATCAATCCAACATCTTCTTCGTTTTCGTTGTCCGATATCCAATGACGGTTCCGATAAATTGAAGACAATCAATGTTCTACCCAGAAAACGTAATGTATTTTCAATTTTGCGAAGGGCACGATCTCCCGATTGTACATCAGAATATCCTCTCCTTACAAAATTTTCGTACAAAAAACGTTTGAAGGTGGTCCAAAGAGAGGTCGGATCGTTGATCTCGCAAAAGCACATTATGTAAGCGAATAATATTCTCATACATCCTGTCATGTCCACAAGAGCTGCGTCTTCTAGAGTTTTCACCCATCCGACGTCAGAGGCGATCAGTCCTCTCGCTTGAACCGCTTCTTTGAACATGGAAAACGTTATTCCGTTAAATGTACGGATATCTTCGAAAGATGTACAGCCAGGTACATGTGAGAATAAAATTCTCTAATGGAATTTCTTTATGTACCTGGGCAAGGGCGTCGCCAGGGGGGGGGGCAGGTAGGGGCAGCTGCCCCCCCCCCCCTAGAGAAACCAACAAATTTTCCGAAATGTCCCTTAGGTCCAAGCTCTCGACTGGCGAAATATCAGTCGAGATAATTCCTACATGTCGAAACTCGAATGAATTCACTAATTCCCTTCCAATTTCATAACATTTATACCCATGTTGTTACTCATAGTTAGTTTATCCGTCTACAAGTGGAGCTTTCGCTTGTTGGGGTTCCAATTATCCAAAAAATAAATAAACATCCGCCAGCGCTGTCGCCTGCCTTGTTTATATTAAAGCGATGTGAGTGACGAGTGTAAAGGCAATACTGCCTTGGTTTCAAATTTTTCACCAATTTATTTATGAACCCCACAACCTTATCGTCTGTTTTTTGCGCGGCGCCGCGGCATAACACATAAGATAGGATCAAATTTTTCTTATTCGTTCCGTTTGTAGGGGATAGGGAATAATGACTACTAATTAATAAGTTCTCAGTTTAGACAGTTAATAGGTCCACATTCATCAATATGGACATCAGAAAGTTTTTTGGTGAGTTTTAGCGTTTTACTTTCGTAGATTCCCTGGAATGAGGTAAATTGTTTTTTGTGAAATATAAATAACTGAGCAAATCAACTACAAAGGTACAATATGGGATATCGAAATGAATTCATTGTAAATCGATTTAGGTGCGGTTTTTTTATAATGACACAATGAATTTCAATCAGTAACGACCGTTGGGGGTCCATTCCACAAAAAAGCGCCCTAGAAAACTTTCAACACAAAATACTTATGGATCAGTGAAATTAAAATAATGTCGCATAGTTCGTAGTCAACCTCGGTTTTGTGGTCTTAGCTTCACATTATTGGTTGGATCAGATACAGTTATAAGATGTTTTAAAGTATGTTTGGGATAAACCTACCTTGAATCTTTGCTCCGTGATCTGAATGAATGAGGGCGATAGGGCGTTACTTTGAAACTTTCATATGGGGGATTTTTTGTGAAATGGTTTATTCAAATGGGTTCTACAAAATTCTGCTAAAAGAAAATATCCACCTTTGAAAACACCATGTATTTACCTACCTATCTTAAAAAAATCATTCATAAATTATATTATTGACATTTTCATCGACTATTCACATACACTTGAATCTTTAATCAGAAATATCGCAGCACTACTGAAAGGTTACAAGGTACATAAATACGTGTCTTTCAAACAATGCCAAGAAAAAACTGTTAATTTTTTCAGTGGATGGTTTCGCTCTTTTTGAAGGATTTAAATTCAAATAAGTAATTGAGAATTAAAATAGAACACCTTTTTATTGTGTATATTTTTTGACAAGCTACGAATACGTTTGTAGAAAGCTTTTGCGCAGAGACGTGAAAATGTGAAACGGTACTTATTACATTTGATAGACTGTTGAGTTGAGAAATTGATAATAATAATTGTTAGTTTTGATGAATAACGAAAAGCGAAGAAGAATATACCAGTGACGATGGTTGAGAAGCACTATGTCGGAAGATCACCTCAATGGTCTGGCCATGTTGAGTGTGCATAGAGCACTTATTAACGAAAACTTGCAGGATTTTCGTAATAAAGCGGTCGAAAAATTCACGAAAAACCCCCGAAAATTATGTTTCAATTAACTTTTATGTATTGAATACAATAAATAAACTGTCTCTAATAAATGCAATAGTTTAGTTTACGTTTTATTTTTGGTACAGTAAAGATACTCTTGACTGTTCCCATAATTTATACTTCCCCATCTTTCATTCATATCAACCTGCCCTCCCCCTAGGCTATCGGCTGGCGACGCCCTTGTACCTGGGGCTTATCCTGTACATTCTGGGGTATCACGCGGCAATTGTTCACACGTTTCACCCAGCGATTTTGTTTCTCATTGAAAGCGGTATTAAGCAATAGGTTAATTTTCGCGCTTCATTATCCAAAGAATTCAATTGAAAATATGCCTCTAAACGGCTTATTTTCGAACGCTGTAATGCGACTTCTTCTTGGCCTTCTTCGAAATAAATAGTGCGTTCACCAGGAAGATGTACGGGTAATCTATAGATTGCGTGACTTTTGCCTTGGAGGCCGAAAGAGAATAACCCACAAGCATCCTCACCAGAGAGAGAGAGAGAGAGAGAGAGATGAGAGAGAGAAATTTATTGGTGATTAATACAAATGTTACATTGCTTTCACAGGTCATGAAAGACATAAAAGACAGAAGAAATATACCTAGACTCGATGAAAGTCTGTATTTCGTCAAACACTAATTCATCTCTAACCTGAAGAAGTGCAGGGTCAGGACATTTGTTAATATACTTGAAAACATATTTTATAGATCCAACGGAGGTGACAACCTCTACATTTATGTGACTATTGTATTTCAGGGACAGATAAGGGCTATAAGGAACTATATCCCTGTTATCTATAGTAGAAACAATATAATCTCATAAATGTTGCTTTAATACCGTTATTTCTTCGTCTATAAGGGATTGCGATCGCCACAAGGACCGTGAGTCATAGTGGACATGACAATGTCGAAAAGCTGGGTGTTTTCGCCCGGCAGTTCGGCGCTGATCATTTTGTCTACAACTACGGGATTTCGCAGCTTATCACTGTCGGACAAAAACAGTAAGCAATGCATAAGGGGTAGGCCATGCTTCTGAAATTTGATGACGTAGACATAAGCGGTCAATTCACCGAAAATTTTCGGAACGACAACATCTTGGAAAAATTCTTTTCGTTTCAATTCGAACACTCCCGCTATCAACTCAGGTCTATCCTGTGGATTCAAGAGTTCACTGTTTATATTGTTTTTGATTTCGGGCCAATTCGGATTGCTGGTGAAAGTAACAAAAGGAGATGGCCTGCCAAACTTAGCTACGATGGCCATTGCATCTTGATAATTTTGTATCATGAAGCGCTGGCCACCGGCAAAAGTACTCGGCAGGATAACTACTCTTCCGATTCTCTGGTTACCTTCGGCTTCGATCCTATGTGCTACGTAATCTTGTAGTTCGACGTAATTCTCTGCGCGTAATTTCGTTTGATTATTCCGCAGATAATATAATCTATCCCTTTCTTGAACGTATTTATCAACGATAAATTGTTGCGTAAGTTTCCCACAGAATAAGATAGGATTGAAGAATTTATCGTCACGAATCATCAAACGATAACATTCGAACTCGCGCATCGTAATGTATCTGTTGCCCTCTGATTTAAGCATATCTATCGACCATCCTAATTCTCCGTTAGGAAAAATCAATGGGTAACAGAGTGCATCAACAATAGGGGACAACCGAGGAATATTTTCAATTTGGAGTCTTTCATTGGCATCGGTCTCGTTAATGAAGTGGACACGAATTGCCCCCGGTGGAGGTATATTTCCATCCAAACTACGAAACACTGCGCCAATTTCATTTGCGGTTGAAGGAGCCGCATGTGTTTCTCGATCTGTACCTGGTTGGTAAAGAAAATATAGGCCGAGCTGTTGGACGACATTGTTATTATCAGACTCTTGGAGGGTCCGAACAACTCGACCTAACGAAAAGTATAATTTAGCGAAAGGATGTATGTTCCTCAATAACGCATCTAGTTGTTCCAATAACTGTTTTTTGCAGTTCTCTCGAATTGTATTATTCATCCTTCTACTTGTAGCCTCTACGGAATCGATGAAATAAAGGGATCCAAATGTTGGATCAGAAGGAACAATATCTGATACTCGATGATAGATTTGTCCAGAAACTACGATTACAGGTGCTCCATTACCTATATCTTCCCTTTGGGCGAAAGTTGTGGACCCAAGGGCGAGTAACGTATTGTACCTGAAGCTTTTGAAGGTTTGCGAGGTAGCTTCAACCTCTTTGGGAAAGTATCACGTTTCGTCCCGGCTTAGTTTGGGGGAACTCGTCAGGGCATGCATCAAACTAAGCCGTTTACATGCCTACGCGAGCGGACACCCCTTGTGCGGATCACAAGGGAGTGTACCAGACGGTTGGGGATGAACGTACTTACGATATCTTGGGAGGATCCAACAGGGACAGCGTGCGCGCTAGCGCCCCCTGTACGTTGACCGATGATGTGGCCAAGCGTTACAGGCAGGTAACGTAGGGTACTTAAGAGGCAACGGTTGGTACTGCGCGCGCGACATAATTAAGAGCTGAAAGAGGGCGCTCGCTACACCTTCTTATATTTTTCATAAATTCATTGGAGAGCGGATGCATATTTGTGATGAGACCTTTAACAAATCTGGGTAAATCGAATCTGAGGGAATTCTAATTTTACCCTTGTTGCAGTTGCACGTACGCATCCACTTTACTGTTATCTGTGTTGTTATTACCTATTCGAACTCTTATGGGTATCAACGTGTACAAATCGTTACGATTATAGTTCCGCAACAGGAAACTAATAATGCGGCCTATTGTGGTAAATCGTAACAGGCAAGCCTTATCGTTCACTTCGATATCTTGTCCGTCTGCTTTGCGGCTGTGCGAATCGAATAAATAAAAACGGTTTGGCTCTTTACTCACACAGATAGATTGTAACCCACTTGTGAATATAGCAGATTGAAAATTTTGGAAAATTACTGGCAATCTGTCGGCCAACGGAGTGTCCAGTTCAATGCTTACATCAGATAAATTCTCGATGTGTCCAGTAATCGTTTCTGTTTCGAGAATTTCTAAGGAAAATGAAACATTGTCGATAATGAAGTTAGGAAAAACTTCAATAACATACAATAGATAGACGATGACTAAAGTGGGTCTCGTGTAGAAATTGATTTTCTATATAGTTCATCTCCATAACCTAAAATGTTATCGACAATGTCCGAATTCCAAGCATTAAATGAAATTAATTTTCCATACGCTAGTGCTACAGCTGCATTGGCGCTTCACTCAAATCTTTATTGTTAAAACTGTGATTTCTTCACACATGCTATATTGCTTGATCCATCAAAGAACCTAATGCTCTATTTCATAAATAAAAGTTTTGTATGAGTAATGTTAGAAATGAATGTGTCTTATTGGCAAATAATTGAAATTATTCATATTGAAAATTAATATTTAACCATTTCCTTAAGTGATTTAATGCCAATTGAAATAATAGTTAAATTTGTTATCAAGTTGTGAGACATTAAAAGTATATTCTTAGTTATTACTGAGAAATATTATATGAGAAATATTTAATGATTATATTGATAGTAATTGATTAATCGCATATACCAGAAGTTTTTACCTGTTCTCTTTCATGGGTGTAACCACGTTTATATTATTATTATTTATTATTATTATATTATAAATTACATAGAAATATAATCAATTCTGTTGAAAGATTCCTTATTAGATGATGTTAAAAATCTATATTATACGCTGGCTTTACTTGTATGCTCAGGATATATTCATAACTTATGTGTGTCATTGTCTGACATGAAAAAATATTGTTTTAATTGAAATTAATATTTATTTTTATTTTTTTTCTATTTCCATTGGAACTTTATCCTGCGCTTTATCTTGTGTTACTCTGTTTTCTGCCTCTTCATTTTCCTTTTTCCCCATATTTTTTTCCTCTTTTTTATTATCAATTTTTTTACCGGATTCATTTGTTGTTGATTTATTTATCCTTAAGTTTCTAAACTTTTTTTTATTCTTTTGTTTCATATTCTGAAAACGATCGATAAAGTGAATCATACTTCGTAAAATTGGGTAATAATTATATAATATCTATTCTATAGTATACCCATTGTCATTATTCATTAAAAAGCGGAATAGCAAACTTAGGAAAATTATAAATTATACAGGCGGGTGTTCCCAAATTGGAGGTACAAACGTGGGGGAGATTTGTTGCATAATTTTACGAAAACAAGATCCTAAAACCACGAGACAGTAAACTTTAACGCGTATGATACCGAGTAAAAAAAAACACGAAATTTGACATATTTTTCATCAATATCTCTGAAAATTATAATCGGATTGAATTGAACTTTGTTGAGAATATATATTTTGTAGGAAAAAGACTCATCAACTTCTATGACACACAACTAAACCCCGCTCTCTATGGGTTTAGTTGTAGAGGTTAGGCGCTCTTGCTCTTCAAGCGTAGTAGTAGTACTCATAAATGATTATTGTGTGTGATCACCAAAGTTCTTTTCTTTTCTTATAATAAATAATTCAGACTTGTTCCGACTATTTCGTTGTGTTTAATCCACAAACCTTATCAGGTTATGGGCC
Organism: Myrrha octodecimguttata; assembly: GCA_958510865.1. NCBI lineage: Eukaryota > Metazoa > Arthropoda > Insecta > Coleoptera > Coccinellidae > Myrrha > Myrrha octodecimguttata. Next base: position 54,228 of record CAUEHS010000798.1, read on the forward strand.
CAGATTTACGTAAAACACTGTGAAGAGAAATATAGGACAAGTTTGCCGTTTAACTCGACAAAAGGACTCAGACTGGTGAAAACAAAATGGATGCCGGTAACAGTTTTGTACAACAAATTAGCAAATTTAACGGCGACAACTACCTTCAATGGAAGTTCCAAGTGAAGTGTGCCCTCCGAGCCAAAGGCATTCTCGATATTGCTACCGGAAAGAAGCCAATACCTACAACTGATGACGACAAAATCGCGAAATGGAACCAGAAGGACGCCGCCGCCATGTGCATGATGACCAGTGCAATGGAATTATCACAGATTTGTTTAATAGAAAACTGCACAACATCCAAAGATCTACTGGACAAGTTAGATTCAATTTTCGACAGGAAATCCGAAACCAACAAAATGTTAGTGCATGAAAAATTTTATCAGTGCACTGTGAATCCAGCAGAATCAATTTCACAGTTCATTGCAAGAGTGGAGAGCCTTGCCCAACAAATCAAGGACTCCGGAGACACTGTCAGTGAAACAGCTGTTATCACAAAAATATTAAGTTCACTGCCTAATAAGTTTGGAACCTTCAGACAGGCATGGCTTTCGCTGGATGAGTCAAAACAGACGGTGAGACACCTCACTGCAAGATTAATAGATGAAGAAGCAAGCATCTCCAAAAGTGAGGTTCAACAAACTGCTCTGTTGAGCACAAAAGGAAAAAATCCAACGAACTCGAAAGTCAGGTGTTATAACTGTAATAAAACTGGACACTTTGCCAGAGAATGTCGAGCACCCAAAAGAAACAAAGAAAAAGGTGAAAACCCAGCAAGACAAAGTGGCAGTGCTTTCAACGTCGAAAAGGAGGAAGTGGAGGAAGAACCCTTAGAAGCCTTGCTAGTTGACATTGATTCGACATGGATACTAGACAGTGGGGCTTCACAACACATGACCTCAAACAGAAGCTTCTTCAAAACCTTTGAGGAATTCCAGGAGTCAGTAAAACTTGGGAACAATGACCAGTTACTAGCCAAAGGAATTGGAACGATCGAAATAGAAAAATGGATTAACGGAAGCTGGCATCCTGGATCAATTGAAAAGGTTTGGTACGTTCCTGGCCTCAGAAGAAACCTTTTCTCCGAAGGAGCTATAACCAAGAAAGGTTTTGCCATAAATAAAAGTGAGCACAAGGCAATCATAATGGAATCCGGTAAAACGGTAGGAATCGCGATTCGTGACAAAAATAACCTCTACAAGTTGTTGTGCCGCACAAAAACAGACAGTTCCGAAGTTAATTCAGTGACATCTGGTACATTAAAACAGTGGCACGAAAGACTAGGGCATATAAACATAAAATCACTCAAAGAAATATTCGCGAATAATCCCGATGGCATCAAATTGAGTGGAAGTGAAGAATTTTTCTGTGAAGCTTGTGCCTATGGTAAACAACACAAATTGAAATTCGCGCCAGTGCAACATCGGAACACAAAACCGGGAGAATTGTGTCACACTGACGTTTGCGGTCCGATGGACACAGAATCTGTAGGTGGTGCGCGATTCTATGTTCTGTTCAAGGATGACAGTTCTAAATACTGTGAGGTTAGGTTTATCAAAAACAAATCGGACGTTTATGAATGTTTTCGGGAATATATAAACATGACTCGTGCTAAGTTCGGTCGCTATGTACAACGCGTTAGATGTGACAATGGTACCGAATTTTTGAATAAAAATATGATGGAACTATTTCGCACTAATGGTATTGTTTTGGAGCATACAGGTATTTACACCCCAGAACAAAATGGAAGCAGCGAAAGGGAGAATCGAACCTTAGTGGAACACGCTAGAGCCATGCTTTATAATAAAGATCTGCCTAAGGAATTATGGGCTGAAGCCATAAATACAGCAGTCTACATCATGAATCGAACCAGAAATGTTGGAGGCAAATCTCCGTTGGAAATGTGGAGTGGAAAGACTCAGACGTTAAATCACTTGAGAGTTTTTGGTTGCGAAGCTTTTCTACTAACAGATAAAAACCTACGAAAGAAGCTAGACAAGAAAAGTGAAAAGTACATTCTGGTGGGATATGAAGGAAATTCCAAAAATTATAGACTGTTCAATCCTGCTAATAAACACATTAAGATTTCTCGTCATGTAATTTTTAATGAAAACAACCTTGTTTCAGTTAGAAAGAATACAGTGGAATTGAATATCGATGCCAAGGAACAGGAATATTCTCATGATGGTATCCCAGACTCGCCCATTAGAGATCCAGGTAACTCTCTTGAAGAAGTTGAAGGAGAAGATCAAACTGGTACTGCAGACAGCAGGTGCAAATACGATCTGAGAAAAAGGACATCCATTCAAAAACCAAGAAAACTCCTTGATTACGAAATCCAAAATGAAGCCAATCTTATGGAAATCATCGAGCCGCTTACATACGAAGAAGCCCTCATGAGTGCAGAGAGAAAGCATTGGCAAGTTGCAATCAAAGAAGAACTGGATTCTTTAGATTCCAACAATACATGGGAGTGTACAAAATTACCAGAAGGAAAGAAGAAAATCGGATGTAGGTGGGTGTTCAAATTGAAAACTCCGCCTGATGGATCTATAAAGTTTAAGGCAAGACTGTGCGCCAAAGGATATTCACAGGTAAAAGGTGTAGATTACAAAGAGACATTCGCCCCTACTACTCGCTATGATAGCATACGAACAATTTTAGCTATTGCAGCTCAAAACCAGATGGAGATCATACAATTCGATGTGAAAACTGCCTTCTTACATGGAGAGATTGATGAGGAAATCTATATGGACCCACCGCCAGGAGTCCAGATGGAAGAAGGATATGTCTGTAAGTTGAGAAAATCTTTGTATGGGTTGAAACAATCTCCACGGTGCTGGAATGCAAAGTTTACCAAGTATGCCAATGAAATGGGTCTAAACCAATGCAAGAGTGATCCATGTATTTTCAAGGGACACATTAAAGAAGAAATTGTTTTGCTCCTCCTTTACGTGGACGATGGACTGATATTCTGTAAGAACAGAGGAATCTTGATGGAAATGGTAGACTTACTTGAGGAAAAATTCAACATCATGTATCATGAACCAAGTATTTTTGTTGGAATGGAAATAAAACCAAGTAAGGATTACTCATCTATTTCCATCGGTATTTCAAGATTCATATCAAGAATTTGTGAAAGGTTTGGACTGACAGACTCACATGAATTAAAGATACCAGCCGACCCAAACATATGCCTGACTACAAAAGATTACGTTCCTGAACCAGAGGATGTTCCATATAGAGAAATAGTTGGCTCTTTAATTTTTGCTACAACGACATGTAGACCAGATATTGCATATATCACCAATATCCTGAGCAGACACATGAATGATTTTGGCAAAACTCATTGGAATGCAGCCAAAAGGGTAGTCAAATACTTGAAAGGAACTATAAATCATGGTATTATATATAACCGATCCCAAGACTTGACATTGGTTGGGTATTCTGATGCAGACTTTGCTAACGATGTAGAAACCCGACGTTCAACCACTGGATATGTTTTCCTGTTTAACAACAGTGCAATAACTTGGAGGTCACAGCGACAACCGATCGTTACAACTTCAACGACAGAGGCTGAATATGTGGCTGCTTCTGAAGCCTGCAAAGAAGCAATATGGCTGAAACAACTATTAAGTGAAGTGTTGGAAAGTGATGTGTTAAAGACTATATTAAGAGTTGACAATCAAAGTGCCTTAAAGTTAATTCAAAACCCGGCATATCATCACCGTTCCAAACACATAGACATTAAGTATCACTTTATTCGTGAAATTGTTGCTGCTGATGTAGTTTCCATTGAATATGTACAAAGCAAACTACAGATAGCTGACATATGTACTAAAGCCTTACCACTTGTCTCTCATGCAAATCTAAAGGAAATGATGAATTTCAAAAACCTTGATAATGTTTGAATATGACTTATAATGATGTTTTTTTTTTTGTTTGTTGAATCTTTTCAAAGTTGAATGTGTCTTTTCATGGGAGTGTTGAGAATATATATTTTGTAGGAAAAAGACTCATCAACTTCTATGACACACAACAAACCCCGCTCTCTATGGGTTTAGTTGTAGAGGTTAGGCGCTCTTGCTCTTCAAGCGTAGTAGTAGTACTCATAAATGATTATTGTGTGTGATCACCAAAGTTCTTTTCTTTTCTTATAATAAATAATTCAGACTTGTTCCGACTATTTCGTTGTGTTTAATCCACAAACCTTATCAAACTTTGGTACATTACTGTGAAATATTGAGCTCAAAGTCTAAGCAAAATGTTTTTTTGAATATGAGAAACAATTTCCGAAAACAATGTTGGAAAAAATTTTTCTTTCAATTTAATGACAGTACGATCACGATAAAATTTCGCAAAAACTTGCGCTTCGTTAATATACTCTAAATAACTGTCAAGTTTCGATCCTACCGGTTCAGTAGCTACCGATATATCACGGAAATTAGCATAAATTTCAAAAGGCTGTAAGTCCGAAACCTCTGGCCAATTTCGCACATTGGAAAACTTAACCGAGATTTTTGTACATGGTAAACCTGGTCGGTTGAAACCATTATCGGCTCAAAATTAAAAAATTGCAGACATTTGAACAAACCGATAGCACGATCATCCCTTAGAACATGCAATGCGCAAAACTACTCAAATTTTAACACTCGGATTGAAAAGGAATCGTTTGCAGTCCCATGTTTAAGGGACATTTCTTATTGAAATTATGCTGGGAACCTCTCCCCTTTTCTATTTTCAATTCATGAACACGATGTATATCTTATTCGATTTAAAAAAGAATGCGGTTAGATAACTTACTTCGTTCATAGACATGGCAATTAATTGATTGTGCGACTGCGTGAGTCCTGCCAGAGCAGCCGCTAAATATTCCTGGCTCTTCCTGAATGCTTCCATTTGTTTCTGCAATAATGTAATTATTTTTAGATTGATAATATAAAGCTATACCCGGTTATTCATTAAGGGTGATGGCCACCGGCCGTATCTCGGAAACCTATAACTTCCGGATAAAAATTCTGATGTCAAAATGTGCCCCTGAAAAATAGTTGAAAACTCTTTCAATTTTGTAGTTTACATCTAGAGTTTTTTTCCGGAGTGTATAGAATAAACAGTTTCCGAGATACGGGCGGTGGTCAGCCTTAACGAATCACCCGGAATAGGAATGAAAATAATAAGCATTTAATGTGATGATGATTTTTCATCTACAGATAGAACTCACTTTTTGATTATCCATTATAATTGATTGTGTAGATAGCTTTTTGTTTTTCTGTAAAAATAGAAATCAAAAATATATGTAAAGTATCAGTAAAATTTGACATTGTAATAATATATTATGTTATCTGTAAAACTCTTGAATATGGAATAAAAGAACTCTCGCGTGAATAGGAAGGTAATTGAAATTCCGAAAAATGTAATTCCAATGATAAAAAAATAGTCTAATGGAATTCAAAATTAATAGTCATATTAGAAATTTGTTTGGTAAAGAAGTCTGAACAATGGAAATATTATCAATATCATTCATTTCATATATCTACGCAACCCGACATGTTATTTTAATGAATTTGAATTTATCAAATGGGTATGAATGAATATATTGTTACGGATGTATTTTATTACAACTTTATGATTCAATCGAAGGTAATGTTTTATGTTTGAAAAAAGTTAGTTAATTTCCAATTCCTACTTACTCAATCAGAATTCGAATTTTAAATGACAATTTATGCGTGTTGTCCATGCACTGTCGTTTTTTTCAAAGCCTTCTAAATAATAATTATTAATCCTCGATAATTATAATATTACATATAATTATACATACTATTCATTTATGGTTCATTCAGATGTCTCATTGAATCAAATATTTTTTAGCGAGCATAAAATTCAACAATTCTTAGGAAATTTGCCAATAGCGATGAAGAGAAAATCATTAATGATTTGAATTTGTATAAGGGAGAAATGTGGCTTTAATACCGTTATTTCTTCGTCTATACTCTGGCCAAGCTCTGTTTATCGGAGTTCGGCGAATGACTTCGGAGATTTTTTCGAACATTGTCCATCTGTCATGCACTGTGAATTGGGATTGCGATCGCCACAAGGACCGTGAATCATAGCGGACATGACAATGTCGAAAAGCCGGGTGTTTGAAAGTAAACGAAGGTTATTGAAAACCTGTTGTCAAGTAAGTAACTTTCTTCTGAAAGTAGAAATGGTTTATTTTGTATCGTGTCCAGTACATAGAACTAACTTCTGTATTAATTTATTCGATAAAGCCTTTTTTTTAAAACAAGATATAAACAAAAATCTGGGGAATTCCATTCGAAATCTGGCAACTTTCAGGACACAATCTGGGGAATAAAAATATTTGGACTATTTGGCAACGCTGATTCACCGTACTAGGAATGAGTAATATGCTTACAACCATGATGTAAAAAACACGGTGTGCTTATCTGACAAAAAAGTGACGTCGGCAAGATTAAAAAGACAAGGAAATATATATTATGTGCTTTCAATTTGAATATTGGTAAAACGATCACAGATGAGCACACCATGTTTTGCTTTCATCATGGTTGTACCCATGATGTAAAAAACATGGTGTGCTCATCTGAAAAATGAGTGACGTCAGCAAGATTAAAATACAAAGAGTTGTATATTCTGTGCTTTGAATTAACATGCGAATTCAAAGCACAGAATATACAACTCTTTGTATTTTAATCTTGCTGACGTCACTTATTTTTCAGATGAGCACACCATGTTTTTTACATCATGGTAGTACCTATTCACGAATATCAAATTCAAATGTTATCCGTTTGTTACAGACTTGTGAAAATGTTTCGAGAAAAAGTTTATGGTTATTATTATTGAGATAGGAATTAGGTATTTCACTTCGCTGCTCATGTTATACTTATTTGTCAGATTTTAATAGTATGTTTCCTATAGGTGTGTTCGAATACGCTACTCTAGAAGACTTCTTTTCCATGACCAACATAATGAAATAATAAATGAATACCGTTTGTTGACAATATTCGGAAATATAAACACTCAGTTATTCGCTCAGAGAAAGAATTTCTTGAGTATAATATGTTTAGAAAATCGAGGAATATATGTAGAATATCTGAGAAAAATTCTCATATTTTTTTAAAACTGTTGTAATGACCGGATCATCACAAAATTTAACACAAAATTCTTCATAGGCATTTTCAAACTGGACATCGGGTATTATCATGATTGAATAAGTATTTTTTCCAGAATTCCGGAAAAAACGAAGATACCGAGAGAAAAACCATAAAATTTCTCATATTTTTCCTAGAACATATCTCCCAACAAATGTGATGAAATGCTGCGATATACAGGGTGCTCCTAAATAAGTGTATCGACGGTCAACTGTAGATTATTCATGGAAAAATAACATTTTTTTTTTCTTTTCCATTTTTTCCTGCGGGTCTTCGTTTCAGAGATACAGGGTGTCAAAAATTTATATTTTTTTCAGTTTTTTGCTTATATCTCATGAACCTTTCGAATTACAGAATGGAGTTTTTGTACACACATTGTCACTAGAAGCAGCTACTTTCTTGCACTTTAATCGGCTTTATTAGACGTGCCAGTGGCAGAGATATTGAATTTGCACAAATTTCTTACCGCCCCAACTTTTACACCACTGGACAAATTGGCATGTGTACAGCAAATTCTGATGCGCCAATGTGTTTCACATAAAAAAGATACTCCTTGTTTATAGCTCTAAAGCGAACCGTTTTCGAGAAAACTGGCATTTCAGGATCAAAAATTTAAATAAAGCAGTATGACAATTAACACAGTTACCATATTGTTTATTTTTTATGGGGCACATGAAGACCATTGTCTATGAAACTCCTGTTAACACCGTAGAAGAGTTGACAGCTAGAGTTGAAGCCGCAGCAGAGAAAATTGAAAATACCCCTCAGATTTATGAGCAACGTTCATAGGAACATGTTCCAGACGTTATTGTAATGCGTGCATTCAAGCCAACCGGTTTATTTTCGAGCAATCTTTGTAATCTTGTTAGCTATGGTCGCTAAAAATAATGAAAAATAACTTCGCATTCAAAATTAAACACCTAGTTGTCAAATTTTAATGAAATTAATAAACTCGTTAACTATCACTACTAATTTTTCCAATAACAAGAAATTTACAATGCGTTCGCAAATCATTTTGGATCATAAAATGCCATTTTTCTCGGAAACTGTTCACTTTAGATCAATGAACCAGTAGCTTTTTTATGTAAGGCACATTGGAGCATCAGAATTAGCTGTGCAAATGCAAATTCGTCCAGTGGTGTAGAAGTTGGGGGAAAAAATCTTGGTGCAAATTCAATATCTCCGCCACTGCGCCACTGGCACGTTCAATGGAACTGAGTGAAAAGCAAGAAAGTAGCTATTATTAGTGACAATGTGTGTACAAAACCTCAATTCTGTAATTCAAACGGTTCCTGAGATATTAGCAAAAAAACTGAAAAAAATATATATTTTTGACACCCTGTATCTCTTAAACGAGGACCCGGAGGAAATGGAGGAGCAGAAAAAATGTTATTTTTTCATGAGAAGTCTACAGTTGACCCTTGATGCACTTATTTAGGAACACCCTGTAAAGGTTTCTAGGTAAATCTGATGAATAGCTTTCGAAAAAAAATTTTCTGAGAAACTACTATTTCTTCAATTTAAAAACTATAATCTCAAGAACATTTCGCAAAAGTTGCGCGTCGTTATGCTCCAACAAACAGCAAAGTTTCAATGTAATCAGGGAAATAACCTCGAAATTTGAAATTACTCCAACTCCGAAACAGTTCGGCTGCTTCAGCCCATTAAACAACTTCCGTCGCATTTCGAAATGGAAACCGGCCGGTTAGAATTTATTAATTTTGACACCGGACTCGTAATCACCGAGTCGAACCTACAAGTTCATGGCCATTTCCAGAAAAAATCGAAAATTACATACATTTGAACAAAATGATAGCTCGCCGATTAACAAATTATGCAACTGAGCTGAAAAATAGGGCACGTTCCTGTTACTTCTGTGATTTGAAATATCAATATTCCTAAGGCGTCTATGTTTATAGAAATCCATGATGTAAGTAAAACATGGCGTGCTCATTTGTGATCGTATTTACCAATGATGACGTCACTTTTTCATTCAAATTCGAAACACAGAATATATGTTTCCCTGTATTTCAATCTTGCTGACGTCACTTTTTTTTCAGATAAGCCCACCATATTATTCATATCATGATAGAAATCCAAATAATTACGAAACAACGACCATTCATCGATATGAAATACAAAATGTTTACTGCACAACAAGTCGAAACGACGATTACTAAAAAGGAGCGCGTAAAAACGAGGGAACCGAACAGGTATAAAAAGAAACTAACCTGATACCTCGTCGATCTTCTAGTTGTCTTCAATGGCTTCTACTGCATAAGTCTCCACGGACCATGTGTTGGTTGTAGGTGGATTTCCACAAATTGACTTTATCGTAGTGCTGAATCCGTTCAAAATAATAATGGATTGTATTAGTATTGAACTCATTGAATACACTAGATTTTTACTTTTTACTACCGAAACTCATAGGTTTTTCCAATGGAGTGTTTGCTCTCAACCAAAACATTAAACAACCAGAAGCACTTAGAAAAACAAGAACAGACAACAGCGTACAGCGCCCAAGTTCGTAATATAGCATTTAGCCGCGAAAACCCCCGCTAAGCTTTCGCTTCGGCTGTCTCTACTGGCTACGCGTAGCTATGTCGCGATGTTTTCAAGCGATGTTGCCGATGTCGTTTAAGACCATTTTCTGGAAGAAATTCGGAAATTAGCGACATTTGGACGAAACGACAGGTCAAGTTCCTGTGGTTTCAGAAATTTGAAATATAAGATCAATATTCCTAAGGCGTCCGGTCATGGTTATAGAATTCCAAATAACTACGAAACAACGACCATCTATCGACATGAACGGGTAAAGCTTCTGGATTCTGGTGCATTATCTTCTATTCAGGCTACTGGCGACTTGTTAGTTATAAGGAATTCAGTCATGTCTACCACTAAATATTAAACTTTCCGATACTTACTCTTTTTGCGCGCATGTTTCTAGGGAAACAGCGTGCTATCGTTTTGTCCAAATGTCTGTAATTTCCGATGATTAAGCCGAAAATGGTCTCAAACGACTAAGTCGGACTCACTGATGACGAATGCGGTGTCAAAATCAATTCTGTTCAACTTTCAGGGTAGCACGCGCAATACAATGCCTCGGTTAGGTTCGTTAATAGGCAAAATCGGTCGAAGAGTTTCGGAGTTATAGCTATTTGAAGTTATTTATTTTTTATTTCAGAAACTACTAGAGCGATTAGGTTGAAATTTGGCAGTTAGTTGGAGCATGACGACGCTCAACTTTGAGCAAAATTTCGTTGAAATCGTATGGTCAATCAATTAAAAAAATATTTTTTTTAAAAAATTTTTCAGAACAAATTTTTTTCAGAAACTATTCATATTCGAGAACAATTCCAGTTATACCTTGAACTTAATATTTCACAGCAGTGTACCAAATTTCAATTCGACACGGCTATTAGTTTTGGAGTTACCGGGAAAAAAAATTTAGAATTTCGTCGTTTTCTTCTGAACATCGTTGTTTTTCTCGGTTTAACTGAAGGAATACTGATTCTATCGTAATGAAACTTCGCAGCCAGTTCGAAGATGTTGAAGGATAACATTGTGCAAAATTTGAAAAAAGATTTCAAATTTTTTCTTTCAAGCAGATACCTATTTAATATTTTGTGATCTTCCTATCATATTATCATCATTAAATTCTGTATGACCTGTTATATTTGGAAAAAGTACTGGATTTCAATTTAATCTAATCTGTATTTTTGGAAATATTGGGAAAATAAAATTTTGCATGGGTATATCTGCGGAATCATTGGGTGGATTCTACCCATTCACGAATTCGGCCTTCTTAATTAAGGTCCAAACCTTCTGTACAAATATAGAGTTTCTAAGTTGTTTCTTTCGGAAGTTATTGTGTTTAAGCAGTCGGCCGTTAGGCCGATCGTAAACACAATAACTTCCGGAAGAAACTACTCAGAAACTCGATATTTGTAGAGTAGGATTGGGGCTTAATTACGAAGGCCGAATTCGTGAATCGGTAAAATCCGCCCAATGATTCCGTAGATATTCCCATTCAAAATTTTATTTTTCCGGTGTTTTCAAAAATACAGATTAGATCGAATTGAAATCCAGCACTGTATCGAAAAAAATCTAGAAAAGCTCTGCCGTGAAGACATACGCGCATGTTCAAATTCGTTGCCGAAGTGGTCATCTACATTGAACATGCGCGCAAAAGCTGCTGCGTTGGCGGCAGTGCTTTTCCAGATTTTTTAGATTTTTTTTATGGGTTTTCACTCTCAATATCTGAAACAGAACTATTAAAAATTAAATAAAAATTGTTTTTTTCATGAAAAACACCCTTGCGAATTGCAGTATCAAACTATTTGTCAAGGGCAGTTTCTTGCAGAAAAGATTGCCTAATGAACAATACAGAAACAATACAATCGTTTAAGAAAGAGAACTGTCAAGTTTCAGAGTACAAATCTGACTCTTTCATCAGACAAAAGCAGAAAATTTTGAGAATTATTTTTTTTCGATATTTGTTTCGATTTGAGACTTTTTTCACATTGACAGTTTTGAGAGAACAAAGCAACAAAGATTTATTTGGTTTGAAAGTTTTTAAATCTACTTCTTTTTTGACTAATTGCAGCCAAATAGGGTCAATTTCTACTAAACGTGAACAAAATTACTCCATTTAACAAAATGCGAGAGGACTCTTGCATTCTTATTTAATTTTCAATAGTTCTGTTTCAGATATTGGGAGTGAAAACCCATAAAAAACCTAAAAAATAATGCAAAATCCTCCCAAAATAAGCTTCAACCGATATTGTTACTGGTAGCCTCAGCTATGCTCTGTGGAAGACGATTACAATGGTGGAATACTCTATTGGGGGAAAAATATTGTCTCTGGTGCGTTCGAAAAGCTTCTTTACCAAGCTTATACGAATGTCCACGAAGATAGTTCCGGTTCAACGTGAATAGATCCCTCATCTGATCGACGAACTGACCATGAACGGCTCTAAAGGTAAATATTGGATCCCCTTCTAATCTCCTGACCTCGAAACTTGATAGCCTGAGTATTCGTAGTCTCTCATCATAGGAGGGGAATGGTGTTCTAGTTCTGGTGGTAAGAGTTATATTGTAGTGGTAAAGACAAGAATAATCTTGAGAATGGTCACAGGTCATATTTCAGGGAAAAGTGTAATGAATGTCGGATATTTGGCTATCTAGACAATCACTGTAGAAAAGGAAATTCCCACCCTCGGAGAAGAGAAAATTTCCGTCTTCATCGTTCGTATCCGTTTTTGCGCGCATGTTCTAGGGGAATAGCATGCTATCGTTTTGTCCAAATGTCTGTTATTTTCGATGATTGAGCCGAAAATGGTCTTAAACGACTAGGTTGGACTCACTGATGACGAATCCGGTGTCAAAATCGATTCTGTCCGGCCGGCCGGCCGTGGACACGATAAATGTCGAACGAAGTGAGCTAGCAACTTGAAACTTTCAGGGTAGGTCGCGTATTGGAATGCCGCGGTTAATTTCGTTGATGGGCCAAATCGGTTGAATAGTTTCGAAGTAATAGCCACTTGAAATTTTGAAGTTATTTATTATTTATTTCAGAAACTACTCGAGCGATTGGATTCGAACTTGACAATTAGGTGAAGTATAACGACGCGCAACTATGGACGGAATTTTGTCAGGATCATACTGTCAGTAAATTAAAAGAAAATTTTTTTTCAGAAAATTTTTTTTTCGGAAACCGCTCGTCATATTCAAGAAAAATTCCACTCGGACTTTGAGCTTCGTATTTCACAGCAGTGTTTCCAATTTCAGTTCGATACGATCATAAGTTTCGGAGATATTTGGGAAAAATATGTAAAATTTCGAGGTTTTCTTCTCGATATCGTTGTTTTTTTCGGTATAACTCGAGAAATACTGATTCAATCCTGATGAAACTTCTAGTTTGAAGATGCTGAAAGACAAGCAAAATATCGTGATGATCGTGTCATTAGAACAATTCAAAAAAAAAATATCTGTGATTTTCTTATCATATCATCCTCATTAAATTCTGTATGAACCTTCGAACTGTTATTTTTCGGTGAAGAACTGGATTTCAGTTCGATCTGATCTGTATTTTTGGAAATATTTCGAAAATAAAATTTTGAATGGGTATATCTACGGAATCATTGGGTGGATTTTACCCATTCACGAATTCGGCCTCCGTAATCAAGGTCCAAACCGTCTCTACAATAATAATAATAATATAATAATATTTATTTGCACCATCAAATCAGTAATATTACATGGTAAATCAAGTTAAATCACATTATACAACTCGAGTTGAATAATAATATACAATGTATACGACGAATACTTGAAAAATCTAACAAACAACATATAAAAGCTAAAAATTATAACTGAGGAATTCCTCCACCGAATAAAAACTATTATTGAGTAACAACTGTTTCACCTCATGAATGAGTCTTTTCGGAATCAGTTTTTTCAGACAATCTGGCAACCTGTTGTACAATTTAGCGCACATATAATTAGCACTAGTTTGGGTTCTTGTGAGACGGTGATGCCGAATGATTAGATGGTCTCTGTGTCTCGTTCGATAACCATGAGAACTTCCAAGAGTTTTAAAATCTCCAGCATTCTCGACCACATATTTCAAACAAGCAAGAATGTATGCGGATGGTAGTGTTAAAATTCCCTCATTCTTGAATAGTGATCTGCAGCTTGCTCTAGACGAGACTCTACACCAGGGTTGCCAGATTAGGGGATCTTCCCCAAAAATGAGGGGATTTTTTTCCCTTTGGGGATTTTTTGGGTATTTTTTTTTCTGGGGATTTCTTCTGGGGAAAAAAAAGTAACTGGGTATTATCAGGGGATTTTAGGTCTTTTTATTTTTTTTTTTTTTTTTCTCTCGGTATCATTATTTATTTATTGAGTGAAAGGAACACAAACAGGATAAATCCTATATAAAGTATTCACAAATAAAGTATACAAGTGTTAACCTAAAACATAATACAATATAGAATTCTCAAAATAATAACAAAAAAAACAACTCTACCGATTGAAATTCACAACAACAACCCTCTCTTCAGTGCTTTCTCAATCCCTACCAAACTATCGGCAAACAAATCAAAATCAATTGGCCAATTATTCACCGTTGCCATAGCCCTATATAGCGGAGAACTTATGCCACTATTTGTCCTCCTGAAAGGAATCAAAAAAAGACCCTTATGCCTTAGGTGTCTATGTGGAGCATAGAAGTTAATACTTTCGATAATATTACAGCTCAATTTGTTTGTGACGAGTTTATGTATGAAAAGTATGTCATTTATCTTTCTATTATTCTCTAGGCTGCTGAATTTAAAATGCTTGAGTCTCAGGTTATAGTTTTCTGGATCCCCAGGCTTCAAATGAAAGTCACATTTGAAACCTAGAAATTTCAGGAATTTCTTTTGAATCGACTCAATTCTATTTATATATGTTATGTAAAATGGGTTCCATACAACTGATCCGAAATTTAACTTACTATTGATAAATGAAAAGTATAATATCTTCAAAGCCAACTGACTCTTGAAAGGCTTACATTGTCTCATTATGAATCCAAGCATACGGTTACAAGAAGCTATGAGGGAATCTATGTGCTTATCGAAACAGAGTTTAGTATCAAAAATTACACCTAGATCTCTTACACTGGTGATTCTAGATAATTGAATGTTGTTCAATGTGTAAGAGTACTGAAGTACGTTGCGGCTGCGCGAAAATGTCATAACTGAGCATTTCGAATTATTAATGTACAGGCCATTAGCTCTACAATAAGCAGTGAAAATCTCCAATTCCTCCTGCAATTCCAAATAATCCCCTGAAGAACTTATAATTCTAAAAAGTTTAAGGTCATCAGCGAATAACAAAAATTTACACTTTTTGAAACACTTAGAAATATCATTCATATATATCACAAATAACAATGGACCCAAATGTGAGCCCTGAGGTACACCAGATGGGACAAAAATGCTATCTGAGCATTAACCACCAATTTCGACGTATTGCTGCCTATCTGTTAGATAAGATTCAAACCATGACATCATGACTCCCGAAACACCAATTTGACCGAGTTTTTTTAGTAGCAAATCCCTATGAACTCTGTCGAATGCTTTGGCGAAATCAGTATAAACTACATCGACTTGAGAACCCTTTTCCGAACAATCATGTAGGTACTCGACCAAACAAGTTAAATTTGTTTCCACAGAT
Source organism: Myrrha octodecimguttata (assembly GCA_958510865.1). Classification (NCBI taxonomy): domain Eukaryota; kingdom Metazoa; phylum Arthropoda; class Insecta; order Coleoptera; family Coccinellidae; genus Myrrha; species Myrrha octodecimguttata. Next base: position 69,656 of record CAUEHS010000798.1, read on the forward strand.
CTTCCTTCAACAAAACCGTGTTGTTCATTAATTATTTGATCTTTTACTACATATAATAACCGCGGAAAAACAAGTGATTCAAAGATCTTCTCAAAGACCGACAGTTTACTTATGGGTCGGTAGTTATTAACAACTGTTCTATCTCCATTTTTGAAGACAGGAACGACGCATGCCACCTTCCATAACTTGGGAAAAACTCCTGTTCTTAATGATTTATTAAAAATTAACGTCAAAGGTGTTTTAAGAGAAGAACTACAGGACTGCACGAAAAAAGAATTCAGTATATCAGGGCCAGCGCCTTTTCTTTTATTCAATATTTTCAGAGCCTTTTCTACTTCAGATTCAGAGAATTGAATATAGGATAGAGCCTTCTGTGAAGTATACATACAGTACTCAGGAGTTGTATTATCAACAGTGTTTTGATCTTTTAACGGTATATAAGTACTACCAAAATATTCAGAAAAAAGATTACTCATCTCTTGTCCAGTTTTGCCTGTACTATTGTTATATGAAAGTGTATTGGGTAAAGCCTCATGTTTATTCTTGACTGGGCAATAGGTGAACAACTCGACTCGAATCCAGTCTAGTGGTCTGATGAATTTTCCCGTTCTTGATCAGGGAATCAGAAAAATTGCAATTTTCGCTATTTTACGAATCCGGAAACGATGTTATGACGAAAGTACCGATGTTTTCAAGATTCATAACAGACAGAGGGGGGCCAATAAAAGTTTCACCCTCGACCGTCTTTTCCGATCTTGAATCCAGTTTATTACCTCCCATTATTATGACGGTTATGAGGATAAACAAGTTCCATTTTGCGTCGGCTTTGTCGATGAAGTCCCGAATTTAGGGGATTTTTGAATTTCGACTGGGGAAATCGAGCCAAACGTTCTGGCAACCCTGCTCTACACAATGCTCTCAGAGCTTCCTTCTGTCTCAGAAATACCTTCTGTGCACAAGAGCAGCCTCCCCACAAAAGTATACCGTAAGTGGCCACGGAATGAAAGTTGGCGAAGTATACGATAGGATACGACTCTCATCCGTCTAATTGAGTAAATGGACGCCGATAGTCTTTTTGCTAAGTCCAACACATATGGTCTCCATGAAAGATCGCTATCGAAGATAACCCCCAGTAATTTAGCCTGCCCGGCAGTATTATTTCGGCTGTTTCCAAATCTCAGCACCTGGGTTTTGTCCACATTTAATTTCAGGCCATTTGCAGAAAACCATTCCTGAGCAGAAAATATCGAGTTTCTAAGTTGTTTCTTTCGGAAGTTATTGTGTTTATGCAGTCGGCCGTTGGGATCGAAAAAAAATTTAGAAAAAGCACTGCCGTGAAGGCAGCAGCTTTTGCAAGCTTGTTCAAATTCGTTGCCGAAGCGGTCATCTACATTGAACATGCGCGCAAAAGCTGCTGCCTTCACGGCAGTGCTTTTCTAACTTTTTTTTGGCACATAAGTAGGTGATCCGAGAGAAGAATGGATCCTGGATAGAGCAGCCACAAATCACATAAGCTGTCGGAAGGAATGGTTTTAAAAGCTGAGGCCATTAGACCAGGTAGCAGACCTGGCAGAAGGAAAATCCAAGATCGAGGGTTTTGGGATGTTCGGCTGATTACCTGCAACCAAGGTAAATCATACAAGGTAATCCTGGGGGCACCAAATATTCGACTGAATTTGATAGCGGACAGAGCTTTGGATGAAGCAGGGGCAAGGATGATTTGGGAGGATGGAAGGATCCTCTGTTATCACCATGACTCAAGGTAATGATGGAAGCGAAGCTCATCAACAGGCTCTACGTAGTGGATGGAGAGGTCGTAACAAGGAATGAGACATACCAGGTGTTCCACGAATACCGTTCGTTAGAATATTTTTGGGAAGGAATTGAAATTCATGTTTGCAATTTCGGACTTAAGCTTTGACTAGAGAGATGACTCCCTGTAAATTTTTTGGGATTCGTGAGACTTCCGGTTTCTCCGGAAGTGACACCAACTTTCGTTTTTCAAATGAGAAGCCCCAAATTTTAGTATGAAAATAGATTCCTCATTAAATTCTGACTCGTTCCAATGTTGAATTTTTGAATTTCCGATAGAATTTTCTTTTTTAACGTGAAATTGCGAAAAAAAAATTAAAAATGGTGCTCTGCTGAAACAGGGATATCTTCAAGGTTTTTCATTGAAAAAATGTCGTTTTGGGGATTCCGCGAGAGGTAACAATAATGCTCATGACACGATAGTAAGAATTGAAAATCATGATACAGGAGGTCACAAAAGCGTTGTTGAAGGTGGAAATTTCGAAAACGTGAAAACTCAATTTTTTCAAATTAGAACCTCATTTTTTTTATAGCCATCATGAAATCTACGTTGAAAAATAATATAGGTGGGGTGCACTAAAATTCATATTTTCTTAGATATTCGTGAAAAACAATCTACGCGATCACATCGCGAAATTCATTCTTCTCAGAAACAAAATAGTGTCTCGAAAAGAATGGAGGACATATTGAACATTCATTTCAGATTGTACCCATAGAAATACTCAATTTCCAGTTTGTTTGTATATTCGAGAATATTTATATTAGAAATGTAATCGCGACTGCATAGCTCAGAAAAAATGAATTTTAGGGCATTGGTGTCATTTCCACACCTACATTATTTTTCAACGTAGTTTCCATTATGGCCATAAAAAATGGGGTTCTCATTTGAAAAACTTGAGTTTCCACGTTCTCGAAATTTCCAATTTCAACAACGCTTCTGTGACCTCCTGTATCATAATTTTCAATTCTGACTATTGTGACATCAGCATTATTATAAATGGTCTCAATCGACTAGGTTGGACTCACTGATGACGAATCCGGTGTCAAAATCGATTCTGTCCGGCCGGCCGGCTGTAGACACGATAACTGTCGAACGAAGTGAGCTAGCGACTTGAAACTTTCAGGGTAGGTCGCGCATTGGAATGCCGCGGTTAAGTTCGTTAATGGGCCAAATCGATCGAATAGTTTCGGAGTTATAGGCATTTGAAGTTATTTATTTTTTATTTCAGAAACTACTTGAGCGATTGGATTCAAACTTGGCAGTTAGGTGAAGTACAACGACGCGCAACTTTGAGCTGAAGTTCGTCAGGATTATATTGTCGGTAGTTTCTAAAAAAAAATTTTTTCGAAATTTTTTTCCAAAAAAATTTTTTTTTCGAAATTCATTCATCATATCCAAGAAAAATTATACTCACGCTTTGACCTTCTAACTTCACAGCAATGTACCAAATTTCAGTTCGATACGATCATAAGTTTTGGAGATATCGGGAAAAAATATGTCAAATTTCGAGGTTTTCTTCTCGATATCGTTGATTTTTTCGGTATAACTCGAGAAATACAGATTCAGTCCTGATTGAACTTCACAGCTAGTTTTAAGACGCTGAAAGACAACTTTAGGCAAAATTTCGTGATAATCGTGTTATTAGAACAATTTGAAAAAAAAAATTTCTATGATTTTCTCATCATATCATCCTCATTAAATTCTGTATGAAACTTCGAACTGTTATTTTCGATGAAGTGCTGGATTTCAATTCGATCTGATCTCTATTTTTGGAAATATTGGAAAAATAAAATTTTGATTGGGTATATCTACGGAATCATTGGGTGGTTTTTACCCATTCACGAATTCGGCCTTCGTAATTAAGGTCCAAACCTTCTCTGCAAATATCGAGTTTCTAAGTTGTTTCTTTCGGAAGTTATTGTGTTTACGCAGTCGGCCGTTAGGCTGACCGTAAACACAATAACTTCCGGAAGAAACGACTTAGAAACTCGATATTTGTAGAGTAGGTTTGGGGCTTAATTACGAAGGTCGAATTCGTCAATGGGTAAAATCCGCCCAATGATTCCGTAGATATACCCATTAAAAATTTTATTTTTACAATATGTCCAAAAATACAGATATGATCGAATTGAAATCCAGTAATTTATCAGAAAAAAATTTCAAAAAGCACTGCCGTGAAGGCAGCAGCTTTTGCGCGCACGTTCAAATTCGTTGCTGAAGCGGTCATCTACATTGAACATGCGCGCAAAAGTTGCTGCCTTCACGGCAGTGCTTTTTGAAATTTTCAATAAAAGTAGAATCGGTCGAATCGGACAAATCACCCTGTATATTCTCAATAGAGACCCCCAACCATAAACCAAACACTGTTTCGAGACTGTCTTGACTAGTGTAAACTTATCCTATAATCTGACGGTCTCCTCCGGAATCACCCTGTATATATATAATATAACATGGGCGGAGCTTTACGTCACTTTTAGACTGAATCGATTGAAACGCGCGTACTCGTAAGAGAGAACGAATATGCTTTTTCTAGGACTAGGGATAAAAAGGATGGAGCTAGAAGAGGCTTGGAATCCTTAGAAAGATGAGGGAGAGAGCTAGTAGATACCGTTTTGAAGGGTTCAAAAGAGGATGGAGCTAGAATAGATTTTCTGTAGCTCCACCTCTCTTATATACGTTACAATCCTCTTTCTCTAACGCTCAGTCCGTGGTATTTTAGGTCTATGGGTTTAATTAAACTTGAATGTGACTGTGTTGCCGAGCCGTAATTTACCAACACGAGGTCATGTTTCCTCTTAAGCCAAAGACAATGAACGATACTGCTCAGTTTACGGGAATTTTCAGGAAATGGTGGGATATTGTGAATAATAATTCAGGTTTCGGAGGAATTTCGTTGAAATATACAATTTCAAGGAATCTACATCAATATTTGTTGTTAATAACAAAACAGTGTGTAACTACTCTCTAATCCACTTAATATTTGTTATTATCTCAAGGATTACTTTGATTGCCGATATATTTAAACTGGTATAGTTTCTGGAAATGATGATTTCAAACCGAATATATGCCCCGAACTGAACAAGGATGTACTTTTTATAGTAATAGTTTCCAAAGTATCGGCAACTATATGAATGATATAGCTTGTGTAATGAGATTGAATTATTTTGGTCATGTTCTGGACATCTGTTGTACCGAATATTTGTACTTACAATGGATGGCCAAAATACGAACAACGTGCATCTATTGGACATTTTCTGGACTTGTATCGTTCCCCAGAATCGGATTCATAATACGCCAATTCTTGACGTCCAATGGATGTTTTCACTATCCATAAACAATGTCCATTATTGATCATCCATTGTATGTACAGATAACATACAATATGGACTTCCAACATACCAGCATTGTACACCCATAGTTATGTCCTGGACAATGATTGTTTCAAACGTCCATAATGTACATCTATTGTAGGTCCATTGTACGTGCATGTACGGGTTACGAACACATCCGCACAAAATTCTGCACGAAGTTGCGTGTTAGTGTTCTTCAACTAATTTCGAAGTTTGAAATGGGCATAACTCTGCCGACACCACTTCACTACATTAACGGACTCAACCGAGATAATTTGACTCCAAACCAAATTTCATTTCAAAGTGGTAGCTCCGTTCCTTAAAAGTAAAAGCAGATACAGAGGGACAGTATTAAATTTGACCCGGGATTCCTCTGCGGGGAGTCCATCCTAATCATATACAGCTCAAAATTCGAAAATTACAGACATTTGAACATGATTATAACTGTTTTATTACCCTGAACTAACGATAGTCGACGGATTTAAACTGAAGGTACCATAGAAGATAGAATGTCGTTCTGGTGACCGAAAATCTATCGCTTTTTGCGCACCATTTTCAGGGGAACGGGCTATCGTTTCGTCCGAATGATGAATCTGGTGTCGAAATCGATTCTGTACGGCCGACCGTTCTTATGCACGATTACAGGCGTACGAAGAATCCTATCGACTTGAAACTTTCAGGTTAGGCTGCATTTTAAAATGCGACGCTAATGGGCAGAAGGTTTCGGAGTTATAGCCATTTAAAATTGTGAGGTTTTTCCTGATATTTCAGGAACTACATGAGCGAATGGATTGGCAGTTAGTTGGAGCTAAGCGAAGCGCAACTTTTTACAAAATTTTGTCGAGATCGTAGTCTTTAGTAAATTCAAAGAACAAATTGTTCGGAACTGTTTTAATTTATGGAGATATTGGGGAAAAATATGTCAAAATTAGTGATTTTTTCCACGTTATCGTCGTTCTTCTGGAATAACTCAAAAATACTGATTCAATCAGCATGGGACTTGGTCACTAATTTGAAAATGCGGAGAAACAACTTTGTGCAAGATTTCGTGATTATCCTGTAAGCAAAACAATTTGAGAATTTTTTCTTACATTCAAAATTCTGCGATCTTCTGTTCATTGTCCTCACGACTGTACTGTATTCCAATTCAATCTTGTCTTTGTTTTTGGAAAATAAAAATTTCAATGGGTATATCTGCGGAATCATTGGGTGGATTTTACCCACGAATTCGGCATTCGTAATCAAGGTCCGAACATACTCTACAAATATCGATTTTTACATGCTCCACCGACAATAGTTTAGGTAATAGATCTGGACGATGAAAATGTGATGGTATATAAAATTTTAAAAAAATAAGTGATGAGGAATATATATATAATTTTACATTTGGGTCTGCAAATTGTGTAATTCGAGTGTTTTTTGAAGCTAACTTTCAGAATGAATGATATCAGAAAACACTATGTGAAATTATGGAAACTACTTAAAAATCACCCAGTACAAGATTCCAATTAGTAGGAACTTCAAACTCATTTTCGATAAATGTTTTTGGTGAATAATATAGATTCAAATGTCTTGTATTGATATCATATTTGTGTTCGTATCAAAGGTGACATATACAAATAACATCATTTGTTATATTTAGAAAGACTATGAGAGTTTCTTGAAATCTTTTAGATTGTGAACAAATAACTGCTTATTGAAAAATCATAAGATCAAACGGAATCTGTTCATTTCAACTGGAACATTTATGCATTATTCTATTTTTTAGTTGAAAGAGATAAGCTGTGGCTGTTCTTGGGACTGCACCTATGTTTAAGGTGCATAAATAGATCTAAAAACTTAGTTCAATCGGAATGGTCCTACTGGCCTATCGGTAGATGATAATTATTCATCATCAGGAATATCCATTCCTCTTCAATTGAAACAGTTTGAATGAGTTAGTTATCAATAGTCTAGTTATTTACAACTTATATTAAACAAGTACATCAGACAACATGCATATTTGAAATTAAAAAATATCACAGAACATAAAATATAAACATATTGGCAATCGTTTTGAATTTCTATCTGATCATCACCTATAGAGACCTTTGTATGATTAGAAAAATAAATACACTTCATTTCCATATAATGTCAATAATAAATACACCGTGAAAAAAGTTATACAAAAATATAAAATAAAACAACAAAGAACAATAGTAAGGAGCATACATGTCATTAAATCGTGTGAAGGGTTGCATATAGCCAACTCACCTTTCTCTCTAAAGAAAGGATAACTCGTTCCGTTACTTCTTTATTCACAGCGTTAAACGAAGTAGAATGGTGTCATGCTCCTTTTTAATGTTCTTCATTCAAAGATTGAGAATGACAAAAATAGTAAATAAATAGTTAGAGGACCATATGATACATAATACTCATTAAAATCATTCAGTGTGTAAATATAAGGCAGTTTGAAAATGTATATTACACATTTCCACAAGCTATAATATTTTGAAGGAATATTATATACTACTGCATGGTACTGAATTATTAGCGCCATCTATGGTGCCTTACGACAGGGATTTTTAGGAATTGTTCACGTTCAAAGTTTGCTTCTTAAGTAACAATGATTGGAAACACATACATTTTATTAATTGATTGATATTATATTGATCACTAAAAGCTGGTTGTCAGCAGTGAATTTTGAAATCCACTGTGGCGTTTTCAGCACAAATAAAAACTACCAACTGTTTATACTCATCTTATCTATATAGCGGCTTTCTGAGGACTTATCAATAAAACGTATGTTAGGAATCTCAGATCTGCAAAATGGAATATTTCTGTCAAACCCCTTGTCTGCGACTTTATCCAACTTTTGTTTTTCAAATGTGAACATATGTCATGTGTGGGCTAGATGGAAAGGTTATGAAAAATGAAATCTCACAAAATCCTCAGTTTTTTCAGCATAACTGTCGGTTTTATTTATTGACTTCACTAGTAATATCCTCAGGGCATAAATGATAGAAAAGATAATTTTACAACGATCGAAAGCTTGTTCTTACATAATAGCCTGAAGGCGAAGGCTGCGGGGCGCCGCCCTCCCTACAATAATTGAGTAAATACAGAAATAATTAATTTGTATGTTTCACATTCGTGTTTTCCTATTCAAACTGCATTAAATAAAAACATTTTTTTCTAGCCCTAGCGACCATTTACATTTTTCAATGATTACATTTGCGTTAAGCGCACTATGACTGGCTTAATTTCGAACATCCAAGGGAGTTCGGTTATAATGGCACGCGTCTAGTCAGAGACGAGGCTAGTCCCACCCTAGGAGGTTCTTAGTTCGATTTGAACTGTAGCACAGTAGGAGTGACAGCCCAGGAGCCGATTCTTAAATCTCGATCAACAATTGAAGAGTATGACAATTGTCATATGTTTATGTCTTTTTTTTGAGTTTTCTCAAGTATCTTCAAAATTTATGAGAGTTCTATTCGCCATTTCGACTATGTTTTCAAGCAAATATTCAAGAAACGAACTGAATGCAAGATATCGAGAAACTTCAAATTCGGTTCCATGCGCAGGTGATGTCTACTTGTTTATATTTGTGAGTTTGTGAATACTTTCAAGATAGAATTAAACTTTTCGTGTCCCATAAAAAAATCCAAAAAAAAAACCACAAAAAGCCAAAATCGAGGAGCGAGAGATTGGAAAACTGTAAGGCCAGACTTGACATTCTACATACCTGTAAAATAAACAATCCTGCGTTTAATGAAATTTACAAAGAAACAAAAAGAGAGTATGATAGCGTTCTTCGACAAGAGAAAAGTGAACATTATAAACGGGAAATATTGGAATCAGACAATAGAAGTAAGACACTATGGAAAACAGTCAAGAAAATCAAAGGTACCACAAATCAAAACACTGAAATACCAGGAAACCCGGAAAAAATAGCTAATTTTTTCAATAGCTATTATTCATCGGTGGCGAAAGATAAAGCAAATAGCAACCAAAAGTCACAACCCAAAATCAATATAACGGAAACTAACTCGATCCTTAAACTGCACCTAGTCTCGGAAGAAGAAACAATGAAAACAATCTCCATGTTTAAAAATGAAGACAGCTACGGATGCGATGAAATCCCGATGAGATTAGTAAAAGATTGTGCAGAACAAATAGTGAAACCACTAACTTTTCTAATCAACATGTCCATAAAATACGGTGTCTTCCCTGATCTGCTAAAGGAAGCATTGATAAAGCCAGTATATAAGAAGGGCGAGCCAGACAAACCACAGAGCTATAGACCAATAAGCCTCCTACCAACGTTCTCTAAAATACTAGAGCTAACAATTTCAAATCAACTGGTATCATACCTCGTAAAAGAAAAAATCTTATCACCTTCACAACACGGCTATGTCAAAGGGAAATCAACCCAGACCGCAGTCTACGAGTTCATCTCAGGAATCTTGGATGCTTTGGAGGATTCAAATGTAACGGTTGGGTTGATGCTGGACCTATCGAAAGCATTTGATACCCTATCCCACGACCTCATCCTTCAAAAACTACAAGCCTATGGAATAAGAGAAAACGAACTGAAGTTGTTCAAATCGTACCTAACAAACCGTAAGCAAAGAGTAGTGATCTCTCAGAATGGGAAACAAACAATATCAGAAGAGGAATTCACAGAACTTGGAGTACCACAAGGAAGCATATTAGGCCCCATCATCTTTATCATATTTCTAAATGACCTGTATTCCATATTTGATGAAACAATTATCAGAATGTTAAATTATGCTGATGACACAAATTTCACCGTGATAGCCAAGACATTTCCAGAAGCGTGCGAATTGGTAAAATCAACCCTAAAACAAGCGAGTGAATGGTTCACAGCGAATGGTCTATGCATGAACTCCGAAAAAACGAATGCTGTACTATTCAAAACAGCACATTCGGGTTTCCAAACACCAGCCAATATTCAGCTATGCGACTCTACTCTGAATCTGATTAAGACATGTAACTTCCTGGGGCTTAAACTAGAAGAAACTCTCGATTGGAGCGGACACATTAATAACCTTTGTGGTCAATTAAGTTCCATCTGCTACACGCTGGGGGTACTCAGTAAATACCTAGATGCTACATCAATGAGAACCATTTACCAAGCAGTGTTTGAATCGAAGATGAGGTATGGAATCATGTTCTATGGCAGCTCATATAACTTGGAGAGAGTGCTGAAGATGCAGAAAAGATCAATACGTATGATTTGGAAGATGAAGAGAACGGAGTCATGTAGGGGAATATTCAGAAAAAACGGTTTATTAACTGCACCTGCCATACATATTCAGGAGTGCCTGATCTTCATTTATAAAAACAAGCAGTACTTCGAAGAAAAAACACCAAGTGGTTACAATACAAGGACAACAACAATAAAATATCCGCAACACAGACTAAGCCTGACTGAGAAAGGACCTGAATATAGATGTATTCGATACTACAATAAGATAGCACATAAATTAAGAACAGAATTGACCCTGCAACAATATAAGAAATACATCTTCAAGTTGCTACTTAACATTGAACCATACAACGTAGAAGACTTCTTAACCCACACGATCTGATATCTCAGAATAAAATTGTTTCTTATGACCCTGTTTCATCTCAAGTGTTCACTGCATTGCAGGTGTATACTTTACCTGAAATAAAGTACATTATTATTATTATTATTTAACTCAGAAAATCGACGAGGACATATGACAATTGTAATACTCTTCAATTCTTGATCGAGATTCAAGAATCGGGCCCCTTATTGTCACACTAAATAGATAGGTATTGTAGGTGCCAACTGTTCCGTGTTATAAAGTTGCATTTATGATTTAAGAACTGATAATGAGGATGTATGATCTAACGATATTATATTTTATTTCTTTGAGTTTGGCGAACAAGGTGAATATTAACCCTAGACTCATTATGTATCGTAGATTTTACGACGCTCTGAATGCAATTATCAATGTAATGTAGACATGATTGGGTGAAAATTGACGAAATTGTTTCATATGACACAAAATGACAACATTTGATTGGTTGCTAGAACTGTCAAAAATGTTTTCCTATAATTATATGTAACCAAACAATGGGGGTTTTTCCTGAATTTGGGTTATTACTGCAAATGCAAATTTGAACATAATTATTATGGGTTTGATTCATCGTTTTCCCAAATAACCTTCTGAAAGTATTCAAAATCAGATTTCGAAATTGGGGTTTGGGATTTGCCAGGCATGCACGAAGTGACAACGGTGTTTAGTAGAATAGCTTTTTGCGCGCATGTTCTAGGCGAACAGCGTGCTATCGTTTTGTCCAAATGTCTGTAATTTTGGATGATTGAGCCGAAAATGGTCTCAATCGACTAGGTTGGACTCACTGATGACGAATCAGGTGTCAAAATCGATTCTGTCCGGCCGGCCGTAGACACGATAACTGTCGAACGAAGTGAGCTAGCAACTTGAAACTTTCAGGGTGGGTCGCGCATTGGAATGCCGCGGTTAAGTTCGTTAATGGGCCAAATCGATCGAATAGTTTCGGAGTTATAGGCATTTGAAGTTTTGAAGTTATTTATTTTTTATTTCAGAAACTACCTGAGCGATTGGATTCAAACTTGGCGGTTAGGTGAAGTACAACGACGCGCAACTTTGAGCTGAATTTCGTCAGGATTATATTGTCGGTAATTTAAAAAAAAAATATTTTTTTCGAAATTTTTTTCCAAAAAAATTTTTTTTTCGGAAACCATTTATCATATCCAAGAAAAATTATACTCACGCTTTGACCTTCTAATTTCACAGCAATGTACCAAATTTCAGTTCGATACGATCATAAGTTTTGGAGATATCGGGAAAAAATATGTCAAATTTCGAGGTTTTCTTCTCGATATCGTTGATTTTTTCGGTATAACTCGAGAAATACTGATTCAGTCCTGATTAAACTTCACAGCTAGTTTTAAGACGCTGAAAGACAACTTTATGCAAAATTTCGTGATAATCGTGTTATTAGAACAATTTGAAAAAAAAAATTTCTATGATTTTCTCATCATATCATCCTCATTAAATTCTGTATGAAACTTCGAACTGTTATTTTCGATGAAGTACTGGATTTCAATTCGATCTGATCTCTATTTTTGGAAATATTGGAAAAATAAAATTTTGATTGGGTATATCTACGGAATCATTGGGTGGATTTTACCCATTCACGAATTCGGCCTTCGTAATTAAGGTCCAAACCTTCTCTACAAATATCGAGTTTCTAAGTTGTTTCTTTCGGAAGTTATTGTGTTTACGCAGTCGGCCGTTAGGCTGACCGTAAACACAATAACTTCCGGAAGAAACGACTTAGAAACTCGATGTTTGTAGAGTAGGTTTGGGGCATAATTACGAAGGTCGAATTCGTGAATGGGTAAAATCCGCCCAATGATTCCGTAGATATACCCATTCAAAATTTTATTTTCACAATATGTCCAAAAATACAGATATGATCGAATTGAAATCCAGTAATTTATCAGAAAAAAATTTCAAAAAGCACTGCCGTGAAGGCAGCAGCTTTTACGCGCACGTTCAAATTCGTTGCTGAAGCGGTCATCTACATTGAACATGCGCGCAAAAGTTGCTGCCTTCACGGCAGTGCTTTTTGGAATTTTTCTGCTATAGAATAATGAAATATTTATTCCTATTCTTTGGTACACACGTGTTCTTTGTCAACATAACCAAACAATATCTGTTTGCGATTTGTCAGTAATATGACAGTCTGTGCTCTTATTTTTCTATTACTTGGTCGTTGTCTTCTACTCTAACCAGATCGAAGTATAGCTATCTCTGTTTTCCTAAGCAAAGGAACACATTTGACGTCCTTTTCTTTCCGAGAAAGCTGAATTCGACGTTGCCATATCGTGCATTTAAGGCAAATCCCTTTAAATGCAAATCCCCATTTTAATTTTTCAGTTTTAGGTGATCAAACATTTTTTTAAAAATATAATATGAAATTAAATGTTTGAAATGTGATATTCTAAACGTTTTTCATGAAAATTACTGCATTTTCTTTTAAAGGAAAAACCCCGATTATGCTGTATATGGTGAGAAAAGGCTACACATGACATATGATTACATTTAAAACACAGAAGTTGGAAACGGTTGCACCCAAGGGATAGAAGAGGGATATTTCATTTTATTGCCAAAATATGGAGACATTTTTTTCTTCAAATGAACGAGCTGCATCTAGAAGTTCGTTGACACAACTTACTTATTGGCAAATTTATCACACAAATGACCCTAATAGTGAATCGGCTTTGAAGAACCATCCCACATAATTTACAATTCCATTTGCTGTAATCACTAGTTCTCAACTTTGTTCACACACACTGGAGTCACTTTGATCTTGTGGATAAGTTCTTTCCATTTTGATATAGGAAGGACGATCAACTTCACAGAATTGGTCGAATGGATCAATTTCACATTTAACGTATTCTTTCATATTGTGCATATCACTTTCATCGGCAAATTGTTCCGGAATATCAACAGGTTCAATTTTGACCCGGAAAGTTTCAAGGGCCTCTTGATCATTGACATGCTGATCACTGAAAATCATGAATATTAGTTTTATTTTTCAGAAGTTTTAGCCATTTGTATAGAATATTGCGGATTATCCAATAATTTAAGACCCTTTTCTACTTAAAACTAAAGAATATCAGATATAATGTCAATGATATGCTCTTGCTCCTCAGAGCTAGAGAGTAAAAAGTGATGAAAATATCTATGACTAGATGTAGATATCTACAGCTTACATTGTTACTTGGTTGCCTCGTCAGTCGCACCAACCAACCACTCCATGAGTTATTCAATTCTTAATCCCCATGGAACTCCCCAACCTGACTTCAGGTGACTGTATCTCTCACATTCTTCAAGGAGAGTTAAGTTATGTACAGTCTGAGGGCACTCAAACCAAAATTCACAAGTTGCAATGACGGAATTCCGAGCCTATTTCTGAGGGATAGTGCTTACGCGTTCTCTAGACCTCTGCAGACGATTTTCAATATTGTACTCAGGCAAGGCTGTTTTCCGGATCTGTTGAAGACATCCATTATCTGTCTTATTTTTAGAGTTGGCAGGATGGCTGACGTTTCGAACTACAGGCCTATATCCCTCATATCGAACTTTGCAAACACCTTTGAAATGTGTATATACAGTGCGTGTCCAATTATGGAACAAATTCATTTTCTCAGAAGGAAAATATTTGGCAACAAAATCCTGAAACAGGTCAATTTTTTTTTCACTTTTACCAAATTTATATGCATTTTTGAAGGATTTTGTTGCACCCTGTGCCATCCCCATCAATCCTCTAAATTTTTTGAATAGGGAAAGTGGGTCATGCGGTACTTTTGTGGCAAGGTCTTTGTATCTTCTTCACAGGCGTGCAGAAATTAGTTATTACAAAGAGGTTTTCAGTATGTGCACTTTGTTATGGCTCATTCACTTCGAGACGATGGTACCTGATGGAATTTGTCACCTAATGAAAGTAGACCATTAGTCTTGTTCATGCACAACTTTCAACTCGCTTTCTTTTTTTTCTCCATCAAAGGGTTCGTAGGGGTTGAAAGTTGTCCATGAACGAAACTGCAATGGTCGACTTTCATTCGGTGACAAATTTCATCAGGTACCATCGTCTCAAAGTAAATGACTCATGACAAAGTGCAAACTGAAAACCTCTTTGAAGTATCTAATTTCTCAAAAAAAAAAATTTTCTCGAAAATTTCTGCACGCCTGTGAAGAAGATACAAAGACCTTGCCACAAAAGTACCGCATGACCCACTTTCCCCATTCAAAAAATTTAGAGGGTTGATGGGGATGGCACAGGGTGCAACAAAAAATCTTCAAAAATGCATATAAATTTGGTGAAAGTGAAACAAAAATTGACCTGTTTCAGGATTTTGTTGCCAAATATTTTTCTTCTGAGAAAATGAATTTGCTCCATAATTTTGACGCGCACTGTATAATAAAATTTTTCCCTGTCAGATACCGAATCTCGGAAAACCAACATGGATTAATTAACAAAAGATCAACCATAACTAATCGAGCAGTTTTCTCACAGTTTGTGAAGCTATGGAAAATCAGCTTCAGGTAGACGCAATCAACACTGACTTTTCGAAGGCCTTTGACAGGGTTGATCACTCGATTCTTCTTCATAAGTTTGACGACATTGGATACGATCGCTAGCTGCTTTCGCTGTTCAGGACTTATCTAGCGGACCGTATTTTATATGTTGAGTTTAGAGGTCACAGATCATGCACATTCGTGACAACCAATGCCAAGGGGAGCAATTTAGCACCGATCTTGTTTTTAATTTTCTTGAATGATATCAGAAATGACCTACTAGCTTATTTTCTAGCGTTTGTCGATGGTTCCAAACTATACAAGGCTGGAACCTCAGTGGGGCACTGCGAGTCGCTTCAGCAGGATTTGGATAGGTTGAATGAGTGGTGCACATTGAAAAAGCTTCCACTGAATATTGAGAAATGTAAGATAGTCACATTCACAACGAAACGTAATTTCATTTTAAATGACTATACCATCGGAGACACTAAGTTTGAGCGAGTCAATCAAATAAAGGACCTTAGTTTCGAATTTGACTCTAAGCTTACATTCCTACCTCATAGCAACAACATTACAGTGGCAGCAAAGAGGATGCTTGGCCTAATTTATAGAATGGTAAAGATTTCAACAATCCCCATTGCTTGTTTTGTCCAAATGTCTCTAATTTTCGATGATTGAGCCGAAAATGGTCTCTATCGACTAGGTTGGACTCACTGATGACGAATCCGGTGTCAAAATCGATTCTGTCCGGCTGGCCGGTCGACGACACGATAACTGTCGAACGGATTAAGCTAACGACTTGAAACTTGTAGGGTAGTTCGCACATCGGAATGCCACGGTTAAGTTCGTTAATGGGCCAAATCGGCCAAATAGTTTCGGAGTAAGAGCCATTTGGAATTAAGGGGTTATTCCCCTCATATTTCAGAAACTACTAGAGCTATTGGATTGAAACTTGGCAGTTGGTTGAAGCATAACGACGGAGACGCGCAACTTTGAGCAGAATTTCGTTGAAATCGTATAGTCATTTAATTAAAAAAAAAGTTTCAACATTTTTTTCTGAAACTATTGTTCATATTCGAGAACAATATCAGTTATAACTTGAAATTCATATTTCACAGCGGTGTACCAAATTTCAATTCGATACGGCTATTAGTTTTGGGGATATTGAGAAAAAAATATGTAGAATTTCGTGGTTTTCTTCTCGATATCGTTGTTTTTTCGGTATAACTCGGGAAATACTGATTCAATCGTGATGAAACGTCATAGTTAGTTCGAAGATGTTGAGGGACAACATTGTGCAAAATTGCGTGATGATCGTGACATTAGAACAATTTGAAAAAAATTCACAATTTTCTGTATATTATCCTCATTAAATCCTGTATAAACCTTCGAACTGTCATTTTAAGTACTGCATTTCAATTCGATCTAATCTGTATTTATGGAAATATTGGGAAAATAAAATTTTGAATGGGTATATCAGAGGAATAATTGGGTGGATTTTACCCATTCACGAATTCCGCCTTCGTAATTAAGGTTCAAACCTTCTCTACAAATACCGAGTTTCTAAGTTTTTTCTTTCGGAAGTTATTGTGTTTAATCCACCTTTTAGATGCTATAAGTCCAAAACTATTAGGCGGATTTTGCCCATTTACTTGCAAGCTTTTTTCAAAAGTTAGAGAAAACAATGGAATTTGACCACGAGTTCTTAATCAGCGAATTCAACCTCATCGTTCAAGACCATCTTCGGCTCCAAATTAGAAAATCACAAACATTTGGTTCAAATTATAACTCAAATTGCTCTTGTTTCTGAGAGCAATCGCATAAAATGAGTCATGGCTGATTCACAATGAACCTAAGCGTTAGTAGAAAGTAAACTTAATATGTACGTAATTTTTGAGGTATTCACGATGTATGTAACAGAAACATGTCATCGTCCTACTTCATCTTGTCTAGGCTTTGCACCAACTGCCAAAAGTTTGGCCACTGCCAAATTTCATTTTATAGTGAAACTAATTTACAACAGTTCAAAGTGGTTGACAGTGATCTTCATTTATTCTTCACTATGTTAGAGATGATGTTATTGTTTTTATTGAGAACTAGAGGAGGTTCATACAACGAAAGACGATAATAAATGTTAAAATTGCGTTGAATACTGAAGAATAAAAAAAAAATAACTGCATCTTCAAACACCCTAGAAATATCACTAAATTTACACACTTTTACGTTTGATTTGTGTATTCCTTCAGCCAACCGTAAGACTTACCCAAACATAAATATTAGTTTCACATTGTGAACACTTTCACATAAAACTAAGGTTTCAACTTTACGTTTTACCAATAAATTAAGATCAAGTTACGTATTACGTTCATTATGAATCAGCCATACACGAATCAACTTTTAAGATTGGATGTGTACCATCTGAACATAGATCCTGAGGTGATGTTCAAATTTAACAAAAAAAATTCTAAAATACCAGTGGCAGACTACAAAAAAGTTCTGGCGGTAAAGAAGAGACATTGCTCAAAAAAATTATCATCTTGTATTCTATGGTTTTGAGCCATTATCCTAGGTTTCTAGGAATACCGTCAAGCTTATACATAGTTTCTGCAAGTAAGTACAGCGCTGTTAATTTTCTATCCAAAAGTGAATGGTTGCCGGTAATGTCCAGTAGTCCGGAATCACACCTGAGATCTTTGGATCCCTTATCTGACGCTCAATCAACTGAGCTACTGACACATATTCTAGACACTGACAACTCATATAATACTTGAGTTCCGATATTCCTGGCCAGTATTTGTCAGTAAATTTTAGTGGCACTGCTTTGGTAATTCAACGTATCAGTACGAAGCGTTTCGAAATTACTGATTCTGGCCAGTACTGATTGGGAATTTCGGAACTCAACTAATGTAATTTGCCATAATTATGAGGGAAAAACCTCAAAAATTCAAGTTCAAAAACCTGTATTTCCAAAATGAAGCATTTGCAAATCCCAATTAAGGTCATCTAGCAACCAAGTAATCAACCCTCGCCCTTGTACCTCCAATTGAAGAACCTTCCATATATCTTGCCATAAGAGAGAGGATATGATGTGCTCAACTCTACAATGAAAATCAGAGGAAACCATAGATGTTTAAATTTCTAATAAACCCTCAGGAAATTTAGGGACCATCTTATATATTTCAACCTAAGTATTCAGGCAAAAATATTTAGGAATAATGAGTGTCAACTCTTTCTAACAGAGTTAATTCACCCATCAACTAAATGGATCATTCAGACCCCTCACCTACCTCATATTTATTGGCCTATTGAGTGTATTGTCTCTATTTGGAATTTGATTTTTGTCTTCCTGACAATGAAATTTACGGGGAATAATACCTTTTTTCAATCGTAATATTACAGGCACCCCTTGTTCTACAAACATTAACTTGTACCGCATAAAGTTATCGGTATCCTTTTCTACCTAAAAATATATTAAGAACAGTTAGATATTAGGTATATTTATGGGTAATTACTTAAATATTATGACAATAAAGTATATCAAAACAAAGTTTTAACAGCTTACGTCGAAGTGATCTTGACAGCAGAATAAGGTAGATATTGGAGATAATTTATTGCTCCTATATTGGTCCCTTTTCATGGCTTCGCACCACTTCATGCGGTCGGTTTCATTCCTGGGTACATTGAAAAATATTTTTCGAGGAGAATTAACCGTTGTATTTCCACACTTCGGTACTATGCACCACCTATATCCTATATTTCTAGTTCCAAGGTCCATTGTGTATCCGTTCAAATATTCACGAAATCTTTTCTTTGTTGATAATAAAATGACTTAACCACGAACCATACACCATATTTACTTTTTATTTTGTAAAATAATATATGTTAAATATGTGATTTTGATTTGTTTGTGGCGTCCGTCGGTCTGTGTCAAAACTGTCAGTAGAAACCACAGATCATAAGTAATCTACGTCAAAACGTGCTTTGCAGTAGTGCGTGACACCCAATGATCTAATAATTAATTGATATAATGTACTAGCATTGTTTAAACAATGATACTATGTATCAAAGATTCAATCTCTGCTAGATACACTCTTGAGTCTATTGTTATTCTATGCCTTGAGCTAGCATGCAGCACAGCGCTTACGCGATGTTCACTCGTAGATAGAGGAAAGAGTCTTTTCTCTATCTACGTGTTCACTCCACTTCTTTCCATGGTGTGAATAAAAATTGTCTGTTGAGAAGGTATGAGAATGAATAGTCAGAAATTGTATGTAATCTAAGTTTGTTGAGTAGATGGACAATGATTCCAAACTCATGGGCAAAATAAGATGAATGAAAGTTCGACACATGATGTAAAAAACATGGTGTGCTCATCTGAAAAGTGAGTGACGTCAGCTATCAGAAAATACAAGAAGTTATATATTCTGTGCTTTGAATTTGCATGTCAATCTGTGGATGACGATGATGTCAGACAAACAATGAGTCATAAGTCAAAGTCATATTGAATGGAATTTTTGTTTGTATATGTTCCTGTTTTTGTGTTTGTAGGGCTCTCCATAAACATTTCATATCAGCGGTTTCAGGTTTCACCTAAGAACTTTATTTAGTTTTCATATGGAATGGAAAATACATTGGAAATGGACGAGGTAAAATCGCATGATATTGAAGATTATCTTCATAAATATATAATAAAACTCGAAGATATTGGAACTAATGAAGATTTGAGAAGCCCAAATGGTTCATATATGTCCTTAAATGCTGGGTGAGTATCAAATATTCTATCCATTTCAAAACACTGTAACTATTTTCTAATCAACGAGTGGGGAAGGTGGTATACAGGACCAATAGGATAGGGTTGTTAAAATGCCATTAGGGTAGCGCTGGGCTATCAAGGGTGAATCAGGAAAATATTTGGAATAATGAGGCCCAATTCTTGAATATTGATCAAGAATTGAAGATTATGACTATTGTAATGTCATATTTAAGTCGATTTTCTAAGTTTTCTCAAGCATCTGCTAAATTTGTGGGAGTTCTATTCGCCATTTCGAATATGTTTTCAAGCAAATATTCAAGAAATGAACTGAATGCAAGTTATCGAGAAATTTTAAATTGGAATATAAACATAACCTTATCACTGTTTTGTTCAACTTAGCAACGAGTGGTACGGAGTATAGAAGATATAACTTTCGATTGTCGAGTGACATTCGGCTCCATGCGCGGGCCATGTCTACTTATTGTTTATATTTAACTTAGAAAATCAACGTAAACATATGACAATTGTCATACTCTTCAATTCTTGATCAAGATTCAAGGATTGACCTTATGGGTTACTAATGGGAGTAAGATCATTGTTGAGCAATCTATCACTTCTTTTGAACATGTGTATACCTTCAAGGGTATTTAAGTGAATTTTCCTAGAGCTTTTTAATAGATTTACGGATTTTCCTGAAATTAAATGACCGGTTGTTAAAATGTGATTCGCGACTGCCGATTTGTCCGGATGGTTGTTATTGATATGGCTCATGTGTTTCTTAAATCTCGTGTTGATGTTCTTAGCTGTATGTCAGATCTAAGATTTATTGCAGTCTGTACATTGTATTTCATATATGCCCGATTTTTATTCGTCTGGAATTTTATCAAACTTATTTCCTAGAAGCTGTCTGGTTTTGGTGGTGGTTGTGAAAGTTAATTTAATATTTACTTTTTTGAAAATGTTCAGCAGTTTCTTGTAGGTTTCAGGGTTATACGTAAATCCTCTGAAACCGTTTTCTCTTCCCGTTTCTTTTTTTAAACTTTGTCTTTGAAAAATTGTTCATCTTTACGTACGGTGATCAGTTTTCGTACTAACTGTTTATTGTACCTGTGTGTTCAGCAATTTGGAAAATTTTGTTTTGTTCGTTATTGAAATTAACTTCACTGAGCGAAATCCTGAATAAACAGTCAATCAAAAAGTGTAGGCTGGTTGGTTTGTATGACCAAGGTGCCACGGAGTCGACCTTATTCTTCAAGCCTAAAAAAACATTTTAAAAATTAACATCACTTACACACTAAATACAAACAATACAATATATTACCTCTATAAAATTTAGAAATCCTAAGGTATAAACATGGATACAATATCAAACGACCCTCAGAATCTCAAACATCAAAGTCTTCAGAGTACGCGCAATTCCAAAACTTTATAACACAGAACATCAAATATAAGAAGTGCTACCTCCCTTGTAAATTGTGACATTTCTCTACTGTCATAAAAAATAGGTGGGAATATTCCCTAACTGAGGCATCAAGTCTGTTAAATCACATATTCATCGAACAGTTGGTGCTCGAATATTAACCTATGAGGAATTCTATACTCTTCTTACTCGAATTGAAGTGATCCTCAACTCTAGGCCCCTCTGTCCACTAAGTTCTGATCCAAGTGGCCTCTCGGTGTTAACGCCTGGTCATTTTTTGACTCAGGCTCCTCTGTCCTTCGTACCAAATCTTGATTTATTTACGGGTGTGAATGTAGCAACGGTTTTTTAGAACTGTCTTTAATCGTATCTGAGTGAAAATACAATTAGGTGCTTTTTGGAAAATATCTTATGGGGTGAGATGAATGAGCTTCATTCAAGATAATAATTTGTCACCCCTAATTAAACCCCCAACCACCCCCTAAAGTGAAAAATAGCGTTTTCCCTAAAACGACCGTTGCTGGCGATTTTTTGATGGAACTGGTTTATTTCGAACTCTATGAACACGTTCCATATAGTGAAATGATTTGTGACCCCTCAATAACCCCCCTAACCACCTCCTTAAGTGTAAAATAGCGTTATTCCTAAAACCACCGTTGCTGGAGATTTTTAGACTGAAATCGTTCATTTCGAACTCTATAAACACGTTCCATATAGTGAAATATTTTGTGACCCCTTAATACCCCCCAAATCTCCAGCAATGGTCGTTTCAGGAATAGCGCTATTTTACACTTAAGGGGGTGGTTAGGGGTGTTATTGAACGGGTGTGAAGCTACCGATGGATTCTACCGATGGATTTCGTCGACAGGGGTCATATGGCAACGTGGCGCGGTCGAAGCCAGGGTACTATGTCGGGGCGTTCGGGACTACCCGTAACTGATCTGCTTCCGCGCACGACTTGGTTTGTTTATTTCCTATACGCAGCGAATGGAATGGAATGATGCAAGTTCGGGCGTATTATGAATATGTATCGGGTGGAAAAGTGCTAATAGTAATCAGATAATTTCAAATATCAATTATTTATGATTATGAACCACCACAATGCATTTTGGAAGTCATTGCCGTAGAAGGTAGTGCAAAATATGAGGAACATTCATTTTTAATATACGTGAATAATGATATCCATCAGTTATCATTACAGATTAAGCGTTTTCAATAGCAAATGTTTAGTCCTCAATGTTGGATTAACAGTGAAGGTCGACTGAAAATTGAGGGTAGGAAACTTTTGGAACTACAGGAAATATTTCTGATGAAGGCATGGGGCCGGATAAAAATCATTTCTTGTTTACTTTTCATAGCATTTTGAATATCAAATAAAAGTGATCAGGGACGTCGGATTCTATTTTGTAGGAGAAAAATTTCAAATCTGCGTCTAGACTTATCTAAGCAATGTCGGTAACAAAGAACGATAGAATATCGTTTCCTATCACTTTCCTAAACATTTTCAGTAGCCAGAAAAAAGTGTTTGCCCGTAGGATACCGGAGACAGCGGACTTCGTTTCGGACGATGGACAATTTCAAATCTACCACAATACTTATCTGAGCGTTGTCGGTTATGAAAACCGATTGAATATCATTCCTTATCGCTTCCCTCAACATATTCAGTAGCTAGAAAAAAGTGTTCGCCCATAGGATGCCGGAGACGGCGGACTTCGTTTCGGACGATGGAAAATTTCAAATCTACCACAATACTTATCTGAGCGTTGTCGGTTATAAACCGATTGAATATCATTCCTTCACACTTCCTCCAACATATTCAGTAGCTACAAAAAAGTGTTCGCCCATAGGATGCCGGAAACGGCGTACTTCGTTTAGGACGATGGAAAATTTCAAATATACGTCAATACTTATCTGAGCGTTGTCGGTAATAAAGACCGATTGAATATCATTCCTTATCACTTTCCTCAACATATTCAGTAGCCAGAAAAAAGTGTTCGCCCATACGATGCCGGAGACGGCGGACTTCGTTTCGGACGATGGAAAATTTCAAATCTACCACAATACTTATCTGAGCGTTGTCGGTTATGAAAACCGATCGAATATCATTCCTTATCACTTCCCTCAACATATTCAGTAGCCAGAGAAAAGTGTTCGCCCATAGGATGCCGGAGACGGCGGACTTCGTTTCGGACCATGGAAAATTTAAAAACTACCACAATACTTATCTGAGCGTTGTCGTCAATAAAAACCGATTGAATATCATTCCTTATCACTTTCCTCAACATATTCAGTAGCCAGAAAAAAGTGTTCGCCCATAGGATGCCGGAGACGGCGGACTTCGTTTCGGACGATGGACAATTTCAAATCTACCACAATACTTATCTGAGCGTTGTCGGTTATGAAAACCGATTGAATATCATTCCTTAACACTTCCCTCAACATATTCAGTAGCTAGAAAAAAGTGTTCGCCCATAGGATGCCGGAGACGGCGGACTTCGTTTCGGACGATGGAAAATTACAAATATACGTAAATACTTATCTGAGCGTTGTCGGTTATAAAGAACGATTGAATATCAGTTCTTATTACTTCCCTCAACATATTCAGAAGCCAGAAAAAAGTGTTCGCTCATAGGATGCCGGAGACGGCGGACTTAGTTTCGGACGATGGAAATTTCAAAACTACCACAATACTTATCTGAGCGTTGTCGGTAATAAACACCGATTGAATATTATTCCTTATCACTTTCCTCAACATATTCAGTAGCCAGAAAAAAGTGTTCGCCCATAGGATGCCGGAGACGGCGGACTTCGTTTCGGACGATGGACAATTTCAAATCTACCACAATACTTATCTGAGCGTTGTCGGTTATGAAAACCGATTGAATATCATTCCTTATCACTCTCCTCAACATTTTCAATAGCCAGAAAAAAGTGTTCTACCATAGGATACCGGAGACGGCGGACTTCGTTTCGGACGATGAAAAATTTCTAAACTACCACAATACTTATAGGTCATAAGGAATGCTATTCAATCGGTCTTTATTACCGACAACGCTCAGATAAGCATTGTAGTAGTTTTGAAATTTTTCATCGTCCGAAACGAAGTCCGCCGTCAACGGCATTCTATGGGCGAACACTTTTTTCTAGCTACTGAATATGTTGAGGGAAGCGATAAGGAATGATATTCAATCGGTTTTCATAACCGACAACGCTCAGATAAGTATTGTGGTAGATTTGAAATTGTCCATCGTCCGAAACGAAGTCCGCCGTCTCCGGCATCCTATGGGCGAACACTTTTTTCTGGCTACTAAATATGTTGAAGAAAGTGATAAGGAATGATATTCAATCGGTTTTCATAACCGACAACGCTCAGATAAGTATTGTGGTAGTTTTGAAATTTTCCATCGTCCGAAACGAAGTCCGCCGTCTCCGGCATCCTATGGGCGAACACTTTTTTCTAGCTACTGAATATGTTGAGGGAAGCGATAAGGAATGATATTCAATCGGTTTTCATAACCGACAACGCTCAGATAAGTATTGTGGTAGATTTGAAATTGTCCATCGTCCGAAACGAAGTCCGCCGTCTCCGGCATCCTATGAGCGAACGCTTTTTTCTGGCTACTAAATATGTTGAAGAAAGTGATAAGGAATGATATTCAATCGGTTTTCATAACCGACAACGCTCAGATAAGTATTGTGGTAGTTTTGAAATTTTCCATCGTCCGAAACGAAGTCCGCCGTCTCCGGCATCCTATGGGCGAACACTTTTTTCTAGCTACTGAATATGTTGAAGGAAGCGATAAGGAATGATATTCAATCAGTTTTCATAACCGACAACGCTCAGATAAGTATTGTGGTAGATTTGAAATTGTCCATCGTCCGAAACGAAGTCCGCCGTCTCCGGCATCCTATGGGCGAACACTTTTTTCTGGCTACTGAATATGTTGAGGAAAGTGATAAGGAATGATATTCAATCGGTCTTTATTACCGACAACGCTCAGATAAGTATTGTGGTAGTTTTTAAATTTTCCATCGTCCGAAACGAAGTCCGCCGTCTCCGGCATCCTATGGGTGAACACTTTTTTCTGGCTATTGAAAATGTTGAGGGAAGTGATAAGAAATGATATTCTATCGGTCTTCATTACCGACAACGCTCACATAAGTATTGTGGTAGTTTTGAAATTTTTCATCGTCCGAAACGAAGTCCGCCGTCTCCAGTATCCTTTGGGCGAACACTTTTTTCTAGCTACTGAATATGTTGAGGAAAGTGATAAGGAATGATATTGAATCGGTCTTCATTACCGACAATCCTCAGATAAGTATTAACGTATATTTGAAATTTTCCATCGTCCGAAACGAAGTCCGCCGTCTCCGGCATCCTATGGGCGAACACTTTTTTCTGGCTACTGAATATGTTGAGGGAAGTGATAAGGAATGATATTCAATCGGTGTTCATTACCGACAACGCTCAGATAAGTATTGTGGTAGTTTTGAAATTTTTTTATCGTCCGAAACGTAGTCCGCCGTCTCCGGTATCCTATGGGCGAACACTTTTTTCTGGCTACTGAATATGTTGAGGGAAGTGATAAGGAATGATATTGAGTCCGTCTTCATTACCGACAATCCTCAGATAAGTATTGACGTGTATTTGAAATTTTCCATCGTCCGAAACGAAGTCCGCCGTCTCCGGCATCCTATGGGCGAACACTTTTTTCTGGCTACTGAATATGTTGAGGGAAGTGATAAGAAATGATATTCAATCGTTCTTCATAACCGACAACGCTCAGATAAGTATTGACGTATTTTTGAAATTTTCCATCGTCCGAAACGAAGTCCGCCGACTCCGGCATCCTATGGGCGAACACTTTTTTTTAGCTACTGAATATGTTGAGGGAAGTGATAAG
This sequence comes from Myrrha octodecimguttata, assembly GCA_958510865.1. Lineage (NCBI taxonomy): Eukaryota > Metazoa > Arthropoda > Insecta > Coleoptera > Coccinellidae > Myrrha > Myrrha octodecimguttata. The sequence goes on from CAUEHS010000798.1 coordinate 96,002, forward strand.
GAATGATATCAATCGGTCTCGATAACCGACAACGCTCAGATAAGTATTGTGGTAGATTTGAAAGTTTCCATCGTCCGAAACGAAGTCCGCCGTCTCCGGTATCCTACGGACGAACACTTTTTTTTGGCTATTGAAAATGTTGAGGGAAATGATAAGGAATGATATTCTATCGGTCTTTATTACCGACAACGCTCAGATAAGTATTGTGGTAGTTTTGAAATTTTTCATCGTCCGAAACGAAGTCCGCCGTCTCCGGCATCCTATGGGCGAACACTTTTTTTTGTCTTCTGAATATGTTGAGGAAAATGATAAGGAATGATATTCAATCGGTCTTCATCACCGACAACGCTCAGATAAATATTGACGTATATTTGAAATTTTCCATCGTCCGAAACGAAGTCCGCCGTCTCCGGCTTCCTATGGGCGAACATTTTTTCTAGCTATTGAATATGTTGAGGGAAGTGATAAGGAATGATATTCAATCGGTCTTGATAACCGACAACGCTCAGATGAGTATCGACGTATATTTGAAATTTCCCATCATCCGAAACGAAGTCTGCCGTCTCCGGCATCCTATGAGCGAACGCTTTTTTCTGGCTACTAAATATGTTGAAGAAAGTGATAAGGAATGATAGTCAATCGGTTTTCATAACCGACAACGCTCAGATAAGTATTGTGGTAGTTTTGAAATTTTCCATCGTCCGAAACGAAGTCCGCCGTCTCCGGCATCCTATGGGCGAACACTTTTTTCTGGCTACTGAATATGTTGAGGGAAGTGATAAGAAATGATATTCAATCGTTCTTTATAACCGACAACGCTCAGATAAGTATTGACGTATATTTGAAATTTTCCTTCGTCCGAAACGGAGTCCGCCGTCTCCGGCATCCTATGGGCGAACACTTTTTTCTAGCTACTGAATATGTTGGGGGAAGTGATAAGGAATGATATTCAATCGGTCTCGATAACCGACAACGCTCAGATAAGTATTGTGGTAGATTTGAAACTTTCCATCGTCCGAAACGAAGTCCGCCGTCTCCGGTATCCTACGGACGAACACTTTTTTCTGGCTACTGAAAATGTTGAGGAAAGTGATAGGAAACGATATTCTATCGGTCTTTGTTGCCGACATTGCTTAGATAAGTCTAGACGCAGATTTGAAATTTTTCCTCCTACAAAATAGAATCCGACGTCCCTGATCACTTTTATTCGATATTCAAAATGCTATGAGAAGTAAACAAGAAATGATTTCTATCCGTCCCCATGCCTTCATCAGAAATATTTCCTGTAGTTCCAAAATTTTCCTACCCTCAATTTTCAGTCGACCTTCACTGTTAATACAATAGCGAGGACTAAACATTTGCTATTGAAAACGCTTAATCTGTAATGATAACTGATGGATATCATTATTCACGTATATTAAAAATGAATGTTCCTCATATTTTGCACTACCTACTACGCCAATGACTTCCAAAATGCATTGTGGTGGTTCATAATCATGAATAATTGATATTTGAAATTATCTGATTACTATTAGCACTTTTCCACCCGATACATATTCATAATACGCCCGAACTTGCATCATTCCATTCCATTCGCTGCGTATAGGAAATAAACAAACCAAGTCGTGCGCGGAAGCAGATCAGTTACGGGTAGTCCCGAACGCCTCGACATAGTACCCAAGCTTCGACCGCGCCACGTTGCCATATGACCCCCTTCGACGAAATCCATCGGTAGAATCCATCGGTAGCTTCACACCCGTTGTTATTGAGGGGTCACAAATTATTTCACTATATGGAACGTGTTCATATGGCTCGAAATAAACGATTTCCATCAAAAAATCGCCAGCAACGGTCGTTTCAGTGACAGCGATATTTTAAACTTTAGGGGGCGTTTGAGGGGGTTATTAAGGGGTCACAAATTATTTCACTATATGGAACGTGTTCATAGAGTTCGAAATAAACTATTTCCATCAAAAAATCGCCAGCAACGGTCGTTTTAGTGACAGTGATATTTTCAACTTTAGGGGGCGTTTGAGGGGGTTATTAAGGGGTCACAAAATATTTTACTATATGGAACGTGTTCATAGGGTTCGAAATAAACGATTTCCATCAAAAAATCTTCAGCAACGGTCGTTTCAGGAAAAACTCTATTTTTCACTTTAGGGGGTGGTTGGGGGGGTTAATTAGGGTTGACAAATTATTATCTTGAATGAAGATCATTCAACTCACCCCATAAGATATTTTCCAAAAAGCACCTAATTGTAGCGGCTGTTTTCACTCAGATACGATTAAAGACAGTTCTAAAAAACCGTTGCTGAAAAACCGTTGCTACATTCACACCCGTGATTTATTTTACCTTTAAATAAAATAAATCAATGCGATCGTTGGCAACTTGTACAAATGTTACAAGATATTTGAAAAATATGACATACAGAGTATTTACATACTTTGCAGCAACGACAGAAATGGCTTAAGGATGACGAAATAGTGTGTGTGTGTGTGTGTGTGTGTGTGTATATTCTTTTGAGATGAGCAGTACATTTTTTTATATCAAACAATTTGTGTCATAACAGTATTAGCAGCGGAAATGTAAACGTGGTACCATACATTTTTACGTATGATACAAGAGTACAGATAAAAACCTCAGGAAAAACTCTATCTCCCCGTATAAGTGTAATGAAATTGTTGTATTTTATTGAAGGACTCCTTTTTCATCGACAAAATGTCTTCTTTCCTATGCGATGCAGGTTGAAATCTTGGAATCACACCTGAAAACAAAAAGGAGACGAAAAACTAATATGAACTAGTAAATGATTTAGTACTCATTAAATTAATTTGAAGTTCACGATCCATCTCAAAAAAGAATCAGACACCGAATGAATTGCCTCGAAACCATCGTCACATTTATATATTGGACAACTATTAACTAAATGTTCTATTGTTTCCTCTTTTTCTCCGCACTCGCACCTTGGACTTTCGACCGAGTTCCATTTGAAGAGGAAACTATTACAGCGACCATGACCGGTTCTAAGTCGATTCAAAATGCACCAAATTTTCCTAGGAAGATTGAAACCATGAACTTTTTCTGAAGGATCGCTGATCAAACCTTTGTTAAAAACATTACACGAATTCCATTCCGAACGCCAAACTTCTTTGTCACTTTTATTGGTGTAAAGAAAATCGTTAATCCATGAAGGTTTACGAGATTTAAATACAAGCAAATTCGGAAAGGAATGATATCTATCCCAAGACTTTATCACTGCAAACTGTCTACGAATATGGGGCGGTACAATATTTGAGAGAACTGGTAACCACTGTAAAGGTGTAGATCTTATGGTCCCACTAATGATTCTCATAGCAACATTAAGTTGTACATCTATTTTACTAACATGAGCGCTATTAAACCAAATCGAACAACCATATCCAGCAGCAGAAAAAACCAAAGCCAAAGCTGCGGTACGAAGAGTTGTAGAGTCAGCACCCCATGAAGAACCAGCTAGTTTTTGAAGAATTTTATTCCTAGGTTGCATGCGTAAGTTTTCCAAATGGGCCTTGAAATTTAAAGAAGTATCTAATTTCACTCCAAGATATTTAGGAGTGAAATTATGTTTCAGAACGGCATTATTAAAAGTAACATTCAAAGTTTTTAACTTCTGTTGATTATTCAAATGAAAACTGTTTTATTAGAATTTGGACATAAACGCCATTCAACAAAATAATTCTTCAAAATTTCTAAATCAGTATTTAGATTGTTTTCAATGATTTTGAGATAAGAGTGAGGAAAAGCCAGAGCAATATCATCTGCATAGATAAATTTTCTGAAGAAGTTGCTGGAATATCACATAAATATAAATTAAATAGAAGGGGAGCTAAAACTGATCCTTGTGGGAGTCCATTATTCAAAGTTTTGAACCTACTACTAACATCATCAACAAAAACACGGAGTCTTCTGTCAGATAACATATTTTCAATCAATCAAATTACTTTTCCACATTTCAGAAATTCATGAAGTTTGAATATTAAACCATCTTTCCACACCGTATCGTAAGCTGCTGAAAGACAAACTAGTTCTTATTGAGAATGAGTTAACTTCGCCTATGCAGTGGTGTCTCGCATCCCCCATTCTCGAGCAAAAAACAAACTGTTGAAAAACTCGGAGATGTAACAATTCAAACAGAAAATTGATGACAAAACAAGCACTAGAAAGGTGACAAATATAACGAACAAGGTATAAATAAAAATCGTCAATACAAAAAAATTCAAATAATTTTCAGATAGCCCATAGATGTGGGAAATCTTGAAAAATCTTTTAGCAGTTCTTTGTCTGGTAGTGATGTTTCATTACTATACAGGGTGATTCTGCAGGAGACCGTCAGATTTAAGGATAAGTTTACACTAGTCAAGACAGTCTCGAAACAATGTTTGGTTTACGGTTGGGGGTCTCTATTGATAATGTACAGGGTGATTTGTCCGATTCGACCGATTTTACTCAGCTCATTCGATTTTGATGACATTTTCAGCGAAGTACAATATTGGAGAGCACATTCATTGATTTAAAAATTTTGTTCAAAATGAGCGGTTGTTATTGTGATATTTCCAGGTTAATTGTGCAGGTTGAAAAAACACCCTGTACATCTCGTTTCCTAAACTACACTATCTGTTTACGATTCTACTATAATAAGTCATTATTTGAGAGTCTCTAATTTTTTTGGCACGCTTCTGGTTTCCTGAGAAAATTTCATCAGAAAAAGACAATGTCGAAATTTTGCTCCAATCGATTCTACTTTTATTAATAACTTTGATATGGCTCATCCAATTTTGATTAAATTTGCAGTGTAGAACAATCTGAATGAGTATATTCGATAATCGCAACAGTCTCTCAAAATACAGGGTTTTAATTGTGATAATTTCACAATTTCAGATTAATTGTGCAGTTGAAAAAAAAACCCAGTACATTGCTTTTTCAAAACTTTCTTATTCGCTTCAGATTCCACAATAATATGTCATCATTCAAAGGCTTCTAATTCCTTTGGCACAACTCCGGTTTTCCTAGAAAACATTTTTGAAGAAGAGCATGATCGAAATTTGGCTCACAAGCAGTGAGAGTATTCCGCACTAATAGGTAGGAAAGCCGTATGTTCCAAAGTTGCAAAGCAATTCTCAAGGTCTAAAATATTCTTTTCAAATTCCAAATTCATATTTAATTGCTAATATTCTGTTCTGATTATGCTCTTCTTCAAAAATGTTTTCTAGGAAAACCGGAGGTGTGGCAAAGAAATTAAAAACTTCTGAATATTGACATATTATTGTAGAATCTGAAACGAATAAGAAAGTTTTGGAAAAGCAATGTACTGGGTGTTTTTTCTTTCGACTGCACAATTAATCTGAAATTCTGAAATTTTCACGATCACAACCCTGTATTTTGAGAGATTGTTGCGATCATTGAATATACTCATTCAGATTGTTCTACACTGCACATTTCATCAAAATTGTTTGAGCCATACCAAAGTTATCAATAAAAGTAGAATCGCTTGTAGCGAAATTTCGACATTATTTTTTTTGAAAAAATTTTCTCGGAAAACTAGAAGTGTGCCAAAAAGAAATTTAAACTCTCTAATAATGACTTATTATAGTAGAATCGTAAACAGATAGCGTAGTTTAGGAAACGCGATGTACAGGGTGTTTTTTCAACTTGCACAATTAATCTGTATTCATCACAATAAAAACCGCTTATTTTGAAATCAATGAATGCCCTCATCAATATTGTACTACGCTGAAAATTTCATCAGAATCGAATAAGCCATACCAAAGTTATCAATAAAAGTAAAATCGGTCGAATCGAACAAATCACCCTGTATATTCTCAACAGAGACCCCCAACCAAAAACCAAACATTGTTCCGAGACTGTCTTCACTAGTGGAAACTTATCCCAAAATCTGACGGTCTCCTCCGGAATCACCCTGTATAAAAAAAATTTAATCAGAGGTAAGGGGTTGTTTTTAATTAAGAAGCTTTTAATTAGATCTGAATTGCCAACATGAAACTCAGTGCTAGCTACTAATTTAGCTAGCCTGTAGTTATTAACGATATGTTTTTGACAAAGGAAACGTGATTTCCAAAACGTGCGTTACACGCAGAGAGTGTAGGTGGGAGAGAGTAGTTACACACTGTTTTGTTATCAGTATTCTATCCACAGTGAACTCAAAAATTAATTATATCCGTTTGTCTTATTGCCTTTTAAGTGTTTAGGGAGTATGAGTCAAAAGTCATATGTGAAGACTTTGTCCGTGAAAGAAATCTATGCATCACACAGTAGTAGCCTTCCAGTAAAGTGCGTGAAGCCCCTCAAATTCGGGTGGTGCATCAAGGGAAAGGGGTAGGAAGCGCGAGGGTCTCACCACAGACTGGTCTGTGGTCTGACGCTCCCGCGAACTTGTACACGACTTGTCTATGCTGGCGCGCCCCCGAGGTGCATCGAAGGCGCCCCAGACGGTAGCTGGAAAGGGGTTATTGTTGAAGCTACAACAATCCTAGAAGTGCTAACTCCCTACTAAATCAGGGAAACAGAGTGGCTTCATCTATTGGAGTCGTGGCGAGAACAGTGACAGCGATTCAAATGCTGGTACAGGCACTTTTATACATTTGAAATAGAATTTTTATTGTCTACTATAAATCATAAACGATGATACGAACTGTTGTTGGTTTCGAATGTTTGGTGTACCAGATGGTATCAGCATTAGGTTTCGTTACCATTCTGTTGATTATCATTCCATACAAATTGCTACGTGGATGCCAACACCAATAAGACCAAATGTTAGATTTATCTCTCTGTAATAATTGGATTAAGAGACCATTCACTCGATTCAGCCAATATGAGTAGATATAAATAAGGTATGAATCAATTGTTCACTGGAAGGTGGAAGCATGGTTATGCATCACAGTCTTGGTACGAAACCATAGGAAAATATTAAAACTGTGTATATTAATAGCCTAAGAGCCCACGACGGCCAGACCTTCGTTATTTAATAAAAGCTGAAAAATTTTGTGTGCGTGTCCCCTATACAGGTAAGAACGACCAGGGACTATAGAGTTTGGGTAGTGGTTACTTGGGCAGGTAACAGGTAGTGAGGGTGTATAAAATAGTACCTTAAATTCGTTGAAGTTTAAAGCTCAATTTTTTGATATTTTATTAGGGATAACTTTAGATATCTCGTCATCCATTGCCGGACACTTATGACAGTTGCTACTCCCTGCCAGACAACCCCCAATTTTAATAAATTATAATTATACTTTCGTTACAGTATAAAAGCTAAATTTTATACATGTTACGTGGGGACCTATGAGAAAATGTTACCTCAATAGCCGGACAGTTCTAATGCTTTTTACACCTTGCCAGACACATTGAAAGTCCGCTGTAGGTGCGAGCGCGAGGTAACGACTGTTCTAGCGGGTGCGAGTGAGATACGGCGCTTAGTCGACTGCGATCTTTCACTGCGCATCATCTGTCTTTTAATGATGTATTGAAGAATTATGTGTAGCTACAACCACCATTGATATTTGTGTCGTTTTTTTGTGAAATAAAAGTGTAATTTTAGTGAAAAGTGTTATCATGGGAGACATTAATTTGTTTCGTGTGTAATAATAGTGATGGTGAGATAATATTGTTCTCGGGGGAAACTTCAAGAAAATGTCAAACTGTTTTAAAAATCAGAAAAAAACATAACCTTCAATATAAAGACATTATTCAGCCTGATGAGTATACAGAAAATGGTTATCACCGGGGATGTTATAAGGCATTTACAGGGCTTATGAAAAAATACTTATTTTCTGAACCTGAAAATTGTACAAAAAAGAGTGAAAAACAAAAATCAGGCATTGTTTCTACAGACAATACCTCAACAATCTCGTCGTTGATACCTAAGTTGACCACAGAACCATCTCATTTACAGTCATCCTCTACAGAATCTTCAGTAACAATGCAATCAAGTTTAACTTCTGGATCAATAGAGGACTTCACTCTTCAACTTCTCAGGAAAATATTGAAATTTTTGAACCAGATCTTAGTGAAGATTTAACTCAGGATGGAAATATTCTAACCGAGAAGGAAGCTAATAATATCGACTACCTAATTGTTTGTGTGTTTTGTGACAGGAAACTAAAAAAAAAGTGTACGAACGCTTCCACTTCATAAAGCTGATACCAACCAATTAAAATCTAGCGTACTACCCAACATCGAAGGTCAAGAGAAGTATGCAGAATTATTGAAAAAATCAAAAAAAATTTCTGGTCCAAAAATATCATATCATACAGAATGTAGAATTAGTCAGGTATGTAATTATTATGACAAATTATTGTAAATAATTTTTTAATTATTCATAATCGTATAAACTTGTTTATTTTTTCTTCAGAAACTGACGAAGAAGGCGATATTGAAGACGATCATGACATCGACTGGGCGAGTAGTGACGAAGAAAATGAAAGTATCGACAACGAATAAAAAATTTTTCTACATGTAATAATGCTTTTTTTTGTATATTATAATAATAAAATTTCATATTTTACTTTATATAACATGGCTATGAACGTAATAAAATAATTTTCTTATTGGATGTCTTTAAAGATCGCAATCGACTAAGCGCTCGTGCTCGCACCTACAGCGGACTTTCGATGTGTCTGGCAAGGTGTAAAAACCATTAGAACTGTCCGGCCATTGAGGTAACATTTTTTCATAGGTCCCCAAGTAACATATATAAAATTTAGCTTTTATACTGTAACGAAACTAACATTATTATTTATTAAAATTGGGGGGTGTCTGGCAGGGGGTAGCAACTGTCATAAGTGTCCGGCAATGGATGACGAGATTTCAAAAGATATCCCTAATAAAATATCAAAAAATTGAGCTTTATACTCCAACGAATTCAAGTTACTAGTTTATACACCTTTACTACCTGTTACCTGCCCAAGTAACCACTACCCAAACTTTATAGTCCCTGGTCGTTCTTACCTGTATAGGGGACACGCACAGAAAAATTTCCAGCTTTTATTAAATAACGAAGGTCTGGCCGTCGCGGGCTCTTGCTCTATAATGGGAGCAATCATACATCATATACATAATAAGAAGATATATGTTGGGATCTGCAAATTATTGTTGAAATTATGTCCGAATGGATTCAAGTGGTTAACACATGTGGAGTTTGAGGTATCCGTTATAAAGCTATTCTGATGTTCTTGTATTCTCTTCTTCACAAATCTCCCAGTTTGGCCAATTTAAAACATTGGGCAATCATTACAGGTCAACTTGAAGACTCCTGATTCATTGTCTTTGTTTGGTTGGTATTATTATTGATTAAAAACCATAAACTATTGTTCGTTCTGAAGGAATCTTTGTAATTGGAATTTCCTTCGAAATAATCATCAATAGTTTCCCAGAAATTCTATTGACGTAAGTTAATGAGTTACATTTTGGTATAGTCTTGGCTTTTGAAGAATGTAACGTGGGACTCAGTACATGTTTATTCTGTTCGTTATATTTACATTTTGTCTACTAAATGTCGGTTGTCACTGTTATTTAGTGCACTTTGTTTGATTTTTTTCTCTTCAGTAGAGTTATCGTGACTCATAGGTACATTCATAAATAATCTATTGATAGTCAATAGTCATCCAACAAGTATTGAGTATGTAGGATCATCTTTGCGTTTTCCTAGATGATTTTCTGATGATCAATAATGACCATGAATATGCAGTAACCGAATTGCTTGGACATCTCTTCTTCAGCATATAGGATTCTTTTGATTGTATGATTAGCTCAGATCAGGCTGGAACATTTGTTGGTTCATCTGTAGATACACGTCCTTGTGTCTCGTTAGTTTACACTAGTGAGCGCCCAGATCTATCTAGCAATAGGTCATTCTTGAATATATCTACTTAACGATATGTGGGAAGCGCCCAGATCTACATAGCGGGTAGATTTTTTTTTCGGTAGATCATTAGCTTGATGTAAACTCATTTCAACCGTGATTTCTTTTGATAGAACATTCCACAAAAACTGCTTATTATATCATCGAACTGCTTGAAACTGGTAATCCATCCATATTTTTCATTATTGGGAACTTCTGCGAAGATGCCAGCGCCTCAACGGATAAATTTCGAACCTGTCCAAGCTAGTAGTTTTATGTAAACAAACCGTAGAAATGTGGCGAAGAACTAATATTTATTGAGTAGAGCTAGGATATTTAATGAAATTATCATAATTTTGTGTAAGATTTTTTCGAGAAGGGACTTTTCTTTTGGATGACGTTATAAAATCGTGCTTCAAATCGTTCCTGGAGGATAATTTCGATGTTATTTTAGTGTCTGTTGCTTGGTGGATCAAAATAAACCAATATCTAAGTTAACTTGAATTTCTGGAAAAAGAGGTACCTCATTAAGTAATTCGAGGACTCTTATCAATGTGAAGAAGTGCTCAATGCAAGCCATATTATGTGGAAAATCTAGAATTAGTCTAAATGATGACTCGTTCTCTTTGTTTACAAACGAGTGAATCAATAGAATGAAAATACAGCTTTTCTGCTCTGGTTTTTTGCATCGTATTTCGAAAGAAAGGAAACAGATAGACATATAATTGATTTTATTTTCATATCACAGCAGCTCAAGATACACATACAAAATGAAAAATGTCACAGCTGGTTCAACCTACCTTTCACGAGGAACCTCACCCATATTTATACGGGAAACTACTGAACGTATTTTCATGAAATTCAGCACTTATAAGTATTTCACGATGCTGATGAAATCTAAAATATTTTCAAGGCATGAGCACCTCCGGTTTTTCCGGAAATGACGTCAACTTCCGTTTTTCAAATAAGAACACCATTTTTTTATTGCAGAAATAGATTCCTTAGAAAATTTCAATTCATTTTGATGTAACATTTTTCAGTTTTGGTTGGAAAATTCTCTCCGAGCGGGAAATTTCGAAAAAAAAATCGAAGATAGAGCTCCGCTGAAACAAGAATAACTTCGAGGTTTTTGGATGGAAAATTTTCATTTTTGGGATTTTTCAAGATGTAAGATTGATGTATCCACTTTAAAAATCGAAATCGCGATTCATGATACAGGGGGTGAAAAAATCGCTTTCAAAGTTAGGGATGACAAAATCGTGAAAAATCAATTTTTTCAAATTAGAACCCCATTTTTTATGGCAGATATTGAATCTACGTTAAAAAATAATGTGAGTGTATGCATCACACCCTTGCCCTAAAGTGGATATTTCCTGAGTTATTCACAAAAAACTGTTTTTCGTCTTGAATTTTCAGCTATTTCTTTTCCCTTCACGCCAAAAAGATGACATTTTCAGGAACTGTTACTTAAACCATGTTTTAGATTTTACTACCCTAATATGCAAGAGAAAAAAGTTACAGGTTGTTCCTAAATAGATGGCGAATTTGGATTCGATTTTGTATCGGAAACCTCTTTATTTCAACTAATCGGCCATCGGTTTTCTCTCCAGTGATAAATAAATAATTCCTTATGAACCGTATGCAAAAACTTACCATGTTTTACATTATTTTTCTTTAATGATAGACATCATTAATTACATCTGCCAAATTCCTCTTTATTCAGTAGCATTTTGTGTTTACTATTAATTTGGTGATAATTCGTATTAAGTTATAAAATCGATCACTATGCCTAATTTTACCAATGAAGATTATTTAAATCTCATTCTACTTCATGGAGAATGTAATAAAGTTGTAGATGGAACGATTCGACTGTTCATTGAGAGGTTTCCTGACCGACCCAGACCAACGAGAGATACCATTAACAGAACCATGACAAACTTGAGAAATGTCGGATCTTTCGTTAAGAAAACTACACACAGAGAAAAAAGTGTATTAGAAGATGAGAACAACGAAATTACAGTTCTTGCATATTTTCGTGTGAATCCTCAAAATTCTCTCAAAGATGCCGAGATTGATCTGGGATTATCTCAATCGAGTGTTTGGAGAATATTAAAAAAACATAAAATGCACCCATATAAATTCAATAGGGTACAGCATTTGAAGGAAACTGATTTCGTCTGGAGAACAGAGTTTTGCGAAGCTAGGATGATTCGATTTCAAGAGAATGAAAACTTTTTGGACTGTATAATTTGGACAGAAGAATCTAAATTCACAAAGAATGGTTCTTTCAATAGGCATAACAGTCATTATTGGGATGAAGAGAACAACCACCACTTCAGACAATGGAACTTTCAAGAGACCTGGAGTTTCAATGTTTTTTGCGCCATCAAAAATAATGCAATTCTCGATGTTCACATTTATGATGGGACTTTAACTGGTAAGATAGAACACTACACATGTTTGCATTATTTAAAGAATGTTCTCCCTTAGGAGATAGATATTCTGACATATTGACTCAAATAATTGAGCCGCTAGTACAGAACCATAATGACTTATGGTATCAACAAGATGGCGCGCCTCCACACAATTCACTCAATGTGTCAAATATCCTCTACAGGCTATTTGAAGATCGATGGTACGCGAACAATGGTCCACATCTTTGGCCACCACGTTCTCCCGATTTAACTCCTTCAGACTATTATGTTTGGGGTAGGATAAAAAATATTGTCTACTCAACTCCCCTGACTGATAAAGAGGACTGCATAGAACGAGTCAGAAATGCGTTCAGGTTCGTTTAGATTTTTAGATTCATAGTTTTGAAACTCAATTTGGTTTTTAAACACTTTTGCAGATCTCTTCCTCCCGATGAAATAAGAAGAGCAACGCACGAAGCATTCCTGAGACGTATAAATAAATGTCTAGAAATTAACGGTCAAAACTTTGAGCATCTTCTCTAGTTATAACTGCGAGAGTTTGCCATGGTTCTCCTAATAGTAACTTGAAGTCGGTTTCAAGAAGGGGTGAAAAATCTACAGCATGGTTCAAATAACAGTTCCTGAAAATTTCATCTTTTTGGCGTGAAGGGAGAAGAAATAGCTGAAAATTCAAGACGAAAAACAGTTTTTTGTGAAAAACTCAGAAAATATCCATTTTAGGGCAAGGGTGTGATGCATACACTCACATTATTTTTTAACGTAGATTCAATATCTGCCATAAAAAAATGGGGTACTAATTTGAAAAAATTGATTTTTCACGATTTTGTCATCCCTAACTTTGAAAGCGATTTTTTCACCCCCTGTATCATGAATCGCGATTTCGATTTTTAAAGTGGATACATCAATCTTACATCTTGAAAAATCCCAAAAATGAAAATTTTCCATCCAAAAACCTCGAAGTTATTCTTGTTTCAGCGGAGCTCTATTTTCGATTTTTTTTTCGAATTTTCCCGCTCAGAGAGAATTTTCCAACCAAAACTGAAAAATGTTACATCAAAATAAATTGAAATTTTCTAAGGAATCTATTTCTGCAATAAAAAAATGGTGTTCTAATTTGAAAAACGGAAGTTGACGTCATTTCCGGAAAAACCGGAGATGCTCATGCCTTGAAAATATTTTAGATTTCATCAGCATCGTGAAATACTTATAAGTGCTGAATTTCATGAAAATACGTTCAATAGTTTCCCGTATAAATATGGGTGAGGATCCTCGTGAAAGACCCTGTATAGAAATGAAAATATAGATGTATTTATATGAATTACCTTAGCTATGTATATTTTGACTTGTCCTATACACTGTATTGTGTCTAAATGGATAAATAAATATTCTATTCTATTCTATTCTATTATCAACTATAACAGTATATTTAGTTTTTGTCAGGTTTTCAACCATATCACTCTCTTTGAATATGATTTTGTGTAGCATGTGAAGTATGTAGCTGCAGAAGTGCTCGGTAGTTTCTCTGCAGGATCAGCATTTTCCATCAAAATTCGCTTATTTTCATTTACACCTAAAAACATCATGACATGAAGTTGTTAAGAAATGAATACACTATAATTTACCTTTATGAAAAAAAAAAATTTCAGAGAAATGCAGTGAACATACTTTTATGTATTTCGTGACCTGTTTTCCAATCTTCAATTTCTAAAGCTAGGCCTTTCTTCTTTCATTGAGTTTCCTGCCAAATGCTGTTTTCAAATTAACTTTACTTTCATTTGGCTTTGGAAAAAATGAAATTTAGAGGCACTAGAAGATCCTTTCTTCTTTGACCATGAATAACATTGAGTTGAGGCACACACCAATAGTCATTTCGGCAGGATGCCATTTCGAATTAATACAATCGAAAATTTTAATCGGAAAGAAAGGAATCGATTGATGAATATTACAAACACTTTCGATATACCAAAATTTCAACTCGTAGAACAACACAAAAGCTCGAAAATGAACTCCAAAAGTATGCAAATTTCGTTAGAACAACAGGCACGTCGAAAAACTACTAGCTTGAAAGTGTCCGAATTTCTATCGCCAGAGGGCGTATCGCTTAGCAGTAGTTGCGAATTTCATGCAAATTATCGCAACAGCAACAATTCAACGACCTTCGACGACACTTAACCTAAATTCAGTGTCAAGATTAAATTCGTGGAAGCACCCGATCATTTCGAAATGAGCGCCTTTTGAGATTGAACGTATCTGAACATTGCTGACAGTCAAAGTCCTTCGGTTTGGGAAATCTTGCGAAATCCATAAGGACAAAATATACTGAAGAGAGCATATAATTCCTATCAGAAGTGTCTTATTTAATCCACAATTATTTTATGGGTTTGTTGTGGCGAGAATTTGGTTCATCTGAATGTTTTCAATTCAAAGTTCCTTCTGTTCAATAAAATAATTCTTTTACTTGCTTACGTGACACTTTTCAACGGTGGTGCTAGGTCCACCCTTTTCAGCGTCCATGACGATCATCAGGAAAAGTGACCTTGAAAAGACAGAAGAAAAGTTTATTATTTGTATCAAAATGAATTTTCATCAAGTAACGATCGAATCAATCAAATACTAGTACACTTTTTCATGCGCTTGTTCTATGGAGCAAGAGCTTTACCATTTTGCATGAATCTTTGTTATTTTCGAATGTTTTGCCAAATATGGTGTTGAACAATTAGCTTGGACTAACTGATAAAAAATCAAGGGAGGCACTGACGTGAAGTCCGCAAGCTTGTTCAGATTTGTCGCCTAGCGGGAATTACGTTTTAGAGAGCTTAAAACGTGTTTTTAAAAACTATGTTTATTGATACAGGAATAATAAGATGTGAGATATGTGTTAACTATGAATATACTATCAGAACTGACTAACTACATTGCATATGTTCTGTTTATTACATCGGTTGAACAGATAAGAAGATGCTGCGGTAGCACTTCCCACGGGTACGTTGGGATACCGCTGATACATCGTAACGGAATTACATATGGAATTGTACCTCCTCCATCCTCAGAAAAAGCTTTACGGTGCGAAAAATGAAGCCTGGCGTTGTTCGGTAGTCTCCGCCTCACGTACCATGCTTCCTGCTGGGTGTTTGGTTTCCCAAGATTTCTTCAATTTTATGAAACAAAAATAAATGAAAATTGTTATCATTAAAATGTAGATAAGGCCAATCAAGTTTCCGTGAAAATTATTGGTTTTGTACTGGTCTCCAATCAGTGGATGAATTTCTTCTTGTTTTTTCTTCAGGATGAGGATTTGATCAAGTGGAACATCTCGAAGTTGAATTTTGAATATATCGGAAGTTGTAGTATTGAAACCATCAGTGATTTTTGGCAAAAACATCGTTAGACTCTTGAGTATCTCTTTGTTGTTGAAATATTTTTCTTCTTTGGTTTGGAAATAGCATCCCTTTGGCACCGAGATCAAATAAGATCCCTTAAGCTCCGTGAAATCGCTTCTATTGCAAATGCTCTGGATTTTCGAACTAGTCGGGAATATGGCGATGAATTTGCCATTGTCTACTCTCTGGATGAGATTTTTGCTGGTAAACACCGGATATCTTTGACATGTTCCAGAAGTTTTCTTCAGTTCAAGTAGTTGGAAAACACAATCATTGCTTTTTGATTCTTGAATTAATTCATTATCATGGCAATAGAAAATCGAATGCATATCCATACAAGGTGAAGAGCTATACTGATACGATATATCATTCATTGTCAGAAAGGAATTCTTCGGAATAATTATGGTATTATTGATTGTTGGGATCGAGAAAAGGTGATAATGAGAAAACGTTTGTGAATGAACTATAGGAAAGTGTAAAATAAATACTATTCTAGATTCTATCGAATATGCATCAATTTTAATCAACTCATAATAAATATGATACTGGTTTTCATCTGTGAATATTAAATTTTCTTGGGAATATTTTTCTGAAACTACGTTAATAATAGATTTCAACTGTGAAAATCTTATAACACTTCGATGTAATGTTTTTAATTTAGAAAAACTTATGGCATTTTCAATCTCATCAATGATTTGCATGACTATATTTATAGATGTGCTAATCTGTTCCATGATATTTCTAATTCTCATGTAAGAATAGAAGTTATCATATAGCCTGGTGAAATTTCCAGAGATTCCTTCAAACTGGGAAACAATTGTATGTTGATTTTGCTTAAGTACGGATACAGTTTAGTTGAATTTTTCAATAATATTTCCTGTTAGGATATATCATTATTCAGATTTTTCATAATATCCTTCTGATTCGTTTGGAGCTGTCTGATTGCTGTTTCATATTGAATTGCATCATTTGCATCTAAGTTGCCTGAAATGCTTTTGATGACGGTTCCTAAACCATCTATCAAACCACGTCTTGATCTTACTGGAGGGATTAAACCTTTTAGTTTTTGCTCTGCCAAATCTAATTGATGACCATAAATTTTTTTGTGATTCTCTAATTCTTTACGGAAAGTACTGTTTGTTTTATTCAGTAATGTTTTTGATGCATGGAGATATAACTCACGTAAATTTTTCAGTTCATCTCTAATTGGTTCCAGGTCAAAAAAATGAACGAAATCATGAAATTTGGGTCTGATTTTTGCATTGCCAAGATGAATTGGAAGAATTCCTGGACTGTCCTGGAGGCTAATTATTTTCATTTCCTGAGCTGCTGTGAGAAGCACTAGGAGACTGCAAAATTTGTTTTGTTTTAATTTTCGGCTTTTTTAGATTTTGCTTATGCAAGGTTTTATTTTCAGTCAGAATTTTGATATTTTCATTACAAACTACTTTTTCTTTAGAGAATTTTGGTGAAAGTTTATTTCTAATATTCGATTTTAGTTTACGATAAGCCGTAGAACCAGCTTTGTATGGAAGGGGTTCATGTCTCTCTTCGTTAATTTTGCTAGTAATTAATTGTTTTTTCTTCATCATTTCTTCATTCAACCGTTTATAGAGTTCTTTCGTTTTTTCTCGATGTTCCCCAATATAGTTATTAATAATTTTTTCATTTAGATTAATATTCATGGGGTCTTGTGAATTTAAATGACTGTTAATAATATCAATCGGTTTTTGCTTTGTTGAAGAATGAATTGAATTGTTATATCCGAAAATTGCATAAGGCATAAGATTTTCAATATTCAGAGTTTGTTTGTCCTTACTCATTAATATACGTAAGTGCTCTATCAGCGTAGAATGCAATCGTTCGATTAATCCGTTCGATTGAGAATTATTAACCGTAACGAAATGTGGTGTTATCTGATGGACCTTCCAAAATTCAATAACTACACCATTTTTGAATTCTGTTCCGTTGTCCATTACGATTGTTGATGGTGCTCCATGATGTGTCATGAAAATTAAAAGAGATTTAACAATTTCTATTCATCTTAACGAAAGTAAGGGATATGCCTGTGCATATTTGGAAAATGCGTCTATAATTGTGAGGAATTTTTTTATTTTGAGCTTGAAAAGTATCTATGTATATGAATAATTTCGAATGGTTAAGAAGGTGTAGGCGTCAACATTAATTTTTGTTTCGGGGGATCTCTATCGTATTTGTTAATTTGGCATAATTGGCAATTATTAATATACTCTGTTATATCACTTTGGATGCTTGGCCAGTAATAAGTTCTTCTTATTCTAGAAATTGTCTCGGCAATTCCCCTGTGATTTGTTTTTGTTTCATGCATGAATTGAATGGTTAAGACTTGTTGATCTTTATCAATAATATCTTCCAAAATGGTATTACATTTAACAAGTTTGAAAGCCGCTTGCTTGAAAGTTTTTCTTAGAATCTCGCAAATTTCTTGATAGTATTGATCTTGTTCGAAATGTAATGCATACAAGATATTGGGCCGGATATAGGTTTTAAAAAATCCTACAATTTTTTCATTTAACCCAATGGTGGAAATTTGAACCAAAATTCTTTGTTTATTTGGAAAAATGTTTTCTACTTTTACTCCTGTTGGAGAATGATGTACAAAGTCAAATATAACTTGGTTGTCAAAAACATTGAGATTTTTCTCAGAAATAGGAATTTCTTGTATCGGGTTCTCATGATTCGAATGTACAGTGTTATCGTCCGAATTTTTGTGATCTATAATTTCCTCCGAATTTCCTGATGTCTCCAAATTTTTTTCTTGAATATAAAAGATGATTATTTGTATATCGCAATTCGCAAAAATGTATTTAATCATGTTGAAAATTTTGTTCCAATCTAATTGATCCAAACCACACGATATTTCAGGAAGGGCTAAATAATTCTCCCCATTTTGTTCACAAAATTTTCTGAGATTAAGAAGTGCATTGAATACTGTTTCGTATTTCGGCTTAAGATAACTAAATTCTTCTGTTAAAAGATAATAAATTTTGCGATCTTTACTTTCGAGAGAAGCTACTCCGCCCAAATCTCTATTTTGAGATTAAAGTTTGTTTACTTGACCAAATTTCTGTTTGAAAGTAAGTGCAATTCCATCATTCATATGAAAATCTTTGGATACACAGTGGGCAAAAGAATAATTTAAAGGGGCGTCAAATAAATCACCGTTTTTTTCTTCTATGTTAGAGGGATATTTTATTTTATTCAATTCGTGAAGTTCCAAAAAATGTTCGTAAGAAAATTTTGTACCTGATTCGACATTTTGAATTTCTGATTCATCCAGATTTACCATCATAGATTCATTATCTAACTGTGTTCTGGCAAATGATTCGTTAAATTTTTCCATGTATTTAAACAATTCTTTATTGTGAATTCCGATTCGAGAAAGTGCGTCGGCATTTGTATTAGATGATCCTTTTTTATAAATAATTTCGAAATCGAATTCTTCGAGCTTTGATCTCCATCGCAGGAGTCGACTACCAGCTTCTTTGAGGGACATAACCCATTGCAAGGGTCTGTGATCCGTTATATTATAATTTTGAATTTTCTTTCATAAATATAAGGTCTAAAATACTTTGTTGCCATACGATTGCAAGTAGCTCTTTTTCGATAGTACTGTAATTTTGTTCACTGTCATTAAGTGTTCTAGATGCGTACGAAATAAATTATCTTTTCCAATTTTTCCTTGTGACAAGACAGCACCAATTGCAAAGTTACTGGCATCTGTTGTGAGAATGAATTCTTTTGTAAAATCGGGGTACTGAAGAATGGGTTCATTTACTAATAAATTTTTACAATATTCGAAACAATTTATAAACTGTGGGGTGTGTTCAATTTTTGCTCCTTCCTTTAGACAAGCCGTTAGTGGTTTAGTGATTCTAGCGAAATCTTTGATGAATTTTGTATAATAGCCGAAGAGACCTAAAAATCCCTTTATCTCTTTAGTAGTTTTTGGTAAAGGATATTTTTTTACTGCAACAATTTTATCTGGGTTAGGCTTGACTCCATCGGGGGTCACTATGTGTCCTAAATATGCTACTTTTTTTTAAAAAAATTCCGATTTATCTATTTGAATTTTGAAATTTGTCTCTCTAAGCCGCTGAAATACCGTTTTCAAATTAACTATGTGTTCCTGAAGGGACGTTGAAAATACTATTTTATCATCCAGATAAACTAAACAAATTACGTTCAATAAGCCTCTTAACATTTTGTCCATTACCCTTTGGAATGTTGAACATGCGTTTTTTAAGCCAAATGCCATTCTGACAAATTCATAATGGCCATTTTCAACCGAAAAAGCTGTTTTTGGAATATCTTTAGGATTCATCTCGATTTGATGGAAGCCACTGGCCAAATCTATAGTTGAAAAATATTGACATTTTCCAAGTTTGTCCAGTACGTCCGTGATGTTGGGTAGCGGGTATTTTTCGTCGATAGTTTTTTCGTTTAATTTTCGAAAATCTACTACGATTCTCCACTTTTTTTTATTTGAGGCGTCTGCTTTTTTTGGTACCACCCAAATCGGAGAGGACCAGGGAGATTGACTGGGCCTAATTATGCCTTGATCTAACATAGAACTAATCTGTTTTTGTACTTATTCTTTATGAATATATGGATACCTATATGATTTGGTGTATACGGGTATTTCATCTTTAGTATTGATCGAATGTTTAACTTGATTGGAAAAGGAAAGTGGCTGCTTTTCTAACTGAAAAATGTCGGAATATTTTTTACATAATTTCAAAATATGATGTTTTTCTTCAGCGTTCATGTGAGAAGTCCTAATTAATTTTTCCATGTCCGGGTTTTTAGAACAAGATTCAGATTCTAAAGCAAATATTTCATACTCATTATTATTGAATGGAATTGATTCAATTGGATCGGTCAGCATAAGAATTATATTTTCATCGGTTTTGTTCAGAATTTCAACATTTGCTAATCCGTTTTTAGATGAAGTTAATATTTCTGGAATCTCGCATTTTTGAATAATTTGTTCTGGTACGAGAATATCGCCGTTTCTGTGCTGGACAGGAATTTTGGTTATGATTCTAGAATGGGCATCAATTTTGACTCTGAATTTATTTTGGGATGATTGATATTTGATTGGAATAATAGCAGATGGTGTAATTAATGTTGATTCGTTAAAGTTTAACGTTGCTTTCAAAAGTTTCAGAGTATTTAAGCCTATGAGACCATCATAAATGTTATGAAATTTGAAAAGGTAAAATTTAAATTTATCATCATAATTAAATTCTGAAAAAATTGGTATTTCCGCACAGTAATTGTGTGTGGAACTTTGAAAAACCGTTGAAACTGTGAATGGTTCTGTGAAGATAAATTTGGAATAATAATTTTTCGCGAGGTCCGGATTTATAAATGATTTAGTAGAACCGGTATCGATAAGTAATTTGAGAGGTGGATTTTTAATAGTTATGTATGGAAGTTCTTTCTTTTTGCTCGAGAGATGATATTCTAAGTGTTCCGGTCTTCGAGGGAATCCAGTTGAAAATTTTCTTCGTTTTCATCTAAAATATATTCTTCAGGATAATGAGGTTCATTTATATTTTCTGAAAAATTTTGAGGGGGTTCTTCTTCATAATAAGTATTGAATAATTCTTCGGTAACAAAATTAGGTCTTGCCTGGATGTTTTTATTTTGGGAAAATTTTTGGCTGAAATTTCGCATTTGTTGATTAGAATGTTGTAATTTTGGACGAGTATTATTAGTAGAAATACTCATTGGAGTAGGCGTTTGGTATTGTGCCTGTGGTTTTCCAAATACTTGGGAATTAGTGAAAAATTTTTGTTCTCTAAAATTTGGGTTTCTCCTAATACTTATTGGACCATTCGGAAATTGATTGAAATTATTGGGTCTCTGGTTTTGATAACTATTATTTGTGATATTTGATTTGTTAAATCATGGTTATTTGTACTTTGATTTTGAAATTTTGAATGGTTCATATAATTATTTCTATGGGTATTTTCGAAAGTCTTTTTCGAATAATTCGCCATTGAATTAGATTTTTGATAATGTTTAATATTATCTCCTTCTATGATAAATTGTAAAGCTTGCGCTAATGACTCGGGTCGCATAGCCCTAATGATTGGACCTACAGGTTCTCTTAAACCTGCTAAAAAAGTTTTTAAAGTTTGTTTCGTGAAAAATTCTCTCTTACTCGATCGTAAGGCAGCTTCGCACTTCAGATCAATGTAGTTGCAAATGGTATTCAAAAGAGTGATAATTTTTTCATGAAACTTTCTCGGGGTTTCATTTGAATTTCGTCTCAAATTGACGAGATCCTGATAAAGACAATTTTCGTCCATCAGATCTCCGAAATTTAATAAAAGAGCATTTTTAATTTCATTCCAATTATTGGTAGCTCCATGAATTGCTACTATTTCTTCGGCTCTGCCGTGAAGTTTATTTAGAATACCGCTTAACAGAAGGGTATTTTGAAATTTACTTAAATTATCTAAGTCAAAATAATGCTGAAGAATTGCTTCCGAAGCTTGAATAAATCTATGCAATTTATTTGGATTTCCATCAAACTCGGGAATAATATTTAAATTTTTAATGTCAAAAACTGGAGTGTTTGGCATATTTATATTAATTGATTTATCAGTTAATGAGACTGAAAGATTATTAAAGGAATTAAGTAAATCTAGCTCTAATTCACAATCGTTTCCTACGAGAGAATCAATGGATGAAATAGAGGAGTCTGACATAAACAATATTCAAAAGTATCAATATATCTCACCAACTTAGTATTGTGATCCTAATCTGCATATTCTTCTCCACAATGGATCTTTGGACCAGGAACAGGTGCACCAATGAACAACGAAAAAATAAGTTCTATTTTCACTAAATAGAGTGGACTCTAAAGTTTTTCTCGATGAAAACTGTGAAAACTCCGTCGACTGCGCCAATTACGTTTTAGAGAACTTAAAACATGTTTTTAAAAACTATGTTTATTGATATACGAATAATAAGATGTGGGATATGTGTTAACTATGAATATACTATCAAAACTAACTAACTACATTGCATATGTTCTATTTATTACATCGGTTGAACAGATAAGAAGATGCTGCGGTAGCACTTCCCACGGGTACGTTTGGATACCGCTGATACATCGTAAGGGAATTACATATGGAATTGTAACTCACGCAAAAGCTGCTGCCTTCACGGCAGTGCTTTTCTAGATTTTTTATTAGTTCATTCAAATCTACATACTCCAAGATATGTAGACTGTGTCTTTTTCCGTTACACAATGTTGGCTGATTGAGGTTGCGTTTCATGAAGATTATTGAGCCAACCTTCAGCTGCCAATGGGGGTTTTTCCTGAATTTGGGTTATTACTGCAAATGCAAATTTGAACATAATTATTATGAGTTTGATTCATCATTTTCCCAAATTACCTTCAAAAAGTATTCGAAATCAGATTTCAAAATTGGGGTTTGGGATTTGCCAGGCATGCTCGAAGTGACAAAGGTAGTAGAATAGCTTTTTTTGCTATAGAATAATGAAATATTTATTCCTATTCTGTGGTACACACGTGTGTTTTTGTCAATATAACCAAACAATTTCCGTTTGCGATTTGGTAGTAATATGACAGTATGACACTCTGTGCTCTTCTTTTTCTATTCCTTGGTCATTGTCTTCTACTCGTACCATATCGAAGTATAACTATCTCTGTTTTCCTATGTAAATTAACACATTTGACGTACCTTTCTTTCCGAGAAACCTGAATTCGACGTTGCCATATCGTGCACTCAAGACAAATCCCTTTAAATGCAAATTGATGTTCTAAAGGTTTTTCATGAAAATAACTGCATTTTCGTTCAAAGGAAAAACCCTTATTGTGTTGAGGTAATACTGGAAAATCCAACAAATTTAAGATGACGGAATCGATCGACTCAAAAGAATGCATAAATTTTATTTTGAATTTTTAAATTCAATTCATCAACATCCTTATTTTCAAGCATCGATTAAAGCATATTTTGGGAGGATTTCGCATCATTTTTCATGTTTTTTCTGGGTTTTCACTTCCACTATTTGAAACAGATCTATTAAAAATTAAATAGAAATTGTTTTTTTCATAAAAAACGCCCTTGCGGATTGCAGTATCAAACTATTTGTCAAGGGCAGTTTCTTGTAGAAAAGATTGCCTGATGAACAATACAAACGATTAATAAAACGAACTGCGACGTTTCAGAGTACAAATCTGACTGTTTGGATATTTCGTTTCGATTTGATATTCAGAGTGAAAACCCAGAAGAAACCTGAGAAAATCCTTCTTTTGGCACTAAAATGGCCCATTCATCTAGCCAAGAATGGTTTCTACAATTCATTTGAATATCTGAGAAGACTTTTATGAGTGTACGCTCGGTAGAAGGCTTTGCTTATTATGAAGTTCTATGGTCGGAGGGAAAGGGAAAGCTTTGTTATCCTTTCCGTACATTTTTTTCGGAAATATTCCGTTGTACAAACCTTCTCCTGACAATAATTAATACAACAGAAAAAAAATTATCCGGTTTAGTGCAGTAGTTTGAACGTTATGCTTGTTCGAAGTATCGATATACCATAGATCCTTTTTTATTCATATAGATAGATATACATATATGTTATGAAATATTGGAATCGAAATAATATGAATTATTTTCCTTACAACTCCTTAGTAAGTGCACTCAGTTGGCTGGAAGTATATCCATTTAGAGATCAGGAAATTGTTCTAGTTGAAAGATTGCAAGAGTTATTGTTCATCGTGCCAAAGGATATTTTCCTCGGTGTATAAACATCAGTTCAGTAATTCTGATTATCAGCAAATGGAGTAGTATGTTCTTAATATTTAATACTCCAAAATATACCACCATACCATAAGCTAGTATCCACATTTTTAACTTCACTATCTACATTTTTTTGCATCTGACAGTTTTCGTTGTTAACTATTTGTAAAGAAAAAAAATTTCGCAATTAAGCACGCCCATACCTTGAAATGTTTTTGCTTCCAATTGCATTCCGTTGGTAATTTAATAATGGAAAACGACACACCCAAAAACGAAGTAGCTCTCACATTTTCAAGAATTCTATATTTCACTATTGCTTCGGAAAGCAGTTCGTTAGAAACTATTTGTAACACAAACAATTTCGTTTGTAACCTTACCCTCAATGGAAAAATAACATCCCAAAAATGCGAAGTTAGCACCGAGCACCCACATTTTTAAAATTTCTTTATTTATCTTTTACTTCCGGTAGTACTTCGTTGGTGATTATTTGTAACACAAAAATATCGATTGTTAACGAACCTATAATGGAAAAATAACACCCCTTAGATACGTAGTTAACACCCACATTTTCTGAAGTTTAACATTTTTTTTGCTACCAATAGCATTTCGTTATTAAACCCTCAAAATGCGAAGTAAGCATCCTCATTTAAATGAATTACATATTTCTCTTTTGCTCTCAATTGTTTTTGTAAGTAAGTAACTATTGCTAATACTCTTAAGCAAAAAAATTGAGAAATTAGAAAGATGTGCCTGCTTACTTCGAATTTAAGGCGTGTCATTTTTCCATTATAGGTTCGTTAATAAAGGGAATGTTTGTCTCGCTAATAGTTATTAACGAAGTACGATCGGAATCAATAGAGAAATTTAGAATTTTGAAAATGTGGTTGCTTTCTTCGCATTTTTAGGGTATCATTTTTCCATGAGGGTTAGGTAACAAACGAAAATTATTGTGCTACAACAGATCCAAATGATACATCTACACTGAATTTTTTCGAGATGAATCGAAAAATGGATGCCCGTGAAGTTAGCATCATGCAGAATGCGATGTATTCTTTATGTACAAACGAGAATTTGGAGTTACAATTAGTTATTTTGCCAGGATCGCCT
This sequence comes from Myrrha octodecimguttata, assembly GCA_958510865.1. Classification (NCBI taxonomy): domain Eukaryota; kingdom Metazoa; phylum Arthropoda; class Insecta; order Coleoptera; family Coccinellidae; genus Myrrha; species Myrrha octodecimguttata. The sequence continues at coordinate 121,642 of CAUEHS010000798.1, forward strand.
TGTGGTGCTTTATTTTGGGGTATTCAATTTTGAGGGGCAAGAGTGTGGTGTTTTTCTATTTTTTTTTGCTTGGTCATTATGCCTATTTGTGGAGTTTGTACGACTTCTCTCGGGAAGAAGTCCCCCGGTCTTCAATGCAGTACGTGCCGAGTGTTTCTTCATGCGAACTTCAGATGTGACAAAAACCCAAATTGCGTTGATTACTAATATGCCGGGCAGCATGTGGGTGTGTATTGGTTGTCGCGATGGATCTCCGTCGATGACTCATATTCCGTCTTCACCTCGACGTGATTACTGTGCGACCCCGGGAAGACACGATGCTGCTGAAGGGACTGCACCGGCGGACCCGGCGAATGAGATCGGTGCTGTTCAGTTGATGTCAGCTGTGAGGGCGGAGGTTTCTGAGATTGGAAGCGACATAAGAGAACTCAGGAATTCGGTCACATTTTGTTCTAATAAGATATCAGATTTTGAGAACAAGTTAGGCAAGCTTAACGAGATTATAAGACTGGCCAATCAGGTGAAGATGGAGAATGATGTGCTCAAGAAGGAGGTATCTGAGCTGCAGTCCCGACTGGATAAAGTTGAACAAAATGAGAAATTGAACAACATCGAAATTGCGGATAACCCCGAAAGGAAAAATGAAGACTTGTTTGATATTATCGAGAAGGTCGGCGAGTATGTAAGAAGGATGGTTGAGCCTGGCGACTTGTCATCCATTACGCGGGTATCCACAAGGCTTGCGAATAAGCCGAAGAATATTGTAGTGAGGTTCGTCTCGAAATTGAAGAGGGATGAAATGCTGACTGCTGTTAGGGTAAAACGAAACGGTCTGGCCGGAGGTCATTTCAAGCTGGATGGACTCGCGGATAGATTTTATGTAAATGAACACCTAACAACTAGGAACAAAACTCTCTTTAAAGATGCACGTATATTTGGTAAAGAGAAAAAGTATAAATACGTGTGGGTCCAGAATGGTAATGTTCCCATGAGAAAGAATGATACTTCAAAAATTCTGCACATAAAAAGCGAAACTGACTTATCTGAACTTTCCTTATAGATCTAGGGAATGCATAGCTAATCGAATCTTCGTTGAAATGCCTTTACATGTTCTCTATCAAAATGTGCGAGGTTTACGCAAAAAATTATCAACTTTCAAATTGAATGTAATAGATTCCTCATTTGACGTGATTCTGGTTGCGGAATCTTGGTTGAACGACACCATATTAGATAGTGCGTTGGTAGATAACAATTATATTACCTTCAGGCGCGATCGAGATCTTACTCAAACTAAGAAAGACGGTGGTGGAGTGCTGATTATTGTGCGGAACGAACTGAAAGCTAATATAGTGTCCGAATTCATTTGTGACCAGGAAGATAACTGGGTGGTCATCGATCTGTGCAAAAGGAGACTGTATATCTGTTGTGCTTACATTGCGCCTGGTGATGAGAGGGCTTGCGAGATCTTCGCGGAAAAGTTGGAGACCAACAGGACAAAAATTCGTGATCAAGACATTGTTCTTATTTGCGGTGATTTCAATTGTTCGTCCTTGAAATGGGTGAGTCGAACGTCAGGTGGTGTTTTGGATGTTACTGACGTTGAAAATAAATATGCTGTTTTTGTAGACACTTTAAATTTTTCGGAATTGAAACAATTCAATAATGTTTATAACAGGAATGGTAAATTGTTGGATCTTATTTTGTGTAACAGGGAGAGAGTCAGCGGCATTGGTCGATGCGATGCACCTTTGGTCAGCGAGGACAGCCATCATCCGGCCGTTGAATTTCTCCTTGACGTTGGTGTCCATGATTTCGTGAAAGTAAATTCTCTATTAAAATATAACTTCAAGAGGGGCAATTATAATGCTATAAATTCAGAACTTTCTGAAATCGATTGGAATTCCCTTTTGGAGAATTTGGATGTTGATGCTGGGGTGAATGTTTTCTATGATAGGTTGCAGGAAACTATGTTTAAACATATACCTAAGATAAGGATCAATAGTCGATTTCTCATTTTCTTCTCGCAAGAAACAATACGTATTATTCGACAAAAGCAAAACTCCCACAGAAAATATAAAACTTATAAAAACATCCATCATCGCGAACGTTTCCGACAACTTAGAGCTACCTCACGGTGGTTCATTTCGAGGGATTTTAACAACCATCTCAGCGGAATTGAGCGAGAACTCTCACAAAATTCAAATAGTTTCTTTAAATATATATCGCATAAGAAAGGTCACAGCAAGTTTCCCTCGGTCATGAGAGAGGGTGATGCGGAGGCATCATCATCGTCTGATATTTCTAATCTCTTTGCTGAGTTCTTCAGTTCCGTCTATGAGGAAGCTACTTTCTCTGATGTTGACTTGTGGTGTGTAGAAAACATGAACAGCAGTAATTATTTGTGTGGGGTATCACTTTCCATTGAGAGTGTTGAGGAGGCTCTCCGAACATTAGATCAGAGTAAATGTTCGGGTCCGGATGAGATTCCGCCGATATTGTTGAAAAATTGTTGTAGTGCCTTAAAATTCCCGTTACATATTCTCTTCAATAAATCTCTGGCGAGTGGAATCTTTCCTCAACGCTGGAGGATCTCTAAGGTTGTTCCGATCCACAAGCAGGGCAGAAAAGACCTTATTCACAACTACCGTCCTATTACTATTCTTTCTGCCATTCCCAAGCTTTTCGAGTCTCTAGTCTACACATTCATTGCTAATCATGTTAAGAATATGATAATAGAAAATCAGCATGGGTTCATCAAGGGCAGAAATTTGGAGACTAATCTAATGAGTTTCCTGGACTCCCTACATGAAGGACTCGAATCTCAGGATCAGGTTGACGTAGTTTACACTGACCTAAAAAAAAGCATTCGATATAATAAATCATTCTGTATTATTGCGCCGGCTTGCTGAGGCGGGAGTCTGTGGTGATTTGTTGAGATGGGTTGAATCCTACATTTCAAGGAGATCACAATTTGTGTGTGTTGATGGGCAGAAATCGAGACAGTTTTACAGTACTTCTGGGGTGCCTCAGGGATGTCATCTGGGACCCTTGTTATTTATAATTTATTTGAACAATATATTTTTATGTTTCCGTTATGCTCGGTTTTTGTTATATGCGGATGATCTCAAGATATTTCTCAATATAAGGTGTATAGACGATTGTATTCAACTGCAGAAAACCTTGATAGGTTATCAGAGTATTGTAGGGAAAACCATTTGTTTTTGAATTTGAATAAATGTGTCCAATATCATTCACGAGAAAAACTGAAATTAAATTAACTCCTGAATGTATCCCTAGTCGTTAATCTGGTGGTAATGATGCAACCTCTTACTCCCTACCTATTTATTTCAACTTTACAATTAAAATTGCTATTTACAAACACAAATTTAGGTACAGTGAATCTGAGATCCGGGATTCGAAGAAGCACTTATCTCAATAGTGAAGGATCCGACGGTATGATCCTCCAAAATGCAGGTATTATGCAGGTAGTCCAGTTTCAAGGGATTCCATCCAGAGCAAAGTCCAGAATTAAGATATTCCAGTAATAATCAGCTTCGGTATAAAGGTATTCCAGTCATAATCAGCTCCAGTTCTAAGATAATCCAGTTAAACTTTGGGTCCGATAGTAGGATATTCAAATGGGCCTCAGCCCCGGTAAAAAGATAATCCAGTAGTCGGTAGCTCGGTGAAAGGATGGTTCAGTGGGCGATAGCCCCGGTACAAAGATGATGCAGTGGGCGGTAGCCCCGGTACAAAGATGATGCAGTAGGCGGCAGCCCCGGTACAAAGATGCTTCAGTGGGCGATAGCCCCGGTACAAAGATGATTCAGTGAGCGGTAGCCCCGGTACAAAGACTGCAAATTTAAAAACGCTGCAAATTTTACACAAGGGTTTATTATTTTCTCAGTTTATTAACCCAATACCATTGATATCTCAAATCAATCGTATATATTATTTATAACTTATTGGTTTTTCACCAAACGAAAATCAATTCCATGAAGAAATTCATGTGAAATATTCAAATTCAATAGTAACTACAAAATTATCCACGTCGAAACCAAAAGTACCTACATAACTCCTAGAGTCGTTAGAAATCAATAGGGACAACACCCGCAAAATCCTATTGAATGAACAAATAGATGTGAATAGCTCTCCACTACTGAATATTTTTCTGTAACCTAAAAACTCTGTGGCAAACCCCAATTTATACCTACTCTCACTTTTACGCTTTTGTATAATTATTTAGGCACGTTCCGGACCATATTTAAACCTTGTTGTACTACATACCATCAGTCAGTAAAATGTAGATACCTGAAGAAGATTTTTAGCAACTTTCTTCGTGTTTTTTGTGATTCCGTAGTTTTACTATGAGTGTTGTGAATTCCCCGCCGAAGTCCTACACACCGTTAGGATCTGGCGTCTAGGAGGTTCGAAAGTTTTCAAAATCAAACTAAACGGTTAAAAAAAACACACCTAAATTCGATTCCTAGTTGTAAAATGAATATACTAGACTAGTGCCGATACGAAATAATCAATCGTGTGAAAATATGAACAAAAACGTAAAAAACCTATTTTAAATATTTGAGCCGAGCCTCGGCGTTTTCGACCTCAAGCTTATCGCTTCCAATTCCGATCCCGACTGACTTATGTCTGGAATTTTCAAATATCCCCAAGGATAAATCTTACATGCCTAAATATGTCTATGTTTATAATAAACCACTTGAAGGGCGAACCGCCTTAGCTCGCCCGAAAAGTGAGACCAATACAGGTGGCCGCACAGGGCCGTATTCCATAATTATCTGGGGACAAATCTGTCGAGTTACGACAATGAGATGGAGTTTTTATGTCCGACTGATCATCAGAATTATCAGTCCTGTCGCCGATATAATCAATGACCGTATCCATGTTGTCTGTCTCATCTGAATATATTCCCGAAATATGGTAGATGAACCATTTCACTAAGGTATCAACATATAACGAAAATTTTGCTGGAAAGAATTGAAAGAATCACTTTATTATTAAGCCTAGAGGATGTTATTCATAAAAATCTTAAATATTTTTCATTCCAAATCACATTTCCTATGAAATATTGGAGTTGAAGAGAAAATTATCTTGGTGTTGAGTTTCTTAAAAAACTACTTTACAAAGGTCAAGTCACTATGTTGTTTCTTTCGTTAAAGTTAAGTTAAATTTCCGAAAAATATTTTTTACTAATATTTTGCCAGTACGATCTTCACGATATTACTTATTAAATTGCGTGTCGGTATTACACAAATAGAAATGAAATTCAAATCAGAAAGCGTTTGCGCCTTTCGACATATAAGGGAAATAACCTCAAAATTTAAAATGGCCAAAATTTTTGCCAATATCTCTGCAAATAAATATGGTTTCAAATGGTTGACTAAGACCTGTACCAAATAATATTGAACTTTAATGAATAGCTTCCGAAAAAAATGTTTAGAAAAAATTCAATTTTTTTCCAATACAATTCTCACGAAATCATGCATTAAATTCACAACTAGTTATGATGTTTCAATTTGATCGCGTTAGTATTTCTTGAGAAACTTTCGGGAAAATTAACTCAAACTCTCAAATTAACAACAAATACGTAAAACAAAATTCAAGATTTTCCGCTAATATTAAATGTGTGGATGTGATTCCTACAAGGATTCAACTTTGTTCTGAAAAATATGAATTTTTTCATGGAATCAATTTTCGGGTTGTGAAGAACCAATGATTTATGAATAATATATAAGTTTTATTTAAGATATAATTGAGCTCCATGAAGAAATTTAATGTTTCATCCCGTAATTCGCAGGGTGATATCTATAAATAATAATTGTTATCCGAGTTCTTGTAGTTATGTTTCAGATATAAGGAGAGAAACCCCAAAAATATTTAATTTGAAATACAAACGATTATGAAATTGTCGAGAACATCGATAGGGCATTTGCACATTATGTTTATAAAATAATTAACGAATCCGTTCGAAATTTCTCAATATATGTTGAAAATTTGGTAGCAATCTTTTCATCTACTTTCAGATATATGATTCTGGATGAAAAGTTTACCGATTATTTCACTGAATTCCGATCTTAGAACCGAATGCGATGATTCATTCTCGGGATTATTGGAAATTTGCAGCATTTTTCTTTATAACTCAGAGACTACTAGTCGGATATCATCCGGGTAAACATTTTTAGGTTGAGTTATGCAACAGTAATCAACGTTGAGAATTTCACAAAAATTTGGTGGTAAGTTTCCGAGAAATAATTTTTTTTCCCTCCAACCCCCAATTTTAAGCCCTTAGGGTACACCAATCCTGCTGAAAAGCTTGGAGGATCAATCCCGAGCGACACATGATTTTTCTACCAAGTTTCACGGATTTCGGTTCAGTACTTTCCGAGAAAAGCTCTGGACAACGGACGGCGGACGGCGGACGGACGGATTTTTTTTTATTCGTTCATTCAAATCTACATACTCCAAAACGGAAACTGTGAAATTTTCAGGGGGGGTTAAAATTTTTTTTTTGTTGGTCGATCACTAAGGTTTATTATTTGATTTCATCAAATAATAAACCAAAACTATAAGATAGTGCTTGTAACACGTGATCTCATTCCCAGCGACTCTAGACGTTATTGAAACAATTTACAAGTTAATAAATATGAGATGGAATATCTAGAACTCAGGAATAAGAGCACGTTATTCGATAACAAGAATGAGATAAGAAATCAAATGCACAATATCATACAAAGGAAAATGCTAAGCTGTGTAACCTGCATGGAATGAAATAAATCAGAAATCACAATCTGGCATTCACAAAAGCAAAAAATATTGGGCGGGATATACGTGGTACTTACCGCCTTTTGAATAGACGTCTTATAAGAAACAATAAAACTTCAAAATTCCACGATGTTAATAGATTACGAAGTCGTTTATTCGTTAAACTCTAGCAAGGTGTTGAATCTTCAACTTCTTACGCACCAAAAGAAAGAATTTTCCATCGGCTAGACCGAATTGGAAGGGTCGCGTATGCGAAACACACACTCAACCGTCAAAGCGGAGAGCGTTCTTTAGCGACCGATCATATAATTTCAGTAAGGCGTTTTTTCTTGCGATTGGAATTGAAATCATTAGTATGACGTATTTCCGCGATTGAAACTGAAATCGACAGTGGAGCGTTTTGTAACGTTACACACACCACTTACCAGGAAAAAAAAATTTTGAAGAAATTTTTTTTAGAAAAATGTAATGCCAATAAGTTTCGATTAATTTTGAAAAATAGAATAGTTACTATGAGGTAAATAAAGTTTTTTAACGTTAAATGCCAAATTGAAAGTTGAGCCAAAAGGATGAAAGGGAAATTAATCTTGCAGGTCACTCAGCATAACTGAATCATAAATTTACATGAAGTTCATAGGCAAACAAAGAGAGATCAAAACTCAAAAAAAAATTGAAAGTTGTAGAACCAGCAATGGGTCGACAGTTGTTCGTCACCCAAGTCGAGCAGTGCGATTAAGCGCAATCCAGATAAGCAAAATCCTCGTATACTCGACGTTCCAACCAAACCTGAACGCACCTACCTGTAACAAAGATAAACGACACAAAGGAAAAAGTTAAAAGCGCCGTTTAGACGCTGAAGGCCATTTAGAATGGAAAAGGGTCGAGAGCGTTGCGGAGCATACGCTGTCGGCCGACTAAACGTCGCACATGCCCAAACATTAACCGAAGTCAATGATCAAAAACATTTATTCTCGAAAGAAAATTCCGATCTAATCGGGGTTGAGAAAAAATATAAATCTCAAATAAAAAGAAAACTGCATAGAAGCTCCGAACGTAGTCATCATAGCCTCCGCAAATAATAAAAAAAAAGAACCACTCAGTTCGAGACAAAACTGAATGGCCAGGGCATGGAGGTTTATGGATCAGAGACCAAAACCACAAAAAAAACTCCCATCATCCTGTGTCGGTTTCAGCGAGCACAAGACGATGTCAAATCCGGTAAGGTAAAAAGAAAAGAAAAACGGTCTAAATCGGTAAATTCACAGATGAAAATCGAAGGATGATGCGTATGGCTATTGTAAACAATACCCACACGAATCAAACACCGAAATCACCTAGTGAAGAAGTCAAAATCGGTAATAATCGACAAAGTCGATAGCAAGGTAAGGCAAGAGACACTTGCAACACCCTGTGCGAACACAAGCTGATGCCAAGTTAAGAAAAACGTTAGGTAAAAATCTTTATATAGGTAGAGAGGTCGGTAGACAAAGTCAGGAGTGAAAACGTGTAGATATAAGAAAAGATAGGTATCGACTTATCGACAGGAAAGGTAGTCTACACGAATCAAATCCCGAAATCATCCAGACTGAGGTACTCAAAATCGATAAAGTTATAAACGGTAGGCAGCAGTAGTCAAGGTAAAGATGTTTCTTTCCGGAGCAATGAAGTCTAACAAGTGGCACGATGCAGATAAAAAAACAAAACTGTTAGGAAAGTGTGGAAGGGAAGGAAGGAATCGAGAAGGAAAAAAAAATTATCAGGCAAGGTACTATTGATCATATCCCGAGGTGGTTTTCCAAGTTTCAAAGCCCGAAATTTAAAGCTAATTAATTAATCTCACTGAAGGTCTTAAAGATGTATGTGAAGATGATGTAACCAATAATATCAAGAGGTATTTAAAGCTAATTTATCTGACAGAAGATGTTAAATGTGTATGTGTAGATGATGCAATCAATAATGTCGAGAGATATTTAGAGCTAATTTATCACACAGAAGATGTTAAATGTGTATATGTAGATGATCTAACTAATAATATCAAGAGATCACTTCCCAACCCAGCCTCTCCTAGAAAGCGATCCCCAATATGCGAAAATAATTAAAGTAGATAATAAATTGGAAAAACAATCCCGGAAATACGTAGGAAAGAAACGATAAGATTGGGCGCCAGCGATTAATAATCGCAAAGTAGGTTCGTTATAAGGAAGCTGAAATAGATAATAGAAATAGGTAATAGGGATAGATAATAGGTAATAGGGATAGATAATAGGAATAGGTTACAGTGATAGATACAAACAACAGGTAAGGAAAGAGAAAGAGACGTGTCCGCCCGCCGGTACAAACAATAACTGCATCCAAAGATGCAAGAAAAAGAATCTCTAAGAGACACACAGATTAAAGAAAACTTCAAAGTAAATCGCTAACTACGCTAAATTTTCAATCAAGATACTGCATAGCCGCTCTAAACTTCAAAAAATTAGAAAAGGTACGGTAGGTGTCAAAGACACAAAAAAAAGATACGATAATTGCCAACAGGCATAAGATAAAGATACGATAGGTGTCAGAGACACAAAACTAGATACGGTATTGCCAATAGGCATAAGGTAAAAGATACGGTAGTTGTCATAAGACAAGGTGAGATACGGTAATTGTCATAAGACACGGTAAAAGATAAGATAAGATTATGCCAAATCGAAGAGAAAACTTCAAAGTAAACTGCAGACTATGCTCAAATTTCCAATGAAGGCTGCATAGTTGCTGTGAACGATCAATCATTATCTCCATCCAGAATCATCACTGCTTTCGTCACACATATTAAGAAATAGAATAATATACTATACAGACATACTACAAACAATAAATTACCACACACGAACACACTACAATCGTTCACGAATAAACCGACGATAAGAATTGCTTTGACCCATCAGATAGTCGACGGTCAACTTCCCAAGCGTATGATGGCTCCAAAAACTAAGCCCACCATCAACCAGGCCTACCAAGCATTAAAGGTATCGAGAATGAAGTGCATATTTCAATTCGTGAGACTTAAAGTTATCGGGATTCATGATTCAGTTATCAGACAACACCAATATAAGATAATGATAAGGTAAAAGTTGAAAGATAGTAATATTAAACATTCAACCTCGGAGCTCAGACTCACAACGAAGTCACCTTCACAACCAGAAAAACGAAAGAGACACACTCAGAGAAAAAATGTTACTAAAAAAAAAGTTACTCGTGGCCCCACGTTACCTGCGCCAGTGAAATTACATTAACTCCTGAATGTATCCCTAGTCGTTAATCTGGTGGTAATGATGCAACCTCTTACTCCCTATCTATTTATTTCAACTTTACAATTAAAATTGCTATTTACAAACACAAATTTAGGTACAGTGAATCTGAGATCCGGGATTCGAAGAAGCACTTATCTTAATAGTAAAGGATCCGACGGTATGATCCTCCAAAATGCAGGTATTATGCAGGTAGTCCAGTTTCAAGGGATTCCATCCAGAGCAAAGTCCAGAATTAAGATATTCCAGTAATAATCAGCTTCGGTATGAAGGTATTCCAGTCATAATCAGCTCCAGTACTAGGATAATCCAGTTAAACTTTGGGTCCGGTAGTAGGATATTCAAATGGGCCTCAGCCCCGGTAAAAAGATAATCCAGTAGTCGGTAGCTCGGTGAAAGGATGGTTCAGTGGGCGATAGCCCCGGTACAAAGATGTTGCAGTGGGCGGTAGCCCCGGTACAAAGATGATGCAGTAGGCGGCAGCCCCGGTACAAAGATGCTTCAGTGGGCGATAGCCCCGGTACAAAGATGATTCAGTGAGCGGTAGCCCCGGTGCAAAGACTGCAAATTTAAAAACTATAAGATAGTGCTTGTAACACGTGATCTCATTCCCAGCGACTCTAGACGTTATTGAAACAATTTACAAGTTAATAAATATGAGATGGAATATCTAGAACTCGGGAATAAGAGCACGTTATTCGATAATAAGAATGAGATAAGAAATCAAATGCACAATATCATACAAAGGAAAATGTTAAGCTGTGTAACCTGCATGGAATGAAATAAATCAGAAATCACAATCTGGCATTCACAAAAGCAAAAAATATTGGGCGGGATATACGTAGTACTTACCGCCTTTTGAATAGACGTCTTATAAGAAACAATAAAACTTCAAAATTCCACGATGTTAATGGATTACGAAGTTCGTTTATTCGTTAAACTCTAGCAAGGTGTTGAATCTTCAACTTCTTACGCACCAAAAGAAAGAATTTTCCATCGGCTAGACCGAATTGGAAGGGTCGCGTATGCGAAACACACACTCAACCGTCAAAGCGGAGAGCGTTATTTAGCGACCGATCATATAATTTCAGTAAGGCGTTTTTTCTTGCGATTGGAATTGAAATCATTAGTATGACGTATTTCCGCGATGGAAACTGAAATGGACAGTGGGGCGTTTTGTAACGTTACAAAACTAACAATGAATTTTTCATATTCGGTAGATCGAGTGCAGCTGCAGAAGGTCAACAGTATTCGTGATTGGGGTGTGATTTTCGATTCCAAGCTAAATTTCATAGAGCATATTGATAACGTCATCTCAACTTCCAATAAGATTCTTGGATTCACACTACGTCATGGAAGATCATTCAGAAGTAGTAAAGCACTCCTGACGTTGTATTACACTTTCGTGTTCAGTAAATTGAATTTGGCATCGCCCATTTGGAATCCCTATTATAGGTGTCATGTAGAACGCATAGAAGCCATACAGCACAAGTTCCTAAGATACTTATCCTACCGAAACAATTTTGAAATACTCAATCACGATTGCTCGGGGGCTCAAGGTAGATTTAGTTTGCTTAGCCTTGAGATGCGCAGGAAAATGAACGACAAGTGTATATTATCTAAGATCTTAAATAACGTCCTTTCGATTCCTTCAATACTTCGTTCTGTGTCTTACAAGATACCTGAGAAAAGATTAAGATCAAGGGAGATGTTTGCTGTGCCGTTCGGTAGGTTGAATGTTACTAAAATCTCTCCAATTTGCCGGATTTTGACAACATTTAATACAGAGTTTTCTGATGTTGATATTTTCAATATATACCTCGCTCAATTCAGGGGATATTTGAGGGGGAGATTTCTCACTTAATATCTAATTTATGTATATTTTCCACTCCTTTTTTTTGTTTTACTTGATACTCTTGGTTCAGGTTTTGTTTTTCTGTTTGGTTACTGTTAATATTAATTTTTATGGTTGTATGATACCCTTAATTTCATTGTAATATGTGAGTACAGTGTTGGGTTGAAATACCTAGTTAGTATTCCTATTCTCTAATAAATAAAATAAATAAAAAAACATACTAATTCAATGGTCATTTTTTGATTGTTCCTAAATCGTCGACTTGTGAAAGGGAAAAATCAGAATTACAGAATGGCTAACGTTTGATTATCTATCGAAAAAAACTGACCTTTGGGACGATAAACAATTGGAATAGCAATCTTTCAATCCTAACTGGAACAATTTCCTTATCTAATATGTACTTATAAATAGACTTTCAAAATGAATTTTCATTTTGAGAAAAATCGAGAAGGTTATGTCTGTGAAATTAACACACAGCAGAATGCGATGTATCTCTAAGAGTATCTTAGATATGGTTACGCTTCCTTTGGTGGGAGACCTATAACCTATGTTGGTCCTGAAGGATTATCATGTTGGTTGAGAAGCCAGCATTTTGTTCAGCTTACATGAGGCTTCTCAGTGTGCGGACACCTTTATATCATTGGAGGCTCTTATCTTGAACGGGGTATTGCAAGATACGGATAACCTCTGCGATTTATTTAGGATCATTTCTTTCTTTGTAATAATTTTTGTCGAGAATAATCCCAGTTGGCATTCATTTTCATAAATTGTTTAGCAACTAGCTCGATCAATCTGGATTTTCATACCCTGAGTTGGTAGCTTTTAACTTCGAATCTCGAATGTAGCAGTGAAAACTAGAGTTAGCGACTACATTCTGTAATATGTGGTAGTTACGATAAGTACGTCTCTATTTGTTGACAACAATTTCTCAACCCCGATTTTAAAACATGAAAAACCAAAAATCTCATTCTGATGATTTCATTTCTTTCGCAGTTTTCTTAATTCACAAGATGAGGTAATGCCTGAGGAAGTAGACAGGAACATTGGGGAATATGATTCAGCTGTGGAGAGAATCTGTTCAAATATGAAATATGAAAATGTGGAGATAGAAGAAAAGCTTATCGATGAAAATGAAATTCACGACAGAGAATCATTTTTTATTAAAAACGAGTTTGATCTAAAGAAAAGAAATATCCAGGAAGAAATAAGTCAATGTAATATACAGGGAAATAATTCGATTTCCGAGATTCATCAGTGTGATATATGTGATTTTGCAAGTTGTAAGCGGAATTTGAAAAGGCATGTTAAATCTGTTCATTCAAATATCAAAATACATCAGTGCCATTTATGTCAATATGCTTCAGCTCGAAAGGGAACACTGAAAAAACATATAGAATCTGTTCACTTGAAAATCAAAACACATCAGTGTGATAAATGTGAATATGCTACAACTTCAAGTACTGTACTAAAACGACATGTAAATTATATTCACTTAAAAATCAAAAGCCACCAGTGTGATGAATGTGAATTTGCCACAGCTGGAAGTGGGGCACTAAAAAAACATATAAATAATGTTCACTTAAAAATCAAAAATCATCACTGTCATCACTGTGACTATGATTCAGCTAAAAAGGCTAATTTGAGAAAACATATAGAAGCTGTTCACTTGAATATAAAAAAATATCAGTGTGATGAATGTGAATTTGCTACAGGTTATACAGAAAGTTTGAGAAAGCACGTCAAATCTGTTCACTTGAATATCGGAAAACATCAGTGTCATTTATGTCAGTATGCTGCAGCTCAAAAGGGAACGCTGAAAAGACATATAGAATCTATTCACTTAAATATCAGAAAACATCAGTGTCATTTATGCCAGTATGCTGCAGCTAGAAGGGGAGCTCTCAAAATACATATAGAATCTGTTCACTCTAATGTTGAATAACAGAAATGTAAGCCTTTTGAATGTGCTATAATAGAGAAATAAACTTTTGAATAGCGCAAACTTTATGTTATTACTATTACGCTAAATATTACGTTTCGGTTTTAACGGTCATTCCAAAAGTAGACCTATTGCTACACGTCTTTGTTGCCGTTGCGTTAGTTATCAGTTTGTTTGGTTAGGTTATGTGAGACGTCAGATTTTTGTGTTACATCTCACGTTTAAGCTCCTAAAGTTTAATCATTTGCATTTCTGCATTAGTTTTTTGATTCTGGATAAAGGAAAGCGGTAATTGCAGCTGGTGCTATTTCAGAAGAAGTGGAACTAGTTATATTGCTCAATATAATTAGCAGGGTTCAAACTATTCCTAATTTCAAACCCCTCATGTTGCTTCCGAAAGTATTTCTCAATTCTTGGAAAAGTAGCAAATACCGATTTACAAAAAAAGTTTGTTGTGGTAGCACTAATGAATCTTAATGTCTAATATCGGTAGTATGTAAAAGGTATTATAAAATAGATTTAAAAATTTTAGGAAGTTGTGAAATTAACACCAAAAGACGAAAAAACTTATAACCAAAAAGCTTTTCTATGACAGCGATCGGAGCCAGAAGGACCCGAAGCCTAACGAATACTTCCGATATAGAATAGCGCAACGTACATTACGGCTAGCAATTTTCCGTAAAGAACGTTAGACGCTAACGCTATTAACGTCGCGTTATTCTGAAACTGAATCTGCGCATGCTTAGATGTCAAAAATAACGTTTTCGCTAATAACGTCACATGAATTTGACACTGCAATAGAGAGATATTGCAGTGTCAAATTTGTGTGACGTTATTAGCGCAAACGTTATTGTTGACATCTAAGCATGCGCGGATTCAGTTTCAGAAAAACGTAACGTTAATAGCGTTAGCGTCTAACGTTATTTACGGAAAATTGCGAGCCGCAATTTACGTTGCGCTATTCTATATCGGAAGGATTCGTTAAGCACGGGCCTTTCCGGCTCCGATCACTGTCATAGAAAAGATGTTTGTTAATATGTTTTTCGGAATTAATTACACAACTTCCTCCGGTTTTTTAAATCAATTTTATAATAACTCTTACACACCACTGATATTGGACATTAAGATTTATTATAGCTACCACAGCAAATTTTTTTCATATATAGGTATTTGTCACTTTTTCACGAATTAAGAAATACTTTTGGAAGCAACATGAGCTGGGGTTTGAAATTAGGAATAGTTTGACCCATGCCAATTATATTGTGCAATATCACTACTTTCACTTCTCCTGCAATAGCACCAGCTGAAATTACCGCTTCCGATTCCATTTTGTCGATTATCTGATTTCATCAAATAACTACCTGTTCAACCCGGCTTCGCACGGGTGGTGTAACTAATGAAAAAACCCGAGACAAAATATATTAGGAAATAAAATAACACCCAACTATTTAAATTATACTTTATTGCAATGCCCTACTATGTACAACATTTTTGGTTTCCTTTCTAGAGAGAAACCAAATAGAGCATATGTAAATGATCGAGATTTGTTATCTCGGTCAATTTCTGATGACAATAATACAAGCTGATATTGCACAATTAGGAAGCGAAATGCGATGTCTTACCTTAATGGGTTGACGGTGAAAAACTAGGCGAATTGCCACTGGTCTGGTAGCAAAAGGTACAGGTAAAGGGGAGGGACTCAAGGATGTACCTTTCCTTCTGCTCAGCGTCCTCGGCCTTCACCTGATGGAAACAAAATCACAAGACACTCCACTCCAAACTGTCAATATCACTTGCAGTGGGTTTTACCAGTATAGGCAAACAGACGAAATTGTATGTTGATCAGACGAACAATTGGCGAAATAATGCGATGATAAATTAGCGATTCCAATTCGGATGAATTTAGAGGTTATCTCTTAAATACGTAAGTACTAACTTCGGCGATTCTAGAAGAGCGACTGACGCTTGACAGACGATTCCAGCAAGAATGCGTTTCACGCCCAACACAACCCGAGTTAGGCAACCCAACATACACGTTGGCTGTATAAAAGGAAGGTTCGCGACTTGACATGCCGCCCGCCCTGAAGAGTCCCTTCAGTAAGATGAACTGAAAGGCGTGAACAAACGAAGGAAGCCAGACGCAATCTACTGGGTTGGAAGAGGACACAATTTGACGACTGGTCGTCGAATGATTCCAGAAGCAGTAGCAACATCAGCTACACGAGTTGTGGAATCAGCTCCCGGGAAAACAGAGGATATACGGCCAATAGACCACTTCAGAGGAGGAAGATTATCATCTCGAATGATGACAACGGTACCTGGAAGGATAGGAGTCGATGGATGCAACCACTTGTGACGCTGCTGCAAAGTATGCAAATACTCCTGACGCCAACGCCTCCAGAAGTCCTGCTGAAATCTTTGGACGAGTTGCCAACGAGACAGGCGGTTTAGAGACACGGAACTGACATCGTTATCAGGAGGAGCGGTGAGGGAGCGGAAAACCAGAAAATGCCCGGGGGTGAGGGCCTCAAAATCAGAAGGGTCGGACGATGGGAGATACAGAGGACGAGAGTTGAGGATTGCCTCAACCTGAGTGCAGACGGTGAGAAACTCCTCGTAAGTGAGTTTTTGCTCGCCGATAACACGAGTGAGATGATGCTTCGCAGACTTGACAGCGGCCTCCCAAAGGCCGCCAAAGTGAGGACTAGAAGGAGGAATGAATCGCCAGTCGGTTCCGGAAGACGAGGCTGCATCACAAAGACTTTGCTGATGTTGTGGAGCAGACAACAAACGGCCGAGGTCACGAAGGTAGTTGTGTGCACCCACGAAGTTGGTCCCGTTATCCGAAAAAATAACGGAAGGATTACCTCGGCGTGCAGCGAAGCGACGATAAGCAGCAATGAAGGCTGGGGTGGACAACTCAGATGCCAACTCCAGGTGAACCGCTTTGGTAGTGAAGCAGATGAAGACAACTAGATATGCCTTGGTGCTAACGGCTCCGCGTAGGCGTGCACTCGTCACATAAAATGGACCGGCGTAGTCAACGCCAGTGGTAAGAAAAGCCATAGCAGAGGATAGCCGCTCAGGTGGAAGATTGCCCATTGGTTGTATCAGAGGACGGGGTTTGCAAGAGAAGCATCGGTTGCATTTGCGTAGACGATTACGTACTACATTACGTCCGTTCAAAATCCAGAATCGTCGACGAATGAACGAATGAGTCGCCAGAGCGCCGGCGTGCAGAAGACGATGATGGGCATCGTCGATGAGCAGATGAGTGAGATGATCATTTTTAGGCAGAAGAAGAGGATGTTTGTGTCTATATGGTAATAATGAGGCGGAAAGCCGACCTCCAACACGGATAAGTCCATGCTCGTCACGAAAAAGGTGTAGTTTCATGATGAGCCGATGACGAGAAGAAGGTTTCTGAAGCTCAGCTAGCTCCTCCGCGAAATGAACAGATTGAACTAGACGTATCAAACAGGTTTCTGCTTCCTGAAGCTCAACAGAGGAGAGAAAACCTGAGCGAGGGAAAGATGGACTACGAGAATTCAGTATGAAACGTCGACAAAAGGCAATCACGCGCTTGAGTCGAAGATACGAGGAGAAACGTTCAATCATGGTGGGTTCGTCGGAGATGGCTGCTAACATTAAAGCGGAGATCGGCTTGGCTTCGTCGTCCACTTGCTCAGTTGGAGATGAATCAACAGAGGAAAGAGGCCACGAAGACGAGTCGAGAGACAACCAACGAGGACCACGCCACCACAATGGGTGATGATGAATGTCTGCGGGCATCAATCCTCGAGAGGCACAATCAGCTGGATTGTCCTCAGATACCACATGCCTCCAACAAGCCGAAGGAATCAGATCCTGTATTGCGGCGACTCGATTGCCGACAAATGTCTTCCATCTGTGACTTTCACCACGGATCCACGACAAGGCAACAGAAGAATCGCAAAAGGCAATACATTCAGCACCGAGATGCTGCAAAACGTGGGTGGACAGATGATGCATGAGTTTTGCGAGAAGATGGGCACCGCACAGTTCTGGACGAGGCAGGGTCACAGCCTTACAAGGAGCGATTTTGGATTTTGCAGCTAGAAGAGACACATGGCATTGACCAGATGATGAAGAAGTGCGAAGATAGACGACTGCAGCGTAGCCCGATTCAGAGGCATCACAGAAGCCGATGAACTGATGAGCAGAAGATGAAACGGCAGGGATTAACCTTGGTATGTGAAGCTCTGCCAAGGAGGGAAGCTGGGATTGGAACTGCAACCACGGGGGTTGGACCTCAGTCGAGAGAGGTTGGTCCCATTCCAAGTGAAGTAGGCAGAGCTGACGGAAGAAGACTTTGGCATAGAAGGTGACAGGAGTTAGCCATCCCAAGATTCTGGCCAGTTGACTCAGCACAGTCCGTTTGGTGACTGCCGCTGATGTCAAGCGGACAGAATAGAAGAAGTGGTCAGAGGACGGATTCCATCCAAGTCCCAGGATCTTGAGACTTGGTTCACGATCAAGAAGAAGGGGGTCAATAGGAGAGGATTCTCTACGATGATCAGATGGAATGCCGTCTAACAGAGGAAGATGATTTGTAGCTCATTTGCGCAACTCAAAACCGCCCGCCATGAGCAGATCCTGAACCTGCTGTCGCAATTCAAGAGCCTCAGACTCGGATGAACAACCTGTCAGAATGTCATCGATATAAATCTCATGCAGCAAGACGTGCCTTGCAGCAGGAAATTTGGGTCCGTCATCCAAAGCCAGTTGGTGAAGGGTCCTAAGTGCTAAGTAGGGAGCAGAAGAAACTCCATAGGTGACGGTGTTCAGGCGATAATATTGGAGGGGTTCCTGTTTGGTGAAACGCCAGACTATGCGTTGATAATCCCTCTGCTCAGGGCGTATCAGAATTTGTCGATACATCTGTCGGATATCGGCAGTAAAGACAAATCTGTGTAGACGAAAACGAAGCAGAAGGGTGGAAATGTCCGCTTGCAGCTTCGGACCGGTGAGCAGAAGATCGTTGAGAGATCTGCCATTAGCGGATGCGCAAGAGGCGTTGAAGACTACTCGAATTTTAGTAAGAGGATCATCCGGACGATGTACAGGATGATGAGGAATATAATAGGGCTCATATCGAGGACAGTCAGATGACTCAGGTACCAATTCCATGTGGCCACTCTCGATATAATCTCGCATGAAATCATGATAGGCGACGCGAAGATCAGGATTATTCTCGAGGCGATGTTCTAACCTTATGAACTGCCTAGTCGCCACATTGACGGAGGGGCCCAGACGATAAGATGACAAGGGCAACCCAACAGTGTACCTACCAGTGGAGTTACGGGTGACATCAGCGCAATACATAACCTCACACTCTTTTTCGGCGGGGGTCAAGGGGAGCACGTCAGGTACCTTATCGAGTTCCCAGAAGCGCCGAACGATGTTGACAAGTTCCTGGTCTGAGTGTTGAGAGGAGCTCAGAGGAATAGTTTGAAGATCGGAGACGGCAGGATGACTTATCATATCAGATGGTAAGATTAGGGGTATTGAACCAGAAGACTCAGTCTTGTCAGAAGAAAAATGGCAGGTGGCCACTGACAGAGGGGGATCAAGCTGAGTTAATGGAGGAGCGACAGCAGATGATGATCCTGCAGACGATGATGGAAGAGTGTTTCGACGTGAGGCCCGAAGAGCAACCCGAAGACGTCGAGCGCGACCATTCATAGTGTCCGGTGAGAAGGAAACGTGTTTGGTCTTCTTGCGATGGCGCGCATACGGTCCATAGAGTACCCAACCTAGGGTGGTAGATAATGCACCTGGAAGCTCAGACGATGGGGACAACGTGCCGGGAAGAATAAGATGAGGGAGCACATCCGAGCCGATCAACATGCCTATGGTAAGTGGATCAGCTAGGCTGAGTTGCTGAAACTCAGGCCATCGGCCATTGAACGCTTGGACCGGAAGGGGATCCACTGGACTGTCAATCACGTATGCTTTAATGATAAACTGGGGAGGATCTCCTAGGTGACAGAGGGTGACGTATGCGTACCCCTGGATGCGAAACTGATCCGCATTACTCAAGGTGCGAAGTTGAATAGGATCAGGGTGAATGCGCAGACGAAGCTTGGAGGCCCACTCTCGGGTGATGAGGGTATGTTGGCAGCCTGAATCTAGAAGAGCACGGCCGAACAAGACATTCCACCGGTTATCTAGACGGATCCAAGCGGTAGGCATGAGGTAGTCAGGCTTATGGGTCTGACGCAGAGAAGACCGCGGAGCTGGAGACAGATGACAAGAAGAGAACAGACGAGAAGATACAAACAGATGTTTATTCGGCGGGATTAGACGACCGCAAGATGACCACACTCGCAGTCACTCGGAACCACTTCCAGAGGAGGGACAAGAATGAGGGGGCGACGGAGCAGGCGAAGCTCGAGAGGATGTTGAGCCTACCGCCCTAGGGGTCTTGCACGACAGCAGCCGGAGCCCCGCCGATTTACCCCTTACTGAGCTGCCCCGAGAGGTGAGAGCACGGATTGGAGGCTCGGATGAGACAGAGGGCGAAGAAGGAAGTTGGTCCGTCGAACGGGATGTCTCCTCAATGTGGGAAACGGAAGGGGACGTAGTCGTAGCAGATGCTAGGTGGAGAATCGTATGGTGTCGTCTCCGGCATGTGTGACAGCATTGATCCGAACCGCACTTGGCAGTGACATGGAAAGACGACATGCAATTTCTGCATAGTCGCCTCTCATCCACGAAAGCTCGTCGCTGATGAATGTCCATGGCCTTGAACTCACGACATTGGCGAATGGAGTGATTCGCCGAACAGAACACACACGCGGAAGACGAACCAGACGATGTAGAGGGGCGTGTGCCAGCGTAAGCAGGACGGCGAGAGGACGGACCGGGGGATGAAAGCACGGACGAGGAAGGGACAGACGCTGAGCCTGCCGGGGATTGAGGCCTTGACGATTTCCTCTGCACAGACGCACGAGACGAGGTGACCGAAGTGCTCTCCAACACTCGCAACTGTCGGTTAGTAAACTCGAGAAGTTGCGCGAGAGTGGGAAATTCATCAGAGGATAACTGCCCCTCGAACAACTGGCTAGATGGTACATCAAGGTTGCGCAAAGACAGCGAAAACAGGAGGTAGTCGGCTGGATTAGATATGGGCAGCGCCTTGATGGCATTTATAGCATTCTGATGCGTGGTTATGAAATGCTTCAGCTGCGACAAAGAGGACACAGATGCTGGCCGGGAGTCCAATATCTGGCTTACATAAAGATCCGCCAACCGACGAGGATTTTGGTACCGGGAGTGAAGGGCTTGGTAAGCCAGAGGGTAATTAACCGAATCCAATTCAAACCCGGAGATGACCGACGCTGCCTCACCGGATAGAGCAGACGTTAGGAGGTGAAATTTTTGAACAGGCGCCAGAGATTTGTTTTGATGCACTAGGGCATCGAAGAGAGCGATGAATCCGGGCCATTCCTCGATTTTGCCATAAAAGCCGGGCAGCTCAACTCGAGGAATGGGTAAATCAACCGATGAGGATGCGAGCGGCTTACCAGAAGAAGAGCATGTCAGACGACTGTGGGCCTCACGTACACTCAGGCAAATCTCAAAGAACGCCGCGAATTTTGATGTTGATCCATCCTGTGCCGGTTCCTCCAACTGAGAGTTCAGTCTGATGATTGATTCATCGGCTTCCCTGAAATTCTTTTCTACCTTGATCAACTCCGACAGGCACATGTTGGCTGTATCCACCTCCGTGGTCAACCCTTTGATCAGCTTGAGCAGTGTAGACGCTGCGGAGAATGCATTCTCACGCTTTACTACACACTCGCTGATAGATGCCTTCAATTTCTCCACCGACGGCATTTTATATTTTGAACAACCCTGGTATACGGAATTTAATTATTCACGGAAATTGAATGTGAATGAAACAGACGGTGATAACAAACAGATGCCGTAGATAAGACTTCGATAAAGATTAGCGTTTCAAGTAGTTTGTTTGAACGAATATTGAATTATGAATTCACGATGAAATAATCAGATGAATGGAATGAATAGACTGAATTATTTTTTGATCTAAAGGTCCCTGGTTTCGGCACCAATAAATGATCGAGATTTGTTATCTCGGTCAAGTTCTGATGACAATAATACAAGCTGATATTGCACAATTAGGAAGCGAAATGCGATGTCTTACCTTAATGGGTTGACGGTGAAAAACTAGGCGAATTGCCACTGGTCTGGTAGCAAAAGGTACAGGTAAAGGGGAGGGACTCAAGGATGTACCTTTCCTTCTGCTCAGCGTCCTCGGCCTTCACCTGATGGAAACAAAATCACAAGACACTCCACTCCAAACTGTCAATATCACTTGCAGTGGGTTTTACCAGTATAGGCAAACAGACGAAATTGTATGTTGATCAGACGAACAATTGGCGAAATAATGCGACGATAAATTAGCGATTCCAATTCGGATGAATTTAGAGGTTATCTCTTAAATACGTAAGTACTAACTTCGGCGATTCTAGAAGAGTGACTGACGCTTGACAGACGATTCCAGCAAGAATGCGTTTCACGCCCAACACAACCCGAGTTAGGCAACCCAACATACACGTTGGCCGTATAAAAGGAAGGTTCGCGACTTGACAATATGGTTTACCAACTCTTCAGCACGCAATGTACAGCTGTCCATGCGAAAAATATGTCAATTCAAGGTTTATTCCACAAATTTCTAACGATTGACCTTGTGATTTATTGATTGTCACTCCAAATGCAAGTCGAACTGGAACCTGGACATGCTTAAATTCAAAACGAAAATCAGATTGCATTAGTGGAATCCTTCAAATAAGAACATCCTCGCTTTTGAACTTCCTTAGATGGTAGTAGCTTCTGTCAAATTTGTGAAAATTCTTTCAACATAAAGTCTTTTTCCGTTACACAATGTTGGCTGATTGAGGTTGCATTTCATGATAATTATTGAGCCAACCTTCAGCTGCCAATGGGGGTTTTTCCTGAATTTGGGTTATTACTGCAAATGCAAATTTGAAGATAATTATTATGAGTTTGTTTCATCATTTTCCCAAATTACCTTCAGAAAGTATTCAAAATCAGATTTCAAAATTGGGTTTTGGGATTTGCCAGGCTTGCTCGAAGTGACAAAGGTGTTTATTAGAATAGCTTTTTCTGCTATATAATAATGAAATATTTATTCCTATTCTGTGGTACACACGTGTGTTTTTGTCAATATAACCAAACAATTTCCGTTTGCGGTTTGTCAGTAATATGTCAATATGACGGTCTGTGCTCTTCTTTTTCTATTCCTTGGTCGTTGTCTTCTACTCGTACCATATCGAAGTATAGCTATCTCTGTTTTCCTATGTAAATTAACACATTTGACGTCCCTTTCTTTCCGAGAAACCTGAATTCGACGTTGTCATATCGTGCACTCATGACAAATCCCTTCAAATGCAAATCCCCATTTTTATTTTTCAGTTTTAGGTGATCAAACATTTTTTTAAAAATATAATATTGAAATTATATGTTTGAAATGTGATGTTCTAAAGGTTTTTCATGAAAATAACTGCATTTTCGTTTAGAGGAAAAACCCCTATTGTGTGGAGGTAATACTGGAAAATCCAACAAATTTAAGATTTCACTTAGATAATTCACAACTTTATTTGGATCGATGACGGAATCGATCGACTCAAAAGAATGCATAAATTTTATTATGAATTTTTAAATTCAATGATGCACAGTTGTTTCGGTCAATTATTCCCGAACCTGCTTCAGTAAACTACGAATATCGCAAAGTAAGACCACACAAGTTGGATTCAATACCATGCACGAAATACTTTCTGAATGTGCCTGGGATAACGTTGATTCATGTGTCGATGATTCAAGTCTGGACAGATGTTTCAGTGGGTTTCATCAGTCTATTGTCGAGGCGTTCGAGTTTTCCTTCCCGGAAAAATAATTAGGGTACGATCTTTGAATGATGGGGGCGTCTGGTTTTCCGACGAGATTAAGAACAAGACAGATCAGCTGCTTGTCGTTCAGTCAATCTTCGAGAAATTTAAAACGGAGGATCTATGTTCCTTGAGGAACGCTCTACGAGCAAGTTATAGAAAACAAATAAAAAAGGCAAAATATGACTTTAACGATAAAAGAATTCTGGGTTCGAAGAATAAGTCGCAAACTACTTGGCATATCATAAATCAACATCTAAAGAAGAAGTATCGCAAAACCCCCAAAAATTATGTGCTAGCGAGTTGAATCAACTTTTTTCAAGCTGTGCCGAATGAGTTTTGTCCGGGCTTCCTTCGTCGAAGTTGCCCTTTTCTCAGTCCTTCGTGAAGCGAATTCCAGCGGTCCGATTTGGTTTCCGTGAGGTGAGCCACAACGTGGTCAGGGACGTGGTCACTGATCTTAAGAATAGTCCATCTACCGACTTTTATGGGCTCTCGGTTGTAATAATCAAAAGAAACATCAACCCCCTAATATCGCCACTAACAAAACTAGTGAACGGGTGTCTCAAGTTCGGCATCTTCCCGAGTTGTCTGAAAATCTCGAAGGTGATACCGGTCCACTAGAAGGGTGATGAGGACGACTTGAACAACTATCGTCCTATTTCCTTAGTCCCCGTTTTCTCAAAGATCCTCGAGAAAATAATCTCCAACCAAATTGTGGAATACTTCGAGGAGAATAAATTATTCTCTGGCTCGCAATATGGCTTTCAGGCGGGACACCACAGATGCAGTAGAGCACTTGATCACGTATGCTATCGATTGTTTTGAACACAAAAAGTACTGCTTGTCATCTTTCGTTGATTTGACGAAGGCTTTTGACTGCGTTTCTTGTGACAAGCTGCTCGAAAAACTGAGTATTTACGGATTTGATGAGGTGTCGACCAAATTGATCGGCTCTTTTTTGGGGAATAGGCTTCAGGTAACCCTTGTGAATGGGTCGCGCTCAGAGGTGAGGCCAATAGCACTTGGCGTGGGACAGGGGTCTACCCTTGGACCTGTGCTTTTTCTAGTGTCCGTTAACGATCTTCCGGAATATGTGCATGAAACGGACACCATACTATTTGTTGATGACACCACATTTTTGCTCCAGGGTTCCGACCTGGATAACTTGGTGGAAATGTCGCGGAATATGCGCTTGAAGTCCTTCTAGTGGTTCTCTGCGAATGGACTCTTCATAAATGAGGAAAATTCTCAGGAGCTCCTCTTGAGTCTGAGGAGGGTCGAGGGTGATCTGGGTGTGGTGGATTCGGTTAGGTTCCTCGGCGTTCGTGTGGATTCCTCGTTGACCTAGATTCCTCATGGAGACGAGCTTGTTTCAGGGCTAAGCAAGCACATATTTGCTCTGAGAGCTCTGTCCGGGTCTCTGTCTCGGGATGTAATCAGAAGTGCATACTTCGCTCTGGCAGAATCACATTTGAGATATGGGGTATTGCTGTGGGGAAATAGCTCTCACGCTTACAATGTTTTTCGTCTGCAGAGGCGTGCTGTCAGAATTTTGAGTGGACTAGGATACCGCGATTGCTGTAGGAGGGCATTGAAAGATCTAGGCTTACTGAATTTTCCTTCGATCTTCATTTTGGAAAGCGTTTTATACGTTCACTCCAATAAAGACAAATTCAATATGCAGTCAAATGTTCATACTCATTATACACGAGGAAGGTCACTGATTCGTAAGGACTTTCTTAGACTCAGTAGATCGCAGCAGGGTCCACTTTACAGCGCTGCAACCCTTTACAATCAACTTCCTGGTGTGGTTAAGACTCTGTCAAAAAGACAGTTCAAAATGAAACTAACTTCATTTTTAAGAAACGAGACATTTTATTCAATGGACGCGTTCTACTCTCTGATAGTAGATGAGTCAAATTTTATTTTGAGTTGACTGTAATTCGGGAACAGTTCGCGTTGAATAGCCTATGTCTATGTTTTGTATACTTTGTTCTCTTTATATGATGTTACATTGCAAAATTTTATTTATACATATTATTGTTAATTTATTTTGACTTGTGTAAACGATATTATATTATAAGACACCAATAAATCTCTCTCTCCTCTCTCTCTCAATTCATCAACATCCTTATCCACTATTTGAAACAGAACTATTAAAAATGAAATAAAAATTATTTTTTCCATAAAAAACGCCCTTGCGGATTGCAATATCAAACTATTTGTCAAGGGCAGTTTCTTGTAGAAAAGATTGCCTAATGAACAATACAAACGATAAATAAAACGAACTGCGACGTTTCAGAGTACAAATCTGACTGTTTGGATATTTTGTTTCGATTCTATATTGAGAGTGAAAACCCAGAAGAAACCTGAGAAAATCCTTATTTTGGCACTAAAATGGCCCATTCATCTAGCCAAGAATGGTTTCTATAATTCATTTGAATATCTGAGAAGACTTTTATGAGTGCACGCTCGGTAGAAGGCTTGTCTTATTATGAAGTTCTATGGTCGGAGAGAAAAGGAAAGCTTTGTTATCCTTTCCGTACATTTTTTTCGGAAATATTCCGTTGTACAAATCTTCTGACAAAAATTAATACAACAGAAAAAAAATTATCCGGTTAAGTGCAGTAGTTTGAACGTTATGCTTGTTCGAAATATCTATATACCATAGATCCTTTTTTATTTATATAGATAGATATGCTATGATATGTTATGAAATATTGGAATCGAAATAAAATGAATTATTTTCCTTGCAACTCCTTGGTAAGTGCACTCAGTTGGCTGGAAGTATATCCATTTAGAGATCAGGAAATTGTTCTAGTTGAAAGATTGCAAGAGTTATTGTTCATCGTGCCAAAGGATATTTTCCTCGGAGTATAAATATCAGTTCAGTAATTCTGATCGCAAGGTTTCCTATTCTCAGTTCGACGATTGTATAATCAATGAATTATCTGCAAATGGGGTAGTATGTTCTTTATATTTAATAATCCAAAATATACCATCATACCATAAGCTAGTATCTACATTTTTTTTTAACTTCACGAAACGAAAAGAAAAACGAAATTAAGCACGCCCATACCTTGAAATGCTCAATTTTTTGCTTCCGATTGCATTCCGTTGGTAATCTTATAATGGAAAATGACACCCCCAAAATGCGAAGTAGCTCTCACATTTTCAAGAATTCTATATTTCACTTTTGCTTCGGAAAGCAGTTTGTTAGAAACCATTTGTAACACAATTTCGTTTGTAACCTTACCCTCAATGGAAAAATAACATCCCAAAAATACGAAGTTAGCACCGAGCACCCACATTTTCAAAATTTCTTTATTCATCTTTTACTTCCGATAGTACTTCGTTGGTGATTATTTGTAACACGAAAATATCGATTGTTAACGAACCTATAATGGAAAAATAACACCCCTTAGATACGTAGTTAACACCCACATTTTCTGAAATTTAAAATTTTTTTTGCTACCAATAGTATTTCGTTATTAAACCCTCAAAATGCGAAGTGAGCATCCTCATTTAAATGAATTACACATTTCTCTTCTGATCTCAATTGTGCTTCGTAAGTAACTATTGCTAATACTCTAAGCAAAAAAATTGAGAATTTCGAAAGATGTGCCTGCTTACTTCGAATTTAAGGCATGTCATTTTTCCATTATAGGTTCGTTTAAAAAGGGAATATTTGTCTCGCAAATAATTATTAACGATGTACGATCGGAAGCAATAGAGAAATATAGAGTTTTGAAAATCATTTTTCCATGTAGGTTAGGTAACAAACGAAAATTATTGTGCTACAAACAAATCCAAATGATACAGTTCCACACTGAATTTTTTTCGAGATGATTCGAAAAGTGGATGCCCGTGAAGTTAGCATCATGCAGAATGCGATGTATTCTTGATGTACAAACGAGAATTTGGAGTTGCAATGAGTTATTTCGCCAGGATCGCCTTGTGGTGGTTTATTTTGGGGTATTCAATTTTGAGGGTCAAGAGTGTGGTGTTTTTTTATTTTTTTTTGCTTGGTCATTATGTCTATTTGTGGAGTTTGTACGACTTCTCTCGGCAAGAAGTCCCCTGGTCTTCAATGCAGTACGTGCCGAGTGTTTCTTCATGCGAACGGCAGATGTTCGCAAAAACGCAAAAACCCAAATTGCGTTGATTACTAATATGCCGGGCAGCATGTGGGTGTGTATTGGTTGTCGCGATTAAGTAAATGAACACCTAACAACTAGGAACAAAACTCTCTTTAAAGATGCACGTATATTTGGTAAAGAGAAAAAGTATAAATACGTGTGGGTCCAGAATGGTAATGTTCTCATGACAAAGAATGATACATCAAAAATTCTGCACATAAAAATCGAAACTGACTTATCTGAACTTTCCTTATAGATCCAGGGAATGCATAGCTAGTTGAATCTTCGTTGCAATGCCTTTACATGTTCTCTATCAAAATGTGCGAGGTTTACGCACAAAATTATCAACTTTCAAATTGAATGTAATAGATTCCTCATTTGACGTGATTCTGGTTGCGGAATCTTGGTTGAACGACACCATATTAGATAGTGAGTTGGTAGATAACAATTATACTACCTTCAGGCGCGATAGAGATCTTACTAAAACTAAGAAAGACGGTGGTGGATTATTGTGCGGAACGAACTGAAAGCTAATATAGTGTCCGAATTCAATTGTGACCAGGAAGATAACTGGGTGGTTATCGATCTGTGCACAAGGAGACTGTATATCTGTTGTGCTTACATTGCGCCTGGTGATGAGAGGGCTTGCGAGATCTTCGCGGAAAAGTTGGAGACCAACAGGACAAAAATTCGTGATCAAGACATTGTTCTTATTTGCGATGATTTCAATTGTTCATCCTCGAAATGGGTGAGTCGAACGTCAGGTGATGTTTTGGATGTTACTGACGTTGAAAATAAATATGCTGTTTTCGTAGACACTTATTTTGTGTAACAGGGAGAGAGTCAGCGGCATTGGTCGATGCGATGCACCTTTGGTCAGCGAGGACAGCCATCATCCGGCCGTTGAATTTCTCCTTGACGTTGGTGTCCATGATTTCTTGAAAGTAGATTCTCTATTAAAATATAACTTCAAGAGGGGCGATTATAATGCTATAAATTCAGAACTTTCTGAAATCGATTGGAATTCCCTTTTGGAGAATTTGGATGTTGATGCTGGGGTGAATGTTTTCTATGATAGGTTGCAGGAAATAATGTTTAAACATATACCTAAGACAAGGATCAATAGTAGATTTCCCATTTTCTTCTCGCAAGGAACAATACGTATTATTCGACAAAAGCAAAACTCCCACAGAAAATATAAAACTTATAAAAACATTCATCATCGCGAACGTTTCCGACAACTTAGAGCTACCTCAAAGGGGTTCATTTCGAGGGATTTTAACAACTATCTCAGCGGAATTGAGCGAGAACTCTCACAAAATTCAAAGAGTTTCTTTAAATATATATCGCATACGAAAGGTCACAGCAAGTTTCCCTCGGTCATGAGAGAGGGTGATGCGGAGGCATCATCATCGTCTGATATTTCTAATCTCTTTGCTGAGTTCTTCAGTTCCGTCTATGAGGAAGCTACTTTTTCTGATGTTGACTTGAAGTGTGAAAAAAACATGTACAGCAATAGTTATTTGTGTGGGGTATCACTTTCCATTGAGAGTGTTGAGGAGGCTCTCCGAACATTAGGTCAGAGTAAAGGTTCGGGTCCGGATGAGATTCCGCCGATATTGTTGAAAAATTTTTGTAGTGCCTTAAAATTCCCGTTACATATTCTCTTCAATAAATCTCACAACTACCGTCCTATTACTATTCTTTCTGCCATTCCCAAGCTTTTCGAGTCTCTAGTCTAAAAATTCATTGCTAATCATGTTAAGAATATGATAATAGAAAATCAGCATGGGTTCATCAAGGGCAGAAATTTGGAGACTAATCTAATGAGTTTCCTGGACTCCCTATATGAAGGACTCGAATCTCAGGATCAGGTTGACGTAGTTTACACTGACCTAAAAAAAGCATTCGATATAATAAATCATTCTGTATTATTGCGTCGGCTTGCTGAGGTGGGAGTCTGTGGTGATTTGTAGAGATGGGTTGAATCCTACATGTCAAGGAGATCACAATTTGTATGTGTTGATGGGCAGAAATCGAGACAGTTTTACAGTACTTCTGGGGTGCCTCAGGGCTCTCATCTGGGACCCTTGTTATTTATAATTTATTTGAACAATATATTTTTATGTTTCCGTTATGCTCGGTTTTTGTTATATGCGGATGATCTCAAGATATTTCTCAATATAAGGTGTATAGACGATTGTATTCAACTGCAGAAAACCTTGATAGGTTATCAGAGTATTGTAGGGAAAACCATTTGTTTTTGAATTTGAATAAATGTGTGTCAATATCATTCACGAGAAAAACTAACATAATGAATTTTTCATATTCGGTAGATCGAGTGCGGCTGCAGAAGGTCAACAGTATTCGGGATTTGGGTGTGATTTTCGATTCCAAGCTAAATTTCATAGAGCATATTGATAACGTCATCTCAACTTCCAATAAGATGCTTGGATTCACACTACGTCATGGTAGATCATTCAGAAGTAGTAAAGCACTCCTGACGTTGTATTACTCTTTCGTTTTCATTTTGTTCAGCTTACATGAGGCTTCTCAGTGTGCAGACACCTTTATATCATTGGAGGCTCTTATCTTGAACGGGGAATTGCAAGATGAGGATAACCTCTGCGATTTATTTAGGATCATTTCTTTCTTTGTAATAATTTTTGTCGAGAATAATCCCGGTTGGCATTCATTTTCATAAGTTGTTTAGCAACTAGCTCGATCAATCTGGATTTTCATACCCTGAGTTGGTAGCTTTTAACTTCGAATCTCGGATGTAGCAGTGAAAACTAGAGTTAGCGACTATATTCTGTAATATGTGGTAGTTACGATAAGTACGTCTCTATTTGTTGACAATAATTTCTAAACCACGATTTTAAAACATGAAAAACCAAAAATCTCATTCTGATGACTTCATTTCTTTCGCAGTTTTCTGAATTCACAAGATGAGATCCAAGAAGTAATGCCTGAGGAAGTAGGCAGGAACATTGGTGAATATGATTCAGCTGAGGAGAGAATCTGTTCAAATATGAAATATGAAAATATGGAGATAGAAGAAAATCTTATTGATGATAATGAAATTCACGACAGAGAATCATTTTTCATTAAAAACGAGTTTGATCTAAAGAAAAGAATAATCCAGGAAGAAATAAGTCAATGTAATATACAGGCAAATAATTCAGTTGATGAGAGCAGATTTAAGTGTCAATTATGCGAATATCGATCGATGTCTGAAGATGAAATAAAGCAGCATATGAATGATGTGCATTCTGAAGAGAAGAAACATCCATGTCATTTATGTGCATATATTGGAGCTTCTAAACGATGGCTTGAAAGGCACATGAAATTTCACAATGAAAAGAAGTATCAGTGTGATGTGTGTGAGTATACTACAACTACGAAGCAACGTTTAAAGAAACACGTAGAAGCTGTTCACTTGAGTATGAAAAAATATCAGTGTGATGAATGTGAATATGCTACAAATTGTAAGAAGAATTTGAAAAGGCACCTAAAATCTGTACACTCGATTATCGAGGGTCATCAGTGTGATAGATGTGAATATAATGCAAGTTGTAAGGCGACTTTGATGAGACACATAGAAGCTGTTCATTTGAATATCAAATGTCATCAGTGTCATTTATGTCAGTATGCTTCAGCTCGAAGGGAAAAGCTGAAAGGACATATAGAAGCTGTTCACTTGAAAATTAAAAAATATCAGTGTGATGAATGTGAATATGCTACAAGTAGTAAGAAGAATTTGAAAAGGCACCTCAAATTTGTACACTCGATTTTCGAGAGTCATCAGTGTGATAGATGTGAATATAATGCAAGTTGTAAGGGGAGGTTGAAACAGCACGTCGAAGCTGTTCACTTGAAAATAAAAAAACAGCAGTGTGATAAATGTGAATATGCTACAACTTCAAGTGCTTTACTAAAACGACATATAAATTCTGTTCACTTGAAAATCAAAAGCTATCGGTGTGATAAATGTGAATTTGCCACAGCTGGAAGTGGGGCACTGAGAAAGCATATAAAAAGTGTTCACTTAAAAATTAAAAATCATCACTGTCATTTATGTGAGTATGCTTCAGCTTCCAAGCAATGTCTAAGAGTGCATATAGAATCTGTTCACTTGAAAATCAAAAAACATCAGTGTGATAAATGTGAATATGCTGCAACTTCAAGTGCTGTACTAAAACAACATATAAATTCTGTTCACTTGAAAATCAAAAGCTATCAGTGTGATAAATGTGAATTTGCTACAAATTATAGCGAAAGTTTGAAAAAGCACGTCAAATCTCTTCACTTGGATATCATAAAATATCAGTGTCATTTATGTCAGTATTCATCATCTAGAAAGGATTGTCTAAAAAAACATATAGAATGTATTCACTCTAACGTTGAATAACAGAAATGTAATTTTTTTGAATGTGCTATAATGAACAGTGTGATACTTGAAGCTCATATCACTTTAGTGATGAATGTGAATATGTATCGTTTAAATCATTTTTTAGTTTTTTTTTCATTCCCAATATCTGAAACAGAACTATTAAAAATCGAATAAAAATGATTTTTTGATAAAATCAAATAATAAACCTTAGTGATCGACCAACCAAAAAAAAATTTAACCCCCCCTGAATATTTCACAGTTTACGTTTTGGAGTATGTAGATTTAATATTAATAATAATAATTTATTACTCCTTTAAGACACAATAGGTTATGCATAGGACAGGTCAAAATGGAAGAATTCAGTAATTTGCGAGCTTGTCGCTGAAATACTCACTAACTGTACAGAAACATTTTCTTAACAATATTTCCTTAACTACTTTCTTGAATCTAATTACATTCATTGATTGTATGCACTGCGGTAGATGATTAAAAAGTTTGATGCCTTGATATAATGGAGACGATTCATACTTTGATGTCCTATGGACCGGAAAATACAAGGTTAGTTTATTTCTAGTGTTGTGGGAATGAAAGCTAGACAGTTTTACAAAAAGGCCCTCATTCTCCTTCACATACTCGAGGCATCTCAATATGAAAATAGAGGCAACAGTAAGAATCCTATTTTCCAAAAAAACAGGTCTGCAAGAGGATCGTGGGGCGCAGTCGAACATCAAGCGGATTATTCGCTTCTGAATTATGAAAACTCTGTGTATGTCAGAGGAATTACCCCATAGTGGGATGTTGTACGCCAAGTGACTGAATACCAAACTATAATACACATTAATAAGAGATATTAATGGCAGTGAATTTTTAATCCTACTCAAAGCATAGTAGGAGCTTTTGAGTTTTTTACAGACATAGTTAATGTGTGAATCCCACTTAAGTCGTCGATCGATATAGATACCTAGGAACTTCGTAGTGGGTTCACATGGAATAAATGTATCCAAATGCCGAATAGTCAATGTATTATTTTCATCGTCTGACAAAGAAAAGTGAACGCTCACCGTTTTCTCGATGTTAACTATAAATCTATTTAATTTGCACCATTCTTTAAAGCTTCACACAAGCAATTCACACAACCTCTGTAACTCCTCCAAGGTCTCTGCAGCGATTCCTATAGAGGAGTCATCAGCAAACAAGATAAATCTGAGTAATTTGGCCAATAGGTTGTTATAATTTGACATTTTAACGAATAATTTTCTTAGATTGGTGGGTAGGTCGTTAATGAATAACAAAAAAAGAAGTGGCCCCAAAACAGAGCCCTGGGGCACACCTAACTTGAGGTCTTGTTCACTGGAAAATGAACCGTTAACTTTAACAGTCGCGACCCTACCTTCGAGATAACTTCGGATCCAGTTCGCGAATACTCCCCTGAATCCCAAATCATACAGCTTGTCTATTATGAATTGATGCGCAAGACTATCGAATGCTCTTGATAGGTCAATAAATAATCCAGCAACATGTGATCCATTGTCTAGACTTTCATAGATAAACTCAACAAAATGTATAGCCCCGGTTTGAGTTGAGCGGCCGGATCTGAAACCGTGTTGTGCGGTATCAAGAATTTGAAATTTATCGAGGTATTCCATCATTCTACTCTTCACTATTTTCTCGAAAACTTTAGAAAAGACACTTAGGATGGAAATTGGTCGGTAATTCGAAATATCACTCAAACTATTTTTTTTGTGGACCGGAATAACTACCGCCTTTTTGAGAATTTGAGGAAACACACCCGTGCTAATTGACAGATTAATGACATGCGCAAAATGACCACTTATTTCCCCATTTATTGATTTCAAAATCTTCGCAGAGATGAAATCAACTCCTGAACTCTTTTTATTTTTAAGAGATCTTATAACATCGATCACCTCATGCTGCAGAACTGGATGAAAGAAAAAAGTGTTACCTGACATGGAACAGGTGGTACATGAAGTGGATAATGAACACTTGTAAAAACGGTTCAGGGAGTTCTCTGCAACCGAGGTGAAGTGTTTAACAAATATATCTGCCAAGACTTTAGGATCGTCATGCGTAACTCCCTCTATGTCAAGCGCAATAGATGTTTGACCTCTATTATTGCGTCCTGTCATAGTATTTACCATGTCCCATACTGTCTTGTTTTTGTTGTCAGATTTCTCAATAATACTACTATGGAACTGTAATTTCGTTCTTCCTATTGGAGAATGATAGGAACTTTTAGCTTGCTTGTATAAATCATAAGTGGATTTACTTTTGAGATTACGATGTAACCAATACAGATTATTCAAGTTCTGTTTAGCCGAAACAATATCTTGAGTAACCCACTTTCTTTTGTGTTGACTACTAAAATTATACCTCATTAATGGACAACAATCTTCAAAAATATCACGAATAGTATTAATGAATTCTTCAAAACACTCATCAATGTGAACCGACTTGTAAACATCCTGAAAACTACAATTTGAGAAACGATAAATAAAATCGTCAAGATTTTGATTACTCAAATTTCTGACTAGACCCGGTACATTTCTTTTATCTTGGCTAAAGTTAATAGGTAATTCAAGTGACAGAACACGGTGATCACTAATATGAGCTTCAAAAACCTCAGCACTACCATCTTGTAGCTTAGAGTTTGTGATAATGTAATCTACTTTTGAAATGGACGTATGACCTGTGATATCTGTGAATATCCTAGTAGGTTCATTCGATGACACATGAAGATTGTAACATTCTAGTAAATCTATAAGTAATTTACGATCTTTACATTCAATTTTCAAGAAATCAATGTTCAGGTCACCACAAAGAAATATTACATCGGCTACGCTGCAACAATAATTCAGAGCAGCCGATATTCTATCTAAAAAAATTTCAAGGTTACCAGAACCAGGACGGTATACACTCTCAAGATGCCTAATCGGGTGTTATGAGCTTTCACTATAATTCCACTTATTTCGCAAACCATTTCTTCAGAAAATCGCGTAACACTCAAACTTTTCACCTGTAAGCCAGCTCTAACATATATCATTGATCCTCCGTGAGCTCTATTTGGGCGACAATAATAGTCAGCCTGTATATAATCAGAGATGGTCATGGTTTTCACATTTTCCGAATTACACCAATGTTCAACGATGCTCACAATCTCCGGTTTCTTTTCTGACATAAGTATTTCGAGATTATACAGCTTATTCGTGATACACTGGACGATCAACTGTAGAATTTTAATTTTTTCAATACTACTAGTGCCAGTGGAAGCATTACTCACTTCGCAGATTGGTTCACTGTTCTCGGCCGAAAAAAACGGTGGACACTAGCTTTATTTGGCCAGTTCGTTCCATCGAGTGCCTTCTCATAATCTGAAGTAAGAATTAGAACCTTGAATGATGAATAATTTTCAGGGAACCTCGAAATAAGTTTCTCACATTTCACTGCGGGAAAGTTACCATTAAGAACATTCTGCAGATCTTCAGCCGTAGTCTCAGGTTTAAGGTTGGACACATGTAATGCCCTGAATTTTTCAACACCAACAACTGCAGTACTGCAGGAACTGCCAATAACCAACGTGCGATCTCTTTTACGAGTTGTTCTTTTACGAGAAACAACCTTCCAATCCGTTTCTTCATTTTTATTTTCATTTTCATTGGTAGAAGTTGTTACAGTTCTGTCAGAAAATAACAAAGAAGTATTTTTTTCATTCCAGGACACATTGCCACGCGTTTTATCGGTAATTGAGGGGACTACCGTCTCGGCGACCTTTGGAAACTCCGGTCACAATCGAGCGGTCAATGACCGCATTAGCAGCACTTGCGCGACCGGGACCGACAGTTGTATTCTTATTCACCACATCTATATTTCTTAGTGTCACATATGTAGCGGTTTTATCAACTTTCTGGTTGGCGTTTATATTGACTTCTTTTTCCTTTGAAAGTTTATCAATAACAGAATTTTTATTCACGATTTCCGATTCGAGAGCGGAAATCTTGAATTTCAACAATGAATTATTCTCAATGAGAATAGCATTTTTCGCCTCCAGTTCGGAAATGATCTTCAGGAGAAGTTCCTGTTGAGTGGGCTCACCGCTACCAAATATATTCGGAGATATGTCAGCAGAACATATACCAACGGCAGTGATTTCCTCGTCACAGCACTTCTTTACCTCATTTGCACAACTAGGATGGTAAAATTTTGTGCAAATATTACACTTAATACTGTTTTTGACAATAGTTTTTTTACAGCAACTACATTCAGGGATGCCGATCTGTGAAGATTCGATAGTACCGACTTTCTTATTCGACGTCATCTTAAGAAACGGATAATTGGCGTAAGGAAAAACTTTTCCAGTGAATCAGCTCGATCAATCCGGGGTTTTATTCCCGGAGTCGGTGGCTGATTACTGTATAACAATATAAGAGAACAGCGGCGATGAAATCAACACGACAGTATCGGTTGAGCACACATGAACTAATGAATGATTTGAATGAACGAATAAAAAAAATCCGTCCGTCCGCTGCAAATTTTACACAAGGGTTTATTATTTTCTCATTTAAATAGCCCAATATACCATTGATATCTTAAAAAACTTATATATTATGCTCATTGGTTTCTCACAACACAGAAACCAATTCCATGAAATAATTCATGTGAACATTGAAATCTTAATAAATACACTTGTATAATTGAATAACATTTCCACCTGCAGAACGCTAACTGAGTAGCAAAATTTAAAATAATATTTTGAATGAGAAGAGAAGTTCCACAGTCGTTCCACCTCTTTGAAAATCTAACTATTTTCCACAATTATTAAATTTCGTGTCGGTATTCTACAACTGGATATGAACTTCAAATCAGATAAGGTTTGCCCTTTTTGAGATATAAGAGAATTTTTTGCCAATATCTGCACAAATGAATATCGGTCAAAACTGAAATTTGGAACACTGTTTCTAAATGTTGACTCTGAAACATGTACCAAATTTCATTGAACTTTGATGAATATGTATTCGAAAAAAAAATGTTTGAAAAAAATTCGATTTTTCCACTATACAATTCTCACGAAATTTTGCATTAAATCGAGTGTCTATATTTCACAATTAGTCATGATGTTACAATCCGAACGCGTTCATTCTTCTTGACACTGAGGAAATAAACTCAATCTTTCAAACTAACACCAATACGTAAAACAAAATTCGCTAATATCAAATGTGTAGATGTGATTTCTACTAAGATTCAACTTTGTTCTGAAAAACATTAATGAAATGAAAAAACTCAACCTTCCTGTGCAATTGATCTAAAAAAAAATATTTTCCACAGCAGATATCCGATTCACTTGATTCACAAAGTATTCACCACACAAACTGAAAAACTAAAGTTATTTTCAGTAACAATTAAATATATCGTGAACCTCATCAGGTGGAATTCGTAAGAATAATTCTAGATTATAAATTTCGTTCGTTGTTATCGTTGTCAGATACACTCAACCAAATGGGTGTCAAATCCAAAAGTCTGTTTGATGAATTCCCTCATTCCCAATAAAACAAAATGTTAGCATTTCTTTAGGGTCCCTTCGTCTATACACTTATATAATGTAAACATTCTGAATGGGCATTTCTGCTTCGAGTCGACTAAATCAATTCGTTATCTAAGAATTTATAAGCTGGGAATGGACCACAAGTAAACCTAACAACTATGATTTAATGCGACTTAATTTTTGAACATTCAGCGGTAACTGAAAAAAACCAACAAAATGCTCATTATTTTTTATATTCACGCTTATTTCAAACTATCAGTACGAAAGATTTTGGATTTCGATTGAAACAAGTAACGGATATGTTGACGATAATCGTACTACGCAAACCGAAATTGATGGAAACAAACCTCCGATCAACCGAATTTTCTGGAAATCTGCATTATTTTAAATTCGCGTTCTGCATGCAAAAGTGTTATTCAGTTTTAAAAAAGTATTTATTTAGATTTCAATGTTTCAAATGAGTTTTTTCATGGAATTGGTTTTTGTGTTCTGAAAAACCAATGATTTATGAATAAAATAAAATTTTATTCAAGATATGAATGAGCTTTATGAAGAAATTTAATCTTAAATTCCGTAATCTGCAGGGTGATTTCTATAAATAATAATTTGACCCGATTTTCAGAAGTTATGTTTAAGGGAAAACCCAAAAATATTTAATCTGAACTACTTACGATTATGAAATTGTCAAGAACATCTATGGGGCATTTGCAAATTGTGTTTATAAAATAATAACGCATCCATTAAAAATTTCTCGATATGTGTTGAAAATTTGGTAATCAATATTTTCATCTACTTTTAGATGAATGACTCTGGATGAAAAGTAAACCGATTATTCCAGTGAATTCCAATCTTAGAACCGAATGCGATGATGTCATTTTCGACATTATTGGAAATTTGCAGCGTTTTTCTTTATAACTCAGGAACCACTGGTCGGAAATCATCCGGATGAAACTTTTTTGGTTTAGTTTTGCAACAGTAATCAACGTTCAGAGTTTCATGAGAATTCGGTGGTAAGTTTTCGAGAAATAATTTTTTTTCCCCCCACCCCCCATTTTGAGCCCTCAGGGTACACCGATTCTGCTGAAAAGCTTGGAGGATCAATCCCGAGCGACACAAGATTTTTCTACCAATTTTCACTGATTTCGGTTCAGTACTTTCAACTTTCAACTATTTTTCAATGAAACTTCTAGTTTTCGGAGAAATAAGCACATAAATCTTCTTGAAAAATGTTTAATCAAATATTCTGTATTAGCTGACGAAAGCCTATGCCCAGACGGGACTAAAGGTCCCATTCTAGCTCTAGAAGGCTCACCTATGCCTATGGGTGTGGTCCATATAATAGTCTTGGTAAGTGAATGTGACAGATAATCGACTCATTCAGGTCGATTCTGTTTGCGTATTGTTATGAACCTTGCTATTCTAGTCATATTGCTATCTTTCTAATTTATAGCAATATGGCCATGATGTTACGTATTCTGTTTCGAGTGTTATAGCAATGTTTGTTAGGAATTTTGTCATAAGAATATTGCTATCATAGACTTCCATAATTGGTGATTTTAGAGCTGACAACACTGTATTTTGTGACTTAAGAACTACAAGGAAGAAGAAAATAACCCTAATTCGTGAGTTTTCTTTATGGTTTCGCATACATAACCTCTATCTACGGCTTTCTTTATTCATGTAAACATCATAGACAAGATATGTAATAGGTAATAGGTATATGGTAAACATCGACATAAAAAATGTTAGGAAACGAAACGAGTCAAATTGAACAACTAATTTTCTGGATACCAATAAAATATTGGTTATCAGAAATCGAATGCAGCAATTTTATTCAGGCGTTAATAATTCGACATTCGATAAACTTTTTCGTTGGCACTTCAAAGGGATTAGAATAATCATCTCAGCTGTTGCCTATGACTGTATCTTAATTTTCCTTGAAATTAAATAATATTCTAGAGAACCTTGAGCACATTTACATTAACATATACTATTTTTTATTCATGTAAACATCGACTTATTCGAAAATGTTATGAAACAGAAAAACCAATTAAAGTCAAATTGACCTATTTCCTGGATACCGATAGAATTTTGGTTTCCAGAAATAGTATGCAGCAATTTTATGCAGGCGATAATAATTCGAAATTCGATGAACTTTTCTGTTGGGAATTCAAAGGGATGGCTGTTGTTGAGATCATTAGAATAATCAGGTCAGCTGTTGCTTACTATGCTGGTGTTTTAGTCTAAGAATCCTTGAAATTAAATATTCTAGAGAACCTTGAACACATTTCTTTTAGCACATTCTTCCCTATCTTCAATATTTTCAAATTCTTGGAAG
The DNA here is from genome assembly GCA_958510865.1 of Myrrha octodecimguttata. Classification (NCBI taxonomy): domain Eukaryota; kingdom Metazoa; phylum Arthropoda; class Insecta; order Coleoptera; family Coccinellidae; genus Myrrha; species Myrrha octodecimguttata. The sequence goes on from CAUEHS010000798.1 coordinate 161,913, forward strand.
AAATAACACTGAAACAAATGGATCTCTGAGAGATTCCTTTTCTAATCTTTCTTGTTATGAAGCATAGCAAGTACTATTTTGAGGTTGTTAAGATAGCAATGCTGATAGCAAGATTCTTGTTAAAGTGACAGACCATATTGCTCAAAATCGTTGATCAGAATACCAATAATTCCAATCTTGTTATGATAGCAATATCTTTTTCCAAGCAATATTGCTATTTGCAAACAGAATCGACCTGATTATCTGTCACATTCAACCGCTCTGTTTAACCAAGGATTTATACGGACCATACCAGAGATATAGAGGCTCCTCTATATCTCTGGACCATACTCAATATTACTCAAATCATAAATGCCAGTTCTCAAGTTCATCAAAAATGTGGCATCTCCATAGAATCCCTGCTTTGTGTTCTCGCTTCTCCGAAACCTTCATATCTTCATAGTCCATAGCATTGAATAACAATATTCTAGAAATGCTTAACCTTTCAGTGTAGGTTGCATTTAAAAATGCTGCATTTGGGGGGCATATGAGCCAAATAGACCGAACGGTTTGGGGGTATTTCCCTGATATTCCAGCAACCACTTGGGGAGCGATTGGATTGAAACTTGGCCGTTCGTTGAAGCATGAAGACGCACATCGGATCGTGTCAGAAAAAATAAAAATAAAGAATTTTTTTTCATTTGATCTTTATTCTGTTATCTCCCCATATTATCTTCTCGAAACTTTGCATGAACCGTGAAGCTGTCCCTTTTCATTCAAGATCTGTAATTCAATACGATGTAATCTGTATTTTTTTAAATATTGGGAAGATAACATTTTGAATGGGTGTATACAGGGTGATTCCGGAGGAGACCGTCAAATTTAAGGATGACTTTACACTAGTCAAGAGAGTTTCAAAACAATGTTTGGTTTACGGTTGGATGTCCCTATTGAGACTATACAGGGTGATTTATCTGATTCGACCGATTTGACTTTTATTAATAACTTATTTGGTGTGGTTCATCCGATTTTGAAAAAATTTTCAACGTAGTACCATATGAATGTGCAAATTTAATAATTCTTAAAATTTTTTCAAAATAAGCGGTTGTTATTGTGATAATTCCAAATGACTTGTGCTGGTTGAAGAAACACCCTGTATATTGCGTTTCCAACACTTCGCTATCATTTCAGATTCTACTATTTCGAGTCATTATTCAGGTGTATTTAATTTTTTGGCACAACTCCAGTTTTCCGAAAGGAAATTTCAAAAAAGGAAAATTTCGAAATTTCACCCTACCGAGTCTACTACTTTTGGTTTATTATTTGATAAAATCAAATAATAAACCTTAGTGATCGACCAAAAAAAAAAAAATTTAAACCCCCCTGAATATTTCACAGTTTACGTTTTGGAGTATGTAGATTTGAATGAACGAATAAAAAAAAATCCGTCCGTCCGCCGTCCGGGGCTTTTCTCTGGGAGTACTGAACGGAAATCCTTGAAACTTGGTGGAAAAATCGCGTGTCACTCTGGGTTGATCCTCCAAGCTTTTCAGCAGGATCGGTGTACCCTAATGGTACTTAATGGGGGGTTGGGGGAAAAAAAATTATTTCCCTAAAACTTACCACCGACTTTTCATGAAACTCTGAAAGTTGATTACTGTTGCATAACTAAACCTTAAAAATTTCACCCGGATGATTTCCGATCAGTGGTTCCTGAAATTTAAAGAAAAACGCTGCAAATTTCCAATAGGATCGAAAATGAATCATCGCATTCGGTTCTGAGTTTTTCGATAACTTTGAATGGCTCATTCAATTTCGATGAAATTTTCAGTGTAAATCAATTTGAATGAGTACATTCAATAGTTTTTGTGATAAGTTGAAATTGGTGGTGCATATCAAAAAAGCACCCTGTACATTGCGTTTCCAAAGCTTTTTCATCCGTTTCAGATTCCACAATAATGAGTCATTATTCAGTCGTTTCTAATTTTTTCAGCACACTTTCGGTTTTCCGAAAAAAAATTTTCAAAGAAGAAAATTTACGAAATTTCGCAATATTTTCCGAGAGAAACAACTTAGAAATTCGATATTTGTAGAGTAGGTTTGGACCTTACTTACGAAGGCCAAATTCGTGAATGGGTAAAATCCACCCAATGATTCCGCAGATATACCTATTCGAAATTTTACTTTCCCAATATTTCCAATAAATACAGATTAGATCGAATTAACATCCAGTACTTTATCGAAAAATGACAGTTCGAATGTTCATACAGAAATTCATGAAGATATTTCGATCAGAAGATCACAGAATATTGAATGGAACGGCTTGAGTTGGTTTAGCGGAGTGCGACGAGTTTGCCATACGGTTCTGATGGCCTCTGTTACAGCATAGTATTCCCAAGGGTCCAACCTAGTCGTTTGAGACCATTTTCGGTTCGAAATTCGAAAATGGACAGAAGGATAGCTCGGTGTTCCCCTAGAGAATGCACGCAAAAAACAATTTCTTTCATCAAAATCTGGAAGATTATCGAAAAATATTTTTTTTAAATTTTTTCTATCCGTACGATTCCCATGAAATTCTGCATAAAAGTAAGTGTCGGCATCGCCTAATTGGCAATGAAATTATTTTGATTTTGATAGTGTCAGTTCTTCTGTAGAGATCTTAAGGAAATATACTCAAAATTTTAATTAACTGACAAACTGAAATTTGAAGTTCTTTTCTTAAAGTTTAACTCCAAGGCCTTTGTCAAGTTTCATTGAAATCTGATCGATATTTTCTCGAGAAGTTTTCGAAATAATTTTTTTTTCAGATTTCTTATATATATGTTCTATATTCTATGGTTTAAAATTAAACAATGCTCAAGCCTCCACTGCATTTTCATAGGAACTTCATATGAATTTATGTCGAGGGCGCCTCTGTACCGGCTCTAATTTGAGAGTTGTCACTAATTTTCGCAAGATGACGCTTAAAAACATCTGGAATCGTTTCTCCATAAGATTGTCCTACTATGTTGTCTCTGCAGTGACTCTATACAAGTAGAAGTCACTGTAGTTGTCTATACAATGATTATATTGATTATTGATTGTAATGTATTCAGAACAAGCACCGAAAAGCATAATATCATCGTATAAAGAGAACTTCATACAATGATTAAATTTAGAAACAACTTCCTTTCTTAGAAAACTTCCATAAATTAAATTCATCTTTGCTTTTCTGCGTTCCTCAATAAGAGGGCACCACAAGCGAAATGAATATTTCCTGTAAGCTTTGTTTAAAGAATACTGTAATTATGGGAAATGATAAGACAATTTGTTCCTGGATTTTTTCTTATCTCTGAAGTTTTCCTTCACCCTATATATATTATATCGATCTCCAGTCGATATTTCATGTCGATTTCTGACAACTTGTCACCAGTCATTTTGTATTCTGTGCCTGTCACTTCAAACCATAGACAAGATATACTTCAAACTTACTACCACAGAATACAAATATATAAGAAGTGCTAACTCCCTACTAAACCAGAGAAACAAAGTGTCCGCCATTTGTTGGTGTCATGGCGGGAATAATTTCGAATGACGGCGGGAAACTAATTTATGAATTATTTAACAGTAGTCATTTTAAAATTAAACGAAAAGTTTTATTTCAAAAATGTATTGAAGTCATCGCATCTTACATATTTGATATAAAATGATGATTACAAATAAATCCATTCACAAATTACAGATTTATGACATAAAATTTTATATGTAATAATTGATTCCCTATCAATACAAGAGATTTTATTTGTCCCACTTAAAAAATGTGTGAAATTGATTTTGGCTTTCTGGGCATTGATAAAAAAACAATAGTTTTAGCTTGATTGAACACATAATCATGAAGTTATGAAACCTAACTACAATAGTGTAGGAAGGTTTCAGTGCTTCAAATAATACATATATGCAGGTATTTCCGTAGTGTATTCTATATGGATCTTCAAGGGATTATTGCACAAAGCATTTTGAAACGAAAAACAGCTATGAACCTTTTCCCACAGAATTTCAGAAAAAACAGTTATTAGTCAAATTTGACAAATTATTTATGGACCTGAAGAGATTTTTACCTTCATATTTATGGAATTCTTTCAACAAGCAAAGATGTAACATGAAATTTCTCATTATTTAAAGGTCCATGGTATTCAAAACTCCAAAAGATTCAGCAAAAGTATACCACTTTAGGTCATGTAAATCACTTGGGAAATACCTACATAATATAAAGATCGACTCAAAATAACAAAATGAATCATCTCTTCGATAAACTATTAATAAAATACATAATGATCCTAATAAAATATAGGTTCTTTTAAAAATAATTCCTCAGGTACCTGGTTTTCAGCATTCCATGTGATGAGTTGGAGTATGAAACAAGAAAAATATATTAGTCTTATCAATAAAGTTTTTTCTCTACAGAACTCTCAGAAATAACCCTGAACTCGAGGATATCGTATCAAATATGAGAGCACAATATAAATCGTCTATTCAATCAACTTGGAGTTTAAAATGTTGTGAAATAGGTCGATATAGAAGTGGTATTAATTCCTTAACTGTTTGTAAATCCCTGGGTGATGGAAAAATAATCTGAGGTAGACCCACAACTTAGTACTTCTCCTAATTTTGCTTCAATAAACTCAAATCTGCCATCTGGAAATGAATTTAGCAAGAAATGAATAAGATTCAAAAATACTTTTTAAACCTGTTTCAAAACAAGATCTCCTCAGTACTATCTGATACCCCCATATCAGATAGCACCTAAAACTCCCTTTCAGAAAAAGTCTGTTTTGATGTTGAAGGATACAGTGACACAAGTTCTGCATCATGTTGATGATTGTTGTTTAAACCATCAATAATGTTCCCATGATTGTCAACCTTAGGGGCTATTTTGGAAGCACACAAATTCATGGTCCTCTTGAGTTTCATGCTTTGACAGACAGGAAATAACATTTAGACGTAATCATATTATCAGTTTTTACTTGGACTAAAAGAGCAGAGTTTCTTCTAAGTCGATAATTGGGATCGTTCTTTCGGAAGAATCTGATTCGGTAATTCGGTTCATTGGGTAGATTATGGGATATGAATTTAATCCAATCGTAAACAGAAGCAACCCTTGTAATTCCTGATATACAAATAAATTCAAAAATAATTAAAATAAATGCAGGAAACTATAATACCAGACGAATTATTTCCATCAACTGTTACCTAAAATCAATATATTATCACAGATCAAGTCTGTGATATTATTAATTAATTATGTATGTATATATGTGCTAAAATAACCACAACTCCACAGCAAACAACCGCCATCATAACAACCAAATTCTCAACGCTGATTGGCTTGATAATGCAGATCAAAAGAGTATACCGTTATTTGCATACCGTGAATTATTGGTGTCGTTTGACGTTTCTTGTTTCCAAGATTCGCATAGAAGTTTCACCCCCCTGCTTACTACGCTCGTACCAGTGTTACCACTTCTACCGATTTTTCGGTAGATCTACCGATTTGCTCCTCAATCTACCGATCTACCGAAAAAGCATATAAATCTACCGAAATTTGATGGAGTGAATGTAGCATCTGGTATCCTAGGAAATCATGACTTTTACGATATTATTTTGAAGGTTTCCTTACCATTACATATTTTGATACATAATTTAAGTTATAAATGGTTATACGTCGCAGATCTATAACGCAAAGCATGCCACACGTAATACAGATTCATGTATTACAGGTTGTCTCTTTATTAAGTTAATAAATACCTCGCTCAAAACTGGGAGCAGTTTTTGATTCCCCTTGATATAAATTTTGTGAATCCCCAATGAGGGCATGTCACCATATTTATTTTTTTGCATATTTGTTGTTTCCAATAGGTATTAGTTTTTCTGATACTCATTTATTTGTTATAATATTGACTTCTCGTTCACAAGTTAAATTTTTCAAATAATGATTTTTTAATTAATAAAATCTATTTTTAATATTGCTTCATTAGTAGTAAATTTCATGCCCAATATTTCGGATAAATGGTATTTAGACTAAATAAATAACCCATACATTGGTGAAAAGTTATGATTTTCAGAAATCTACTGAAATCTACCGATTTTTTCCGAACTTTCTACCGAAACTGTCGGTACGGAAGGTGGCAACCCTGGCTCGTACGCTCAAATATTTTGATGTTCTGTGTTCTGTGGCTTATATACAAAACAAATCCTAAAGTAATAATACAAATAATTGAATAAATTATTTGAATATGATAAATTACGTGTAGATTTCTAACTTGCTTCGTAATCTGTGAATATAGTTTAATAATAAATATATCCACCCCATTCTCTGTTTAAATATGGAAAATATATTCGAATTGGATAATGTAAAGGTCGAACCTGTTGATGATTCTAATGCCATCGAATTCTCTGAAATTCAATATATTCAGGAAACTAATACTACTTACAAGGAGGAAGAAATAAGCAGTCTGAAGAAGTCCTCAACTTATAGGTAAGAGAATATCAAATCTTTAAATTAAAATCTATTGGATTATTTTCCTGTGGAAGAATATTCACCCTGAAATATTCAACTATATGTATGTTACGAACTGTCGTTGGTTTCGAATGTTTGGTGTACCAAATAGTATCAACATTAGGTTTCATTACCATTCAGTTGAAAATCAATCAATACAAATTGCTATGTGGAAGTCAACATCAATAAGTCCAAATGTTAGATTCATTTCTTTGTAATAATTGAAAATTTAATTCAGTACATATGAGCCAATTCACTCGATACAGGGGATAGAAGTAGATATAAATAACGTATGAATCAATTGTTCATTGGAAGGTGGAAGCATGGTTATGCTCAATTTATGCATCACAGTCTCGGGATGAAACTATAAGAAAACATTAAAACTGTGAATATTAATGGGAGCAATAATGCATTATAGACATAATAATAAGATATATGTTGGGATCTGCAAATTGTTGTTGAAATTATGACAGGCGTGAATGTAGCAACGGTTTTTTGGAACTGTCTATAATCGTATCTGAGTGAAAACAGCCGCTACAATTAGGTGCTTTTTGGAAAATATCTTATGGTGTGTGTTGAATGAGCTTCATTCAAGATAATAATTGGTCAACCCCTAAACAACCCTCCCCAACCACCCCCTGAAGTGAAAAATATCGTTATCCCTAAAACGACCGTTGCTGGCGGTTTTTTGATGAAAATCGTTTATTTCAAGCCCTATGAACACGTTTATAGTATTCCCTGTATTTGTGGAAAGGCATATAATGGAGAAATGTCTAGACTGTTAAATATCAGAAAACGAGAGCACTAAAACCACCTAAGAAATAGAGACATACCAAAATCCCAAATAGTGAACGATGTATGTGCGTTTATTGGGAATCACATGATAAATTGGGACCATACAAAAATACTAATGTTGGAATCAGATAATTTGAAAAGAAAAATTGAAGAGTCCTCTTGCTGTTTGTTAAATGAGCAAATTATTTGTTTCATAGAAATAGACTCTATTTGGCTGAATTGACTTGAAAAAGAGGTAGAATTAAAAAACTTTCAAACTAAATGAATCTGCGTTGCTGTGTTTTTTCAAAAATGCCAGTTTGAAACAAATCTGAAAACGAAACGAAAAATCGAAAGAAGATAAATCTTGAAATTGTCTGTTTGGTCTTATGAAAGAGTCAGATTTGTACTCTGAAACGTCACAGTCCGCTTTGTTTATAGGTTGTATTTTTCCTGTATTGTTCATTAGGCAATCTGTTCTGTAATAAACTGCCCTTGACAAATAGTTTGATACTGCAATCCGCAAGGGCGTTTTTCATGAAAAAATAATTTTTAATTTTCAATAGTTTTGTTTCAGATATTGGGAGTTAAAACCCAGAAAAAACCTAAAAAATGATGCGAAATTCTCCAAAAATAAGTTTTAGTCGATACTTCAAGTATAACATATATGTATACATGAAATATTGAAATCGAAATAAAATGAATTATATTATTTTCTTTACAACTCCTTAGTAAGTGCACTCAGTTGGCTGGAAGTAGAGCCATTTAGAGATCAGGAAATTCTTCTAGTTGAAAGATTGCAAGAGTAATTATTCATCGTGCCAAAGGTTATTTTCCTCGGTGTATAAACATCCGTTCAGTAATTCTGATCGTAAGGTTTCCTATTCACAGGTCGACGATTGAATAACTATATCAATAAATTATCAGCAAATGGAGTATTATGTTCTTAATATTTAATACTCCAAAATATACCACCATATCATAAGTTAGTATCCACATTTTTTTAACTTCACTATCCACATTTTTTTGCACCCGATAGTCCTTCGTTGTTAACTATTTATAACGAAAAAAAATTCGAAATTAAGCACGCCTATACCTTGAAATGCTCCATTTTTTGCTTTCAATTGCATTCCGTTGGTGATCTAATAATGGAAAATGACACCACTAAAATTCGAAGTAGCTCTCACGTTTTCAAGAATTCTATATTTAACTTTTGCTTCGAAAAGCACTTTGTTAGTAACTATTTGTAACACACACAATTTCGTTTGTAACCTTTCCTTTAATGGAAAAATAACATCCCAAAAATGCGAAGTTGGCAACGAGCACCCACATTTTTAAAATTTCTATATTTATCTTTTACTTCCGATAGTTCTTCGTTGGTGATTATTTGTAACACAAAAATCTCGATTGTTACCGAACCTTAATGGAAAAGTAACACCCCTCAAATACGAGGTTAACACCCACATTTTCTGAAATTTAAAATTTTTTTTGCTACCAATAGTATTTCGTTATTAAACCCTCAAAATGCGAAGTCAGCATGCTCATTTAAATGAATTGCATATTTCTTTTTTTCTCACTATTGTGCTTCGTAAGTAACTATTGCTAATACTCTAAGCTATAAAATCGTGCTTTAAATCGTCCTTGGAGGATAATTTCGGTGTTATTTTAGTGAATGTTGCTTGGTGGATCAAAATGAACCAATATATAAGTTTACTTGAATTTCTGAAAAAATAGGCACCTCAATAAGTATTTCCAGAACTCTTATCAATGTGAAGAAGTTCTGCATGCAGGCTATATTATGTGGTAAATCTAAATCAGTCCAAATGATATGACTTGTTCTCTTTGTTTACAAATGAGTGAATCAATAAAATGAAAACAGCTTTTCTGCTTTAGTTCTTTTGCATCGTATTTCGAAAGAAAAGAGGGGAAACAGATAGACATATAATTGATTTCAATTTCATATCACAGCAGCTCAAGATACACATACAAAATGAAAAATGTCACAGCTAGTTCAACCTTTATACCTATATAGAAATGAAAAATATTGATGTATTTATATGAATAACTTCAGTTATTATCAACTATAACAGTATATCTAGTTTTTGTCGGGTTTTCAACCAGATCACTCTCTTTGAATATGATTTTGTGTATTATGTGAATTAGGTAGTTGCAGAAGTGCTCGGTAGTTTCTCTGCAGCATTTTTCATCAAAATTCTCTTATTTTCATTTACATCTGGACATGAAGTTGTTTCGAAATTAAATACATTGTAATTTACCTTTATGAAAATAATAATAACTAGTACGCGCCCAGATCTACCTAGCGATAGATCAATCTTTACTGTAGATCTACTTAAACGATACCTACGTAGGAAGCGCCCAGATCTACCTTTTTGGGTAGATTAATTGAATAGTTGACTGAATTATTAAAAACGAAGCAAACTGTTTATAAATTTACAAAAAATCAGTAGCTAATGTAAAATTCGATCACAGTTATCGTCTATCCTCGAACTGAATTTTGACCAAATCGTGTATGTATTTTTGTGAATATTGAGATGATGGGTAGGTTTAAAGTTTGAATTCGAAGGTTAAGTTCGGAATGAACAAAATCTGCTAAACGGTTCAGTAGATGAACGCATTTGAAATTCCATCATCTCAATATTCCCAAAAATACAGACACGATTTAGTCAAAATTCAGTTCGAGGATAGACCCTAACCGTGGCTCCACATGCAAACATAAAATTGACTATAAAATGAAAATTCAATTTCTCAAGACGACACCAATAATACTGAATAGATATGAAATCGCATGAAAAATTCATATTTCAACATTGTACAACGTTAAAAAAATTTCTTGGATAAAATCCGAAAATTTTCACTATTCCAATTTAATATTCACTAAACATATGCATGTTCATTTTATAGGAATTTCCAATGTCTCAAATTTACTGAATTTCAATATTTCTAGTACATCCCTCTTCGACCGAGAACCACCAAAGCATGAAGTAATATTCATTTTGTAAAGGAATTACGGTATTATGAATATTTAAGTTTTCTGTTTCATTAATGGAGATGACCAATTCATAATTGACATATTAAAATATGATTGAGAAACCAAGATATCATGTTTTCCAAACAGGACAAATGCGAAACTGCATATTGAAGTAATTTTTTATTTATCGATTATTGATAACGATAATAAAGTATAGTTCAATAGAATACATTGGGTGATACAAAAAAATTCCAAGAAAAGATAATTGAATGAATGAGTTCAAGTAAACTTGTTCATTAGAGAAGTGTGTCAGGGGTTTGTGTGAAGAATTAATCAGTTGATAGCCTTCATCAGGTATGTTGCATATTACGATTCAAGAAGTTTCACATTGTTTTCAAACAATATCTGCATAAGCCTCTATATACCATCTTCCATCTTGATGTTGTTGGTGCAACTTCATTTGTAATTTTTTCTCAAAATAGTTTCAGAAAATGGCAGATATCCTGTGAAATACACAAAATTATCAAGATTACCTTGCAGAATAGATAAATTTCACTTCAGAATATTTCATCTCATTTCATATAATGCATACATTAGAAATTATATTGTAGGTGGTTATGAATTTCAACTTAAAAAAGCTCGATTCTCACTATACATTCAGTAACCTTCCCATTTTGTCTAGGAAAAATATTATAAGGTGTAAATTAATTGATGTATCCTTCCCGGTTATCTTCCATCCCCACGCCATTTTTGCCAACCAAATTTTGATGTAGCAATATGGAAGGGATACATGAGTATTACGGAACATATACTGAGGCTCAACCTTAACTCCCTATTGTGAATATAAAATTTCATACGTTTCTTGATAATGTGATCTTCTTACTCACACTTTTCTATCATTTCTATTATCAATTGACATCAAAGGTTACATCGACTTGTGATTTTTGAAGATTAACCTCTTGTGAATAGTAAGAATCTATTGAATATTCCTGTTTCATTCACAATTATGAATAAATATATCAGGGGTACAGTATCATACAGTCTTGTCCCACACCAGCTGTATATTATTGAAACCATCTATAGATTACATAGTATTTCTGCAATTTCCACTTCTCAAAATCTATTGAGTTCCCTTTTTTTTCAAAATGATGATAGTCCATCTTCTACAGAGTATGCTTGATTAAACCTAGGAATGTGATACATAAATTTGCCATAATCAAGTTTCCAATTTATCAGAACATTAGATATGATCCATATCACTATTCGAATACTCACCATAAAACTCAAATGGTTCAACATATATTGCATTCTCAGGGGGACGATAGTGAGATTTTTGAGAGATTCATAACACATTCTACAGCCCTTTAAAGGCTTTCTTCTAGTCTCCAACATTTCAAATATTTATGGCAATGTGATGTTTTTTCGACGAATTCTGGATTAGCATTCTGATTCTCATCGTAGTCTTGAACCCATTCTAAACATTCTTTACTTTATGACTTCAATGAAACAGAAACTTTCCAATGTCCAGTTCATTGAAAATATCTGACTCATCTGAAAATAAATATTTCCTCATGCTATTCAGCTTGGAAAAACTTGTGATAAGTTAAAGTATCTTCAATTGTAGGTAATACTTACTGTTTCCTCTCGTGAACGTAGCATAAGGTTATAATAACTTGCTAAAATTATACCGATAACTCGACTTTTTCTTGAAAAAGTCATTGTTAGAGTTGGAATTAGGCAGTATTGACCATGATTGATACTTCTTAATGCATTTCCATTCGTTACCAACTTTATTTTCGTCAATTTCAATGTAGCTTCCTCATAGGATGCTATTTTGACGGCAAATTAGAATTGATGTTAATGACAATTGACATAAACATAACGCCGGTTCGGCTTGAAAATATTGACGGAAGTACCCGACCTTTGGCGACGGTCAAAGCCTACGATGCTCAAGTTTTCCGCGAAATCGACAGAAATTCGAAGTTCGACGTTGCCATATATTCACTGTCGCAAAAAATTCTACCTACAAAGCGAGCCCGAAGGCGGCGGAGATAGCCGATCTCGGCCGAGTCCACAGAAGAATATGAAATGGAGAATTTTTACCGGATTTTCCTAGAAATGTCACTTTTTTCATCATTACTGCAAGAATACGAAAGTGAGAATCAAAAAAAGGGGTCCGTCACGCCACAATTTCGTCTTTCGTCTTTCTGTTCGTACCAAAAAACTTCACCTAGCTTGAACACAGCGACCAAATGTTTTCCTGTGGTTTTTCACCTTTGGGAAATATCGATATTTTCGTTATTTTTCGGGAATTTTTCAAAAGTATCTCTCGATTTTTCCGCGATGAAAGATCAATAGGAAGGGAAAATTCGAAACTTCCTCTTTCTAATCACGTTCAGATATCACGCCAAGACTCCCCGGAAATATCAGAAAAACTCTCACGAACATAACCCTTTCTTAGCAAAAGTTTTTCTTGATCTCCTGCAGTGGTTTCGGCGGTGTTGCCTGTAACGCGTTTAGTATTATAGATAATACTTTATTCGTCCTTTCAGATACCATAGAGATATATTGGACATGTCAATACATACATATTATTACAACTTAATGCAGTGAACATACTTTCATGTAAATATTTCGTGAACTGTTTTCCAATCTTCAATTTCTAAAGCTAGGCCTTTCTTCTATCATTGAGTTCCCTGCCAAATGCTGTTTCCAAATAAACTTGACTTTCATTTGGCTTTGGAAAAAAATTAAAACTTGAGGCAGTAGATGATCCTTCCTTCTTTGACCATGAATAACATTTAGATGAGGTACACAACAATAGTCATTTCGGGAGGATGCCATTTCGAATTAATACAATCGAAAAGAGTATCTTTGAGGTAGAAACGAAAATTTTGGTGTATCAAATAGTTACTAGATAGTTTCTAACGTATGCGAAATATATTTTCCATTTTCGAAAAAGTCGGTTCCATTGGATAATGCTGTTAGTTTGAAGTGCTTTGAAATGTTGTTCTTCTTTGATCAAGGATAATGCTGTCTACAATGTGGTTGATATGGTTACGCTTCCTGTGGTGGGAGACCTATAACCTATTTTGGTCCTGAAGGATTGTTTTGTTGGGTGAGAAGCCAGCATTTTGTTCATCTTCTCAGTGTACGGACTCCTTCATATCATTGGAGGCTCTTATCTTGAATGAGGTATTGCAAGATAAGGATAACCTCTGCGATTTATTCACGATTCTTTTTTACATTGTAATAATTTTTGTCGAGAATATTCCCAGTTGGCATTCATATTCATGAGTTGATCAGCAACTTGCTCGATCAATCTGGATTTTTATACCCGGAGTTGGTGGCTTTTCACTTCGAATCTCGAATGTGGCAGTGAAAACTGGAGTTAGCGACTATATTCTGTAATCTGTGGTAATTACGATAAGCACGTCTCTATTTGTTGACAAAAATTTCTCAACCCGATTTTAAAACATGAAAAACCACAAATCTCATTCTGATGATTTAATTTCTTTCGCAGTTTTCTGAATTGACAAGATGAGATCCAAGAGGTAATGCCTGAGGAAGTAGGCAGGAACATTGGGGATGGGGAATATGATTCAGGTGTGGGGAGAATCTGTTCAAATATGAAATATGAAAATATGGAGATAGAAGAGCAGTTTATTGATGAAAATGGAGTTCATGACAGAGAAACATTTTTTATTAAAAACGAGTTTGATCTAAAGAAAAGAATTATCCAGCAAGAAATAAGTCAATGTAATATACAGGCAAATAATTCAGTTGATGAGAGCAGATTTAAGTGTCAATTATGCGAATATCGATCGATGTCTGATGATGAATTAAAGCAGCATATGAATGATGTGCATTCTGAAGAGAAAAAACATCCATGTCATTTATGTGCATTTATTGGAGCTTCTGAACGAGGGCTTGAAAGGCACATGAAATCTCACAATAAAAAGAAGTATCAGTGTGATGTGTGTGAGTATACTACAACTACGAAGCAACGTTTAAAGAAACACGTAGAAGCTGTTCACTTGAGTATGAAAAAATATCAGTGTGATGAATGTGAATATGCTACAAGTTGTAAGGAGAATTTGAAAAGGCACCTAAAATCTGTATACTCGATTATCGAGACTCATCAGTGTGATAGATGTGAATATAATGCAAGTTGTAAGGCGACTTCGAAGAGACACATAGAAGCCGTTCATTTAAATATCAAAAGTCATCAATGTCATTTATGTCAGTATGCTTCAGCTCGAAGGGAAAAGCTGAAAGGACATATAGAAGCTGTTCACTTGAAAATTAAAAAACATCAGTGTGAAAAATGTGAATATGCTGCAACTTCAAGTGCTGTACTAAAACAACATATAAATTCTGTTCACTTGAAAATCAAAAGCTATCGGTGTGATAAATGTGAATTTGCCACAGCTGGAAGTGGGGCACTAAGAAACCATATAAAAAGTGTTCACTTAAAAATTAAAAATCATCACTGTCATTTATGTGACTTTGATACAGCTAAAAAGGAGAATTTGATAAAACATATAGAAGCTGTTCACTTGAATTTAAAAAAATATCAGTGTGATAAATGTGAATTTGCTACAAATTATAGCGAAAGTTTGAAAAAGCACGTCAAATCTGTTGACTTGAATATCAGAAATCATCAGTGTCATTTATGTCAGTATGCTGCAGCTAGAAAGGGAACTCTGAAAATACATATAGAATGTATTCACTCTAATGTTGAATAACAGAAATGTAATTTTTTTGAATGTGCTATAATGAACAGTTTGATACTTGAAGCTCACATCACTTAAGTGATGAATGTGAATGTATCGTTTAAATCATTTTTGAGTTTTTTTTTTCACTCCCAATATCTGAAACAGAACTATTAAAAATCAAATAATAAACCTTAGTGATCGACCAACCAAAAAAAAATTTAACCCCCCCTGAAAATTTCACAGTTTACGTTTTGGAGTATGTAGATTTGAATGAACGAATAAAAATTTCAAAAAGCACTGCCGTGAAGGCAGCAACTTTTGCGCGCATGTTCAATGTAGATGACCGCTTCAGCAACGAATTTGAACATGCACGCAAAAGCTGCTGCCTTCACGGCAGTACTTTTTGAAATTTTTACTGATAAATTACTGGATTTCAATTCGATCAAATCTGTATTTTTGGAAATATTGGAAAAATAAAATTTTGAATGGGTATATCTACGGAATCATTGGGCGGACTCTACCCATTCACGAATTCTACCTTCGTAATTAAGCCCCAAACCTTCTCTACAAATATCGAGTTTCTAAGTCGTTTCTTCCGGAAATTATTGTGTTTACGGTTGGACTAACGGCCGACTGCGTAAACACAATAACTTCCTAAAGAAACAACTTAGAAACTCTATATTTGTAGAGAAGGTTTGGACCTTAATAACGAAGGCCGAATTCGTGAATGGGTAAAATCCACCCAATGATTCCGCAGATTTACCAAATCAAAATTTTATTTTTCCAATATTTCCAAAAACACAGATCAGATCGAATTGAAATCCAGTACTTCATCGAAAAATTACAGTTCGAAGTTTCATACAGAATTTAATGAGGATGATATGATGAGAAAATCATAGAAATTTTTTTTTTCAAATTGTTCTAATAACACGATTATCACGAAATTTTGCATAAAGTTGTCTTTCAGCATCATAAAACTAGCTGTGAAGTTTAATCAGGACTGAATCAGTATTTCTCGAATTATACCGAAAAAATCAACGATATCGAGAAGAAAACCTCGAAATTTGACATATTTTTTCCCCATATCTCCAAAACTTATGATCGTATCGAACTGAAATTTGGTACACTGCTGTGAAATTAGAAGGTCAAAGTGTAAGTATAATGTTTTTTGGATATGATGAATGGTTTCCGAAAAAAAAAATTTCGAAAAAAATTTTTTTTTTAAATTACCGACAATATGATCCTGACGAAATTTGGCTCAAAGTTGCGCGTCGATGTACTTCACCTAACTGCCAAGTTTGAATCTAATCGCTCGGGTAGTTTCTGAAATAAAAAATAAATAACTTCAAAACTTCAAATGCCTATAACTCCGAAACTATTCGATCGATTTGGCCCATTAACGAACTCAACCGTGGCATTCCGATGCGCAACCCATGCTGAAAGTTTCAAGTTGCTAGCTTGCTTCTGTCGAGAGTTATCGTGTCTACGGCCGGCCGGCCGGACAGAATCAATTTTGACACCGGATTCGTCATCAGTGAGTCCAACCTAGTCGATTGAGACTATTTTCGGCTCAATCATCCAAAATTACAGACATTTGGACAAAACGATAGCACGCTGTTTCCCTAGAACATGCGCGCAAAAAAACATCCGTCCATCCGCCGTCCCCCGTCCGTTGTCCGTGGCTTTTCTCTGGAAGTACTGAACGGAAATCCTTGAAACTTGGTGGAAAAATCGTGTCACTCGGTGTTGATCCTCCAAGCTTTTCAGCAGGGTCGGTGCACCCTGAGGGCTCTAAATGGGGGTTGGAGGGAAAAAAAATTATAAGACAGTTTCAAAACAATGTTTGCTTTATGGTTGGAGGTCCCTATTGATACTATACAGGGTGATTTATCTGATTCGACCGATTTTACTTTTATTAATAACTTATTTGGTGTGGTTCATCCGATTTTGAAAAAATTTTCAACGTAGCACAATATGAATGTGCAAATTTAATAATTCTTAAAAATTTTTCAAAATACGCGGTTGTTATTGTGATAATTCCAAATGGCTTGTGCTGGTTGAAGAAACACCCGGTACATTGCGTTTTCAACACTTCGCTATCATTTCAGATTCTACTATTTCGAGTCATTATTCAGGTGTATTTAATTTTTTGGCACAACTCCAGTTTTCCGAAAAGAAATTTCAAAAAAGGAAAATTTCGAAATTTCACCCTACCGAGTCTACTACTTTTGGTTTATTATTTGATAAAATCAAATAATAAACCTTAGTGATCGACCAAAAAAAAAAAATTAAACCCCCCTGAATATATCACAGTTTACGTTTTGGAGTATGTAGATTTGAATGAACGAATAAAAAAAAATCCGTCCGTTCGCCGTCCGGGGCTTTTCTCTGGGAGTACTGAACGGAAATCCTTGAAACTTGGTGGAAAAATCGCGTGTCACTCTGGGTTGATCCTCCAAGCTTTTCAGCAGGATCGGTGTACACTAAGGGCACTTAATGGGGGGTTGGGGGAAAAAAAATTATTTCCCTAAAACTTACCACCGCATTTTCATGAAACTCTGAAAGTTGATTACTGTTGCATAACTAAACCTTAAAAATTTCACCCGGATGATTTCCGATCAGTGGTTCCTGAAATTTAAAGAAAAACGCTGCAAATTTCCAATAGGATAGAAAATGAATCATCGCATTCGGTTCTGAGTTTTTCGATAACTTTGTTATGGCTCATTCAATTTCGATGAAATTTTCAGTGTAAATCAATTTGAATGAGCACATTCAATAGTTTTTGTGATAAGTTGAAATTGGTGGTGCATATCAAAAAAGCACCCTGTACATTGCGTTTCCAAAGCTTCTTCATCCGTTTCAGATTTTACAATAATGAGTCATTATTCAGTCGTTTCTAATTTTTTCCGCACACTTTCGGTTTTCCGAAAAAAAATGTTCGAAGAAGAAAATTAACGAAATTTCGCAATAACTTCCGAGAGAAACAACTTACCCAGATAGCACAGGACGTCCTAAGGACGTCCATATTTTGTCGGAACGTCCAGGACCAATTCTGGACGTTTTAAGAATATCCAGTTCGTTAAATCCTCAGAACGTCCAGAAAGCGACCTCCTTAGAACGTCCATTCTACGTACGAAGATCATATGTTCGAATTGTTCATTTGTGTAATTACTGGCATTATTCAGATCGAGTGTATATTTTGCTATTGGATCATGATATAAATATGCCGATTCTGCCTCTTTGTATAGATTTTACTGTCAGATCAAGATTTTGATCGACCTGACCTATTATTTATAAATAATATGCTTGGTGAATAATAAGGGGAATAATTATATCACATCTGCAAAACTATCCTAGTATGAAGTATCATTGTTCAAACAATAGAAGAAGTATAATGCGATTGTTCAAACAATTCCATTTTATACAATGTTAATACCATATCCTCGGAATTAAGAATAAGGAGACGATTATTGTGGTCCTGTGTTCTTTTGTGAAGTGTGACCGTCATGTCAGATGTCAATGGTTGTTAAATTTTTAGCGGGACGCCACACGAAAGATAGAAATGAAAATAGATAAGGAAAATATATTATTACAGAGACATTGTCTCAGATTATTATTCAGATCAGATTAGATTCTCAAAGGATATCAGTGATTTCAAGGAATATTGAGATACCGAAAGGTTAGTAAACATTATAATGTCTTAACTAAGGAAACTTAAACACCCATTTCCACTTGAGTTTCATTAACCTATATTACATCATTACTTTTTCGTGCCTATTTGTCTGCTGACTGACAGTTCACAACAAATTTGTATGCGTTCTAGCCGGTTTTGTTAACTGTTTTAGGTTTCCCCTGAAGTCAGGCTGACAAAAAGGCACAAATAAAGTATTCAAGTGGTACGAGTTCCAATCATTTCATTCTACATAATAAATTCAATTACAGGATATTGAGTAAATGATGCAAGTCATTCCAAGAACTTGCTCCACAATGTTGCTGTATGTTCGATATTTCATATACCGTTGAAAGCAAGATCTTAAGCAAGAACTGCTGAAGAAACAAGTGACTTGGAATCAGAGTTCAAGTCAAAAACCAATTCTTTCTTTAACGAAGAATCAATAGGTGATATAAGTCTTCTTCCTTCTCTTCAATTAAAAAAATAGTTACTTATAGAATTTCTAAACAACATACACATACACCATGTTCAATAACATATTCTTCATTTTACAGTTAATGAGACAGTTTCAGAGCCTAAAAGTATTGATGAGGATGATGAGGAACTGAATTGGAAACAACATATAGAACATCTGAGTAAGAAAATAGGACCATCCATTTATGCATTCAGGGTAATTGCCAAATATCTGAACACAAGAGTACTAATGTCAGTCTTGCAACCATTGAGGCAAAGCTGAGATTTGGTATTGTATTCTATGGTTCAGGAAATGTTTCATCTGTGTTTATACTGCAGAAGAGAGCGATAAGGATAATGGAAAATTTAAAGCCCAGAGAATCATGTAGAGGACACTTCAAGAAGAATGGCATACTAACAGTGTATGCATTGTATATTCAGGAATGTTTAATATTCCTTCATAAAAATAAAGATCTGTTTTTCCAACATTTCAATCGCAAGAAGAACCATAACACAAGAACATTGGCATTCAATCTACCAAAACATAATCTGTCTACTACGCAAAGGCAAACAGAGTATAGATGTCTAAAACTTTTTAATAAACTGCCTAGGGATATACAAAGAACATTAATCCTATCTTTTTAAAATGACACTATTTCATTTCTTTTCTTGTTTTGTAAACATGAACTGTTTTGAAATAAAGAGCTTTCTTATCTTATCTTATCTTATTAATGGTGAGCTAAGTTTTGATTATATACCATTGAATAACTGTTTTCAGAAATATATTTGAATATATCTAATTTTTTCTTTATAGGTGATTGACAAGATGGTAAATCATCTGGAGTCCAGGATATGTTGGACTCTTCCGTCCATTCTCATACTTCCTTCCATTCAAAGGAGTCTGATGGAATTCACAACGATAAATATAATTTAAATTTTCCTTTGATTTCAGAACAAGAAATAATTGAATTTGATGCTATTTTAAATATTGAAACAAATAAAAATGTGAGTTGATTTAATATTTTTGCTCTTTATTGTTCGTATTACATATTATAATGTTGCTTCGAATCATGAGAATGAAGAGGGTTTTTGTGATGAATAAGAAAATTACTTTGCAGGTGAATAAATGCAAAAATAGAAGGTACAAACAATTATAATATGGTGAAGCAAATATTGATTTTATTGATCACTAATGATCAAACAAGTAGTTGGTTGGGGCCAAAAGTAAAGAAGCCATGTATCATGAAAGTCACTGAGCTAATCATAAGTGAGTATTTTGTAGTCACTGCCTGTACGTTGAAGTAGATACCACAATATATTAGGCACCAAAATTGATTTCATATTCACCTTGAAAAATAGGGGTATTTGAAAGAATATTCTATTAATTTTTTTTATAGGTTAATGTGAACACAGGTGCTCACATTTTTCCATTTAGTTCTCACACACCAGAGATTTTGAATTATGATTTTCTCCAAAAAAATAAAAACTGCTTTATAATGATCAATACTGAAGAATTTGGAATTGCATCTTGATCTGCCATTCAGTTTGGATAAGCAATTTGAATTATTTTCAGGTTTAGCGAAGAAGCCAGACAGGACCAAGAAAAGAAACTGAATCGTCAATTCTGGCATGGTTGAAAAGGGCAGAGGAGAGGAATGGTGTGAACTCAACAAGTTTTGATATCAAACAACATATAAATATTGTTTGGAAAAAACTCCTTCTAAATAAAAAATTATAAATTATTTTCACTTATTTCCTGGAGGAATTCTGATGAATAATGAATCAATTCCATTTAAAGGAGACAGGACATGGATATATACAGTGTGTCAATGTGAAAAGGTACAACACTTATTATTTCTGCCCCTATACAAAATCAGTAAATATGCAGTAAACGGTAATCTTTGGTTGGTTGGGCGGGCATTTTGAATTGGTTCTAATCAATTTTCATAAACCCTGTGAGGCTGATGACAGCAACCCCTATAATGTTACATGGGAAGGGGTGTTGAGTGACACCTTGTTTCGAAAGTAATTCGATTGTCTTCCAAAAAAAAATACATCTGACCTTTTTGTTAGTACTTCCGAAAAATTGATAGAAAAAGTTTCAATGAAACATGACAATGTTGAAAAGCACTTTCGAGTTTCATTGCAACTCTTGCTATCAATTTTTCGGAAGTACTAACGAAAAAGGCCAGGTGTATGGCTTTTTTAGAAAGATGATCGAATTACCTTTGAAAGAAAGTGTCACTCAACACCCCTTCCCATGTAAGATTATAGGGGTTGCTGTCATCACCCTCACAGGGTTGATAAAATTGATTGGAACCAACTGTATAAAATGTGCCTGTACAGACAAAAGTTTAACAGTTTTTGCATTTTTTCTGATTCCGCATGGGGCGAGATATAAAGGTGGTGCCTTTTGAAACTGACACACTGTAGAATAACCCCTCGATATCTTCATGCGCCCCCAACTATGTTCATGAAACGTCCTTAAAAGGACGTCTGTAAGACGTCCTATGAATGTCTATTTTAAATCCTGAAAGGCTCTATTATGGACGTCTTTAGGACATCCTGATTAGTAACATTGGACGTTCTAAAAACGTACATAAGACGTCCACGTTGAAATTAAATTAACTCCTGAATGTATCCCTAATCGTTAATCTGGTGGTAATGATGCAACCTCTTACTCCCTATCTATTTATTTCAACTTTACAATTAAAATTGCTATTTACAAACACAAATTTAGGTACAGTGAATCTGAGATCCGGGATTCGAAGAAGCACTTATCTTAAAAGTAAGGATCCGGTGGTATGATCCTTCAAAATACAGGTATTATGCAGGTAGTCCAGTTTCAAGAGATTCCATCCAGAAATTAGATATTTCAGTAATAATTAACTTCGGAATAAAGGTATTCCAGTCATAATCAGCTCCAGTATTAAGATAATCCAGTAATGGTTGCCTCTTGTACTAAGATGATCCAGTTAAACCTTGGGTCCGGTAGTAGAATATTCAAATGGGCGTTAGCCCCAGTAAAATTATAATCCAGTAGTCGGCAGCTCGGTGAAAAGATGGTTCAGTGGGCGATAGCCCCGGTACAAAGATGATTCAGTGGGCGATAGCCCCGGTACAAAGATGATGCAGTGAGCGGTAGCCCCGGTACAAAGACGCCTTTTGAATAGACGTCTTATAAGAAACAATAAAACTTCAAAATTCCACGATGTTAATGGATTACGAAGTTCGTTTATTCGTAAAACCCTAGCAAGGTTCAACTTCTTACGCACCAAAAAGAAAGAATTTTCCATCGGCTGTACGGAGTTGGAAGGGTCGCGCATGCGAAACACACACTCAACCGTCAAAGCGGAGAGCGTTCTTCAGCGACCGATCATATAATTTCAGTAAGGCGTTTTTTCTTGCGATTGGAATTGAAATTATTAGTATGACGTATTTCCGCGATGGAAACTGAAATCGACAGTGGAGAGTTTTGTAACGTTACAACGTCCGTAAAATGGACGTTTTGAGGATGTCCGAGCTGGACGTTTTAAGAACGTCCCTAAGACGTATTTGTGCTATCTGGGTAGAAATTCTATATTTGTAGACCCAGATAGCACAATAAGATCCTGGGGATGTTCTTGGGATTATCGAGCAGGGATATTAGTATATCCCAAGGAAATCCGAATTCGTCTATACATCATCCTCAGGATATCCTGAGGATATAGAATGTTACTAAGTGGGAATCCCCAAGGTGGTGTTTTTGTATATCTGGAGGATATACTCCACAGACCATAAGCTATCAAGAGGACATCCTGAGGATGACTTATTTAGAAAAGTGGGAACTCCCCCAGCGGTCTACGCATATATTCTAGGGATATAGTTCCAAGTTGACTTTAGGACATCCCTAATTTAGACTAAAGCAATGTACGTAATTTCAATGATTTTTATTCTAAAAGAAAGCCTACAAAAAAAAAGGGATACTACATATTTCTCAACTTATCACAGGGTTCAATCATCTTTTTCCATCTCTCAAGCCAGCCAGCAACAGATTTTTCCATCTTTCTCAGTGTAGAAATTTTCGCAATTTCATCAGCGTCTGAAACAAAATATATAAATTGAAACAATAAATTAATTGCAGACTTATTTTGCTTACCATTTATCAATTTTGTAATATACAATCTCCCAAATTTCCTCTTTTTCTTCGCCAGTTAAACTGCATTGCCGTTGTCACTGATTGGGGGAGTCATTGCCCCTCCTACAAATTCATAACTATTGTGTTTATTCCGCATTGTGCAATCTCTTTGGCCTAAAATTAAAAGTCAGCAAGTTACATTAACATTATGACAAATGACATTCAGACAGTTGCAAATACTTATCAACACAAAATGTGATTTCAAGCGATGGACCAAAAGCTCCGGTTATAGATACGGTTATCCGAATTGAAAGATTATCTTTCATCTATGTCAGTTTGGATAACCGTAACTATAACCAGAGCTTTTGGTCCATCGCTTGAAATTGATTAGTTACGGTTATCCAAAGTGACAGATTATCCTTTGCCTATAAATCAGTTTAACCGAACGATAACCAGAGCTTTTGGTTCATCGCCTGAGATTGATTCATGTTATCCCATTTTGACCATTTGAAAGGACATTATTCAACACATACCATCAAGGGTAAGATGACAATCAAATACTCAGTGACCTAGCAACCATTAATCAAAGCAATACATTTAATCTTATTTCCTAAAATACTTTTTTTCTGAGAAGAAATTATCATTTAAATCTTCATCAAAATGAATTGACACTAAGGGCTCATGGTTGAACTTTCTACCCATGAATTCATTTTAATCACTTGATGTACAAACTATTAATTGAACTCACGACTAGATGAAAAATTTGCTCATCACTTAAAAAAAAAATCTTAAATGTCTCCAGATCTGAGCTATTCATTGGGAAGGTTATATCCAAAGAATCATGATAATTAGTTGATAATAATAATACCGTTCTTTATTCTTTCTGAAAAGGGCATCGACCTTCAGTCTATTGGTTGATATTTCATCGTTTGCTGGTTTTTGGGCTTCCTTTAGGTTTTGTTTTATTTTCTTCACATCTTGTTCAATATCCAACACAATACTCAGGATAATGTGACACTGCATAATCAGAGTCTTAACCATACTTTGATCACCTTAAAAGTTTCACATATTATACTGTCTTATCGAACTGCACCTGATCAACTCACAAATGTTCAAATTATTTTGTGTGCAATGCTTGTTGTATACATTATTTCACATTCTCTTGGTTTGATTGCTTCCACTCACTGTATTTGATGCTGGAAATGAATAAACATATAAAATATGTATTGAATTACTCCTTTTTGTCGTTGGACCCTTATGTTATATTTGTTAGCTAGTTTTTATACTTACATACCACAGGGTATAAAATATAGCACAAAATCACTGCCAAAATCCACTTTCGAAATGGACGAATGCAGAACGAGTTTACTGAAGACGACAAGTATACCATTTTATCAGTTCTTGTGTTTTGTGATGCCCATAATTAATATTACTCCAAGTCAAGAAAAGAAGCAAAAAAATTAAAAAATACCGATCAACGCAGAATCTGTCAAATTCCATGATTGACCGATCATAGATTATGAACCACAGAACATAAAGTAATATAAACTTATAACTTCCTAATCTGTGTGATCGATAATCAATGATCTAATAATATATTATCACATTATTCACGTTGCTACATTGAATTTTCTTATATTATCAGATTATTTCTGATTTTTTCATAATCCACAAATGATATTCATTGATCTCAGCTTTCAGATATGCACCCAGATATATTAAAAAAGTGAATGATTCGATTTCACACCTCAAGTTGGATATTTTTCGTTATTAAATGATACAACATAGATCAAACCCATAAACATTCTGGCTCTTATTGGTATTTGAACCAGCAATTAACGCTAAGGCGTATTTCGAAAAATTTGACTTGGATTGCATCGCAGCATTCGCAGCTACTAGAGGACATAATTGGGATATACGTATCCTAAATCGTAGGGATATCCCAAGTTGTACATCCCAAGTATGTCCTCTCAATGTCGAAAATTTAATGTGGGTTGCAGTTACTCAGAGGACATACTTGGTATATACGAACCCTAAATCATAGGGATATCCCCAATTGTACATCCCCCGTATATCCTCCCAATTTCCTGGGACATACGCCACGAATAGGATATTGAGAGGATATACTGGGGATATGGTGTGCTATCTGGGGAGTAGGTTTGGACCTTACTTACGAAGGCCAAATTCGTGAATGGGTAAAATCCACCCAATGATTCCGCAGATATATCTATTCGAAATTTTATTATCCCAATATTTCCAATAATACAAATTAGATCGAATTGAAATCCAGTACTTTATCGAAAAATGACAGTTCGAATGTTCATACAGAAATTCATGAATGGAACGGCTTGCGAGTTGGTTCAGCGGAGTGCGACGCGTTTGCCATACGGTTCTGATCGTCCCTGTTACAGCGTAGTATTCCCAAGGGTCCAACCTAGTCGTTTGAGACCATTTTCGGTTCAAAATTCGAAAATGGACAAAAGGATAGCACGCTGTTCCCCTAGAAAATGCACAAAAAAAATTTATTTCAACAAAATGTAGAAGATTATCGAAAAACATTTTTTTCAAATTTTTTCTACCTGTACGATTCCCATTAAATTCTGCATAAAAGTAAGTGTCGGCATGGCCTAACTAGCAATGAAATTATTTTGATTTTGATAGCGTGTAAGTTCTTCTGTAGAGATCTTAAAGAAATATTCTCAAAATTTCAATTAACTGACAAACTGAAATTTGAAGTACTATTGTTAAAGTTTAACTCCAAGGCCTATGTCGAATTTCATTGAAATCTGATCGATATTTTCTAGAGAAGAATCGTTTCTAACAAAAAATTTGGAGAGTTTTCGAAATAATTTTTTTTTCAGATTTCTTACGGATACCATCCCCACAAAACTTTGCATTATATTACGCGTCCGTATTCTAGCATAGTAAAAAGTATATATACAATGGGAGTAACTATATCATCCAATGTTTGAACTTAAACAATGCTAAAGCCTCCACTGCATTTTCATAGGAACTTCATATGAATTTATGTCGAGGGCGCCTCTGTACCGGCTCTCATTTGAGACTTGTCACTAATTTTCGCAAGATGACGCTGCTTAAAAACATCTGAAATCGTTTCTCCATAAGATTGTCCTACTATGTTGTCTCTGCAGTGACTCTATACAAGTTAAAGTCACTGTAGTTGTCTCTATACAATGATTATTGATTGTACTGTATCCAGAACAAGCACCGAAAAGCATAATATCATCGTATAAAGAGAACTTCATACAATGATTAAATATAGAAACAAATTTCTTTCTTAGAAAACTTCCATAAATTACATTCATCTTTGCTTTTCTGCTTTCCTCAACAAGAGGGCACCACAACCGAAATCAATATTTCCTGTAAGCTTTGTTTAAAGAATGCTGTAATTATGAGAAATGATAAGACAATTTGTTTCTGGATTTGTTCTTATCTCTGAGGTTTTCCTTCACCCTATTCATATATCGATCTCCAGTCGATATTTGATCATTACCTCAAATTGTGATATGAATATTATATGTGTTGACATTTAGCCAAAGAAGAATGTCGATTGTCGACAACTTAACTTGTCACCTGTCACTTAACTTCAAACTTCCTACGCTCATATACAAAACAAATCCTAAAGTAATGATACAAATAAATGAATTAATTATTTGAAATTGATACATTACGTGTAGATTACTAACTTACTTCGTAATCTGTGAATATAATATTATGATAAATATATCCACAACATTCTCTGTTTAAATATGGAAAATATATTCGAATTGGATACTGTAAAGGTCGAATCTGCTGATGATGCTTATGCCATCGAATTCTCTGAAATTCAATATATTCAGGAAACTAATACTTCTTACAAGGAAGAAGGAATCAGCAGTCCGAAGAAGTCCTCAACTTATGGGTAAGAGAATATCAAATCTTTAAATAAAAATCTATTGGATTATTTTCCTGTGGAAGAATATTCACCCTAAAATATTCAACTATATGTATGTTACGAACTGTCGTTGGTTTCGAATGATTGGTGTACCTGATAGTATCAACTATCAACATTAGGTTTCGTTACCATTCTGTTGAAAATCAATCAATACAAATTACTATGTGGAAGTCAACATCAATAAGTCCCAATTTTAGATTCATTTCTTTGTATTAATTGAATATTTAATTCTGTACATATGAGCTAATTCACTCGATTCAGCCAATATGAGTAAATATAAATAACGTATGAATCAATTGTTCATTGGAAGGTGGAAGCGTGGTTATTCTCAATTTATGCATCACAGTCTCGGTATGACACCATAGGAAAACATTAAAACTATGAATATTAATGGGAGCAATCATGCATCATAGACATAATAATAAGATATATGTTGGGATCTGCAAATTGTTGTTGAAATTATGACAGGTGTGAATGTAGCAACGGTTTTTTGGAACTGTCTATAATCGTATCTGAGTGAAAACAGCGTCTACAATTAGGTGCTTTTTGGAAAATATCTTATGGTGTGAGTTGAATGAGCTTCATTCAAGATAATAATTTGTCAACCCCTAAACAACCCCCCCAACCACCCCCTGAAGTGAAAAATATTGTTAGCCCTAAAATGACAGTTGCTGGCGGTTTTTTGATGAGAATCTTTTATTTCTAGCCCTATGAGCACGTTCCATATAGTGAAATGATTTGTGACCCCTTGATAACCCCCTCAATCCAAATGTCTGTAATTTTGGATGATTGAGCCGAAAATGGTCTCAATCGACTAGGTTGGACTCACTGATGACGAATCCGGTGTCAAAATCGATTCTGTCCGGCCGTAGACACGATAACTGTCGACAGAAGCAAGCTAGCAACTTGAAACTTTCAGGGTAGGTCGCGTTCGTTAATGGGCAAAATCGGTCGAATAGTTTGGAGGCACTTGAAATTTTGAAGTTATTTATTTTTTATTTCAGAAACTACTTGAGCGATTGGATTCAAACTTGGCAGTTAGGTGTAGTATAACGACGCGCAACTTTGAGCCAAATTTCGTCAGGATCATATTGTCGGTAAATCAAAAAAAATTTTTTTTCGAAATTTTCTCCAAAAAAATTTTTTTTTCGGAAACCATTCATCATGTCCGAAAAAAAAATCCACTTACACTTTAAGCTTCATATTTCACAGTAGTACACCAAATTTCAGTTCGATACGATCATAAGTTTTGGAGATATCGGGAAACAATATGGCAAATTTCGAGATTTTCTTCTCGATATCGTTGTTTTTTTCGGTATAACTCGATAAATACTGATTCAGTCCTGATAAAACTTCGCAGCTAGTTTGAAGATGCTGAAAGACAATTAATGCAGAATTTCGTGATAATCGTGTCATTAGAACAATTCGAAAAAAAAATGTCTGTGATTTTCTTATCATATCATCCTCATTAAATTCTGTATGAACCTTCGAACTATAATTTTTCGATGAAATGCTGGATATCAATTCGATCTGATCTGTTTTTTTGGAAATATTGGAAAAATAAAATTCTGAATGGGTATATCTGCGCAATCATTGGGTGGATTTTTCCCATTCACGAATTCGGCCTTCGTAATCAAGGTCCAAACCTTCTATACAAATAGCGAGTTTCTCAGTTGTTTCTTTCGGAAGTTATTGTGTTTACGCAGTCGGCCGTTAGGCTGACCGTAAACACAATAACTTCCGGAAGAAACTACTTAGAAACTCGATATTTGTAGAGTAGGTTTGGGGCTTAATTACGAAGGTCGAATTCGTGAATGGGTGAAATCCGCAGTCTATTGCTACACGTTTTTGTTACCGTTGCGTTAGTTATCAGTTTGTTTGGTAAGGTTATGTGAGACGTCAGATTTTTGTGTTACATCTCACGTTTAAACTCCTAAAGTTTAATCATTTGTATTTCTGCATTAGTTTTTTGATTCTGGACGAAGGGAAGCGGTAATTTCAGCTGGTGTTATTTCAGAAGAAATGGAACTAGTTATATTGCACAATATGATTAGCATGGTTCAAACTATTTCTAATTTTAAACCCCTCATGTTACTTCCGAAAGTATTTCTTAATTCTTGGAAAAGTAGCAAATACCGATATACAAAAAAATTTTGTTGTGGTAGCATGAATCTTAGGGCCGTATTTATAGTTGTTCCTTGAGGCTTCCTCACTGAAGGCCGCCTTGAATTTGCTTTTCTATGGAAACAAATACAAGTTTGTTTGCATAGAAACATAGAAAAGCAAATTCAAGGCGGCCTTCAGTAAGGAAGCCTCAAGGAACAACTATAAATACGGCCCTAAATGTCTAATATCAGTTGTGTGTAAAAGGTATTATAAAAAGATTTAAAAATTTTAGGAAGTTGTGAAATTAACACCAAAAGATGAAAAAACATATAACCAAACAGCTTTTCCATGACAGTGATCGGAGCTGGAAGGAGCCGAAGCTTAACGAATCCTTCGGATATAGTTTTCCGTAAATAACGTTAGACGCTAACGCTATTAACGTCGCGTTATTCTGAAACTGAATCTGCGCATGCTTAGATGTCAAAAATAACGTTTGCGCTAAAAACGTCACATGAATTTGACACTGCAATATCTCTCTAATGAGCAGTGTGTTACTTGAATCTCACATCACCTTAGTGATGATTGTGAATATGTTTTGATTAAAGCTTATTTCGAGAGGATTTTGCATCATTTTTTAGTTTTTTTTTTCACTTTCAATATCTGAAACAAAACTAGTAACAATTAAATAAAAATTATTTTTCATGAAAAACGCCCTTGCAGATAGCAGGATTAAACTATTTTTGAAGGGCAGTTTCTTGGAAAAAAAAATTGCCTAATGAACAATACAGGAACAATACAAACGATAAATAAAGCGAACTTTGACGTTTCGGAGTACAAATCTGACTCTTTCACCAAACGAATTATAACATTTTTAGGATTATTTTCTTGTCTGTCTGATGAAAGAGTAAGATTCAGTATATTTAGTTGTGTGTATATGTCCTCAAGAGGTTTTGGGTTACGTAATTTATTGAATGTTATTAAAAATTAATGAATGCTAGGCAAAAGAAAATTTTGTCGATTTTAGTTTTGGATTATATGAAGAGAACATAGTTCAGTAATGAATTCGAAATTGAATGAACACTAGGCGAAAGAAAACGAAAATTTTTTGTAGATTTGAGAATTTAGAGTATAAAATTGTGAAATTTATCAATTTAGAATTTGAAAATATATAGCAATATATAGTCGGCCGTTAGGCCGACTGCGTAAACACAATAACTTCCGAAAGAAACAACTTAGAATCTTGATATTTGTAGAGAAGGTTTGGACCTTAATTACGAAGGCCGCATTCGTGAATGGGTAAAATCCACCCAATGATTCCGCAGATATTCCATTCAAAATTTTTTTTTCCCAATATTTCCAAAAATACAGATTAGATAGAATTAAAATCTAGCACTTTATCGAAAAATAACAGTTCGAAGGTTCATATAGAATTTAATGAGGATAATATGATGAGAAGATTATTGAATATTAAATATTTATTAAAAAAAATTGAATTAATTTTTTAAATCGTTCCGATGACGCGATCATCATGAAATTTTGTACAATGTGCTTCAACATCTTCAAACTTGCTGCGAAGTTTCATCACGATTTAATCAGTATTTCTCGATTGATACCAAAAAAACCAACGATATCGAGAAGAAAACCACGAAATCCTACATATTTTTTCCCAATATCTCCAAAACTAATGGCCGTATCGGAATGAAATTTGGTACACTGCTGTAAAATATGAAGTTCAAGGTATAAATGAAATTCATTCCGAATATGGACAATAGTTTCAGAAAAAAAAATTTTTTCCAGAAAAATTTTGAAAAAATTTTTTTTTAGAATTTAATAACCATACAGATTCGACGAAATTCTGCTCAAAGTTGCGTGTCGTTATGCTTCAAACAACTGCCCAGTTTCAATTCAATCGCGACAGTTGCCTCTGAGATATGAGGAAAATAACCTCAAAATTTCAAATTGCTATAACCCCGAAACGGCTCAATCATCGAAAATTACAGACATTTGGACAAAACGATAGCACGCTGTTCCCCTAGAACATAAGCGCAAAAAAAATTGGAGAGTTTTCGAAACAATTTTTTTTTCAAATTTCTTACCGATACCATCCCCACAAAACTTTGCATTATAATGCGCGTCCGTAATCCGTATTCTAGCATAGTATAAAGTATTTATACAATTGAAGTAACTGTATCATCCAATGTTTAAACAATGCTCAATCCATTGTATAAAAATCTTTTATCTTTATACAATGTTCAAGCTACCACTGCATATTCATAGGAACTTCATATGAATTTATGTAGAGGGCGCCTCTGTACCGGCTCTCATTTGAGAGTTGTCCCTAGTTTTCGCAAGATGACTCAGCTTAAAAACATCTGAAATCGTTTCTCCATAAGATTGTCCTACTATGTTATCTCTGCAGCAATGATCTAATAATATACTAGATACACCCTTGAGCTAGCATGCCGTACTGAGCATCGATCCCACCGTACAAGAGAGAAAGAGTTATTGGCTATCTGTCATGTGCGACTGAGATGGGTAGAAAATGATCACATGATCGGAGGATGGATTTACATTGCGCTTATGAGGAATATTACCATTTTACGAATTTTAAGTGATTTAAATGGTATTATGATTAAAAATACTTATTGCCCGACGAAACAATAGTCGACAATGAATTATTTTTCATGTTATTTAATCGTTATGTGCCACATTTAATAAAATATTTCAAATTTACCTAACGCAACTATGGTTTTTTTTGGACTACAAACACCGGGGATTAAATTTATTTGTTTAGTTTTGGGTCGATATTATTTGCTTAAAAGCAGCTGATAGTGAGTAAAACTGATTGCGTGGCAACTTCTCTGCTTCTAACTCCGAAAAATTATCAGCGTTTACGCGCTTTTTAAGCGATGAAAGTATTCCAAATCAGTTAACATAAGCTCGAAGAGAAAATGAACGGATATGAAAAATCATAAATCTTTTCAACAGTAATATAATAAAATAAAAATGATTACAAAACCATAACATTAATACTTTTAGGTACAAAGAAAATAAATTATTTCTATTATAAAAGTGTCGAAGGTAAGCTGCTTTAACGAAATTAATAAATATTTTCAATTCAAATTCAAAGTGCGGTCATTTTTTTCATTGATGTCTAAATAAAATAAGTTTAGTACATTTATGTCTAATTCTTTCTTTCTCTTCAATGATTATTTTATTTTTATGGTGAATGCGAATCAAGAAATAAAATTTCAACACCATATCCACCAACTGAAGTACATGGTTAGCGAGAGGATCTTGATCCAAAATGTGCATTAAGGCCAGAAAAAATGCCTTCAACATTAATTTTACGCTTTGTAATGATAACAAGCTGTAATAAGACATTCCCAGAGAAATCAGTATACTGTCGGAAAACACTTTCGGCTATCCTACATATATACACTATATATCTGGATGGTTTTATTAATCCACCTCGATCTTTGCGTTGGATGAATGAGGATGGTTCAGATTCTGTCAAATGCGAAGTGCATTCTTCACACTGTTTGTTTTTTTAATTTTCGTATAACAAAACCAGCAATATATGCTACTACATCATTTCTAAATTGTGAACTGGCATCAGATATACTCAAATCCTGTAAATAAATATCGTCTGTTATTATCTAAATTATCATCTAAATTATCGATAGATTTATTCGAGGTGGATGCAACATGTAGGACTCTTGATGTGTCTTGAGGTAAGCAGTTTCCCCCTAAGGCATTGATTTCCGCATGAATCAATTGTTTTTTATATAGTAGAAGGGCTGCAGGGTGAAAATCAATTAAAACTCATGACAGCATTAAAGGATTAAAGAATATCTCACAAAGATGTTCCTGGTTTATCAACTTCATTGATTAGCCTCCGAGATCTCAACTTGACAGGTTTTTTCATTAAATGATTTGGGAATTTAAAAATACTAGGAATCGCTTCACATTTGATGAGTTGATGAGGAAATCATCTAGAAGAAAATGTTCGGAGCATAATCTTGCACCTGTCCCAGGAATGAAGCCTTCCCTCCTCAGAGCAACTAACCATTTTTTTAGCAGAGTTGGATTCTTGGGAAAGCTGAATGATAAAATATTGAAATTATTGTTTCTAGAGACTCATATACCTCACCCATGAAATAATAACTTCTTATCCTTTTGGTGTTTGTTGGAAGAGCCAAAGGCAGAACAATAACACACCATTTTTTCTGTAACAAAATTGGATAAAAACAAAAATAAATGTTTCTAATCCTAACAGCAAATACTTATCATAAGATTCACTGGAACAAAAACTGTGATATTCTTTCAAAAACACTAAAAATTTCAGATATATTTCACTAACACCGTTAAATTCTCATAAGAAATAACAGTAAAAACAGAGAATTCGTCCTTCAATCAGCTGATTACCATCATTGCGTCTCTTTCTTGCGGTTGGATCGATTCCTCTCTCTCTAGACGCTATCTAGTGTATTATTAGATCATTGCTCTGCAGTGACTCTATACAAGTTAAAGTCACTGTAGTTGTCTCTATACAATGATTATTGATTGTACTGTATCCACAACAAGCACCGAAAAGCATAATATCATCGTATAAAGAGAATTTCATACAATGATTAAATTTAGAAACAACTTCCTTTCGAAGAAAATTTCCATAAATTGAATTCATCTTTGCTTTTCTGCTTTCCTGAACAAGAGGGCACCACAACCGAAGTCAATATTTCCTGTAAGCTTTGTTTAAAGAATGCTGTAATTATGAGAAATGATAAGACAATTTGTTTCTGGATTTGTTCTTCTGAAGTTTTCCTTCACCCTATTCATATATCGATCTTCAGTCGATATTTAATAATTAACTCAAATTGTCATTTGAATATTATCTGTGTTGACATTTAGCTAAAGAAGAATGTCGATTGTAGACAATTTGACACCTGTCACTTAACTTCAAACTTGCTATGCTCATCTATGATCTGTGATATATATTTGTATTCTGTGTCTGTGATGCTCATATACAAAACAAATCCTAAAGTAATAATACAAATAATTGATTAAATTATTTGAATTTGATAGATTACGTGTAGATTACCAAATTACCTCGTAATCTGTGAATATAATATAATGATAAATATATCCACCCCATTTTCTGTTTAAATATGGAAAATATATTCGAATTGGATAATGTAAAGGTCGAATCTGCTGATGTTGCTAATGCCATCGAATTCTCTGAAATTAAATATATTCAGGAAACTATTACTACTTACAAGGAGGAAGGAATAAGCAGTCCGAAAACGTCCCCAACTTATGGGTAAGAGAATATCCATTCTTCAATTTAAAATCTATTGGACCATTTCCTGTGGAAGAATATTTACCGTTAAATATTCAACTATATGTATGATACGAACTGTTGTTTGTTTCGAATGTTTGGTGTACCGGATGGTATCAGCATTAGGTTTTGTTACCATTCTGTTGATTATCATTGCATACAAATTGCTACGTGGAAGCGAACACCAATAAGACCAAATGTTAGATTCATCTCTCTGTAATAATTGAATTAAGAGACCATTCACTCGATTCAGCCAATATGAGTAGATTTAAATAAGGTATGAATCAATTGTTCACTGGAAGGTGGAAGCATGGTTATGCTCAATTTATGCATCACAGTCTCGGGATGAAACCATAGGAAAGCATTAAAACTGTGTATATTACTGGGAGCAATAATGCATCATAGACATAACAATAAGATATATGTTGGGATCTTCAAATTGTTGTTGAAATTATGTCCGAATTGATTCAAGTGGTTAACATATGTGGAGTTTGATGTATCTGCTGTATAGCTATTCTGATGTTCTTGTATTCTTTTCTTCACAAATCTCCCAGTTGCCAATTTAAAACATTGGGCAATCATTACAGGTCAACTTGGAGACTCCTGATTCATTGTCTTTGTTTAATTAGTATTATTATTGATTAAAAATCATAAGCTATCGTTCGTTTTGAAGGATACTTTGAAATTGAAGTCTTCTTCGAAATAGTCATCGATAGTTTCTCAGAAATTCTATCCACGCAAGTTAATGAGATATATTTTGGTATAGTCTCAACTTTTGACGCAGGGTACGTGGGATTCAGTGCATGTTTATTCTGTTTGTTATATTTACGTTTTGTCTACTAAAAGTCGGTTGTCGGTTGTTATTTAGTGCAATCTGTCATATTTTTTTTTCCTTTAGTAGAGTTATCCTGACTCAAAGGTACATTAATCTATGAATCATACAGTTACATGCTGCCTTTTTTTGGCTTATGGGGTGGTTCGAGGTTTTATGTGGATAGAATTATCAGTATGTGTGAGTTTATGGAAAAGGCTGAATTTATGTATGTTATTTAATTTTGAAATTGACAAGTTGAGAGAATTTATACTTCGTTTTTCTCTTCTTCAATGGTAAAATTCATGATGGGGTGATTTTCATCAACAAATCTTTTGGAGATGCAAAGTTGTCAGTATATTTAAAAGTTTATTATTTGTATTTAAATGAATTTTCATCAAGTGAGGTTGCCTAACGGCCGATAGTAAACACAATCTATCTATCTATCTATAGATAACTTTCAAAAGAAACCAATTAGGAACTCGATATTTGTAGAGTAGATGTGGACTTCATAATGAAGACCGAATTCGTGAAAGGGCACAATCAACCCAATGATTTTGGAGGTATGTTCATTCCATGTTATTATTTTCCCAATATTTCTAAAAATACAGATTGGATCGAATTGAAATCTAGTACTTGATTGAAAAATGATAGCTTGAAGATTCATGCAGAATTCCATGAGGACTTTGTGAAAAGAAGATCGCCAGATATTTCTATCAGGAAGTAAAGGCTCGTTTGGCGAGGTCAATACGTGAATAGATGACCGCTTTGGCAACGAATTTGAATGACACGATCAACACGAAATTTTGCGCAAACTTATGCATCAGAATTTTTACGCGCTTGAATGTTCTGGGGAACAGCGCGTTATCATTTTGTCACGATGTCTAATTTTCGAATTTTGAGCCGAAATTGGTCTCAAACGACTAGATTGGACTAACTGATGAGGAATCCTTGGTCCAAATTGATTATGTCCGTCCGGTCTGCCGTGTGCGCTGTAACTCTCGAAAGAAAAGACCTATAGTCTTGAAATTTTCAGGTTAGGTTAAGATCCTGAATATCTCAGTTAAGTTCGTTAATGGGCCAAATCTGCCGAATGGTTTCTGCGCTACAGCCGTTCGAAATTTTGATTTTTCAATAACTCGAAAAATATTTATCTGATCAAAATAAAACTTGGTTGGTACAGTAGTAATATGAAGAATTCTCCGTAGAGAACTTTGAAAAATAATAGTTTTCCTTAAAAATTTTCATATTTCATTTAAAAACAGATTTTCATGTGAACTTCATTGCTAAAATGTATGAACCACTTAGTATCATTTACTACATCCTTACAATGCAAAATCAACATGTTGTCAAAAAATCGTCATGTGCAGGAAGTGGTGGGGGGCATTTTTCTGAAAACTAACAAAAAATTTTTCCGTTCATCTTCATCTACGTTAAGTGTTCTTCATTCAGACAAATTTCAGTACTTCCAGAGAAAAGCCCCGGGCCACGGATGGCGGACGGACGGATTTTTACGCGCTTGTTCTGGGGAACAGCGGGTTATCATTTGGTCACGATGTCTCAAACGACTAGGTTGGACTCACTGATGAAGAATCCGTGGTTAAAATTGATTCTGTCCGTCCGGCCGTGTGCGCTGTAACTTTCGAAAGAAAGAACCTAGAGTCTTGAAATTTTCAGGTTAGGTTAAGATCCTGAATATCTCGGTTAATTTCGTAAATGGGCCAAATCTGCCGAATGGTTTTTGTGCTACAGCCATTTGAAATTTTGATTTTTCGATAACTCGAAAAATATTTATCTGGTCGAAATGAAACTTGGTTGGAATATCAACAGTGTCAATAAGACCAATTATCCATGGAAGAATTCGAAAAAAAAAATTTTCTTGAAAATTTTTATATTTCATCATTTCGCAATGTGAACAAGCGCGTAAAAGCTGCTGACTTCACGTCAGTGTTTTTTTTTTATTCGTTTATTCAAATCTACATACTCCAAAACGTAAACTGTGAAATTTTCAGGGGGGGGTTAAATTTTTTTTTTTGTCGATCTCTGAGGTTTATTATTTGATTTCATCAAATAATAAACCAAAATAGGAAAATGTGTTGTTCAATCTTCTTCGCTGTGGTTGAACGTGAAGATGCGAGTAAGGCGCACTCTCGCGTGTAAACGGGTGTAGGACCAGAAATAAGCGACCTTATGCATCGAAGCTTTCATAAGGTTCAGTTTAAGGATCATTCAAGTGAAATTTACGTTGTTCGCCCATTTTCAGATGTCATTCTTTAAATAATTGATTTCTTATATGTGTTTGAATATGTTTACACATATTTTATTGACGTACAGAATCAATTTTGACCACGGATTCTTCACCGGTGAGTCCAACCTAGTCGTTTCAGACCAATTTCGGCTCAAAATTCGAAAATTACAGACATCGTGACGAAATGATAACGCGCTGTTCTCTAGAACCTGTCCAAGCTAGTAGTTTTATGTAAACAAACCCTAGAAATGTGGTGGAGAACGAATATTTATTAAGCAGAGCTAGAATATTTAATGAAATTATTATAATTTTGTGTAAGATTTCTTCAGAAGGAACTTTTCGTTTGGATCACGATATAAAATCGTACTTTAAATCGTTCCTGGAGGATAATTTCGGTCTTATTTCAGTGTATGTTGTTTGGTCGATCAAAATGAACTAATCTAAGTTAACTTGAATTTCTAGAAAAATAGGCACCTCAATAAGTAATTTAAGGACTCTTATTAATGTGAAGAAGTGCAGAATGCAGGCTATATTATGTGGTAAATTTAGAATCAGTCCAAATGATATGACTTGTTCTCTTTGTTTACAAACGAGTGAATCAATAAATGTAAAAGACAGCTTTTCTGCTTTGGTTCTTTTGCATCGTATTTCTGAAGAAAAGGAAACAGGTAGACATATAATTGATTTTATTTTCATATTACAGCAGCTCAAGATACACATATGAAATGAAATGTCACAGCTGGTTCAACCCATCTACCTTTATAGAAATGAAAAGTATTACTGTATTTATATGAGTAACTTCAGCTATTATCAACTCTAACAGTATATCTAGTTTTTGTCAGGTTTTCAATCAGATCACTCTTTTAGAATATGATTATGTGTAGTATGTGAATTAGGTAGCTGCAGAAGTGCTCGGTAGTTTCTCTGCAGCATTTTTCATCAAAATTCTTTTATTCTCATTTACACCTAAAAACATCTGGATATGAAGACAGAGAAATGCAGTGAACATAATTTCATGCAAATATTTCGTGAACTGTTTTCCAATCTTCAATTTCTAAATCTAAGCCTTTCTTCTATCATTGAGTTCCCTGCTGTTTCCAAATTAACTTGAGTTTCATTTGGCTTTGGAAAAAAATTAAAACTTGAGCCAGTAGATGATCCTTTCTTCTTTGACCATGAATCGATTCGAATTAATACAATCGAAAATTTTAATCGGAAAGAAAGAAATAGATTGATGAATATCACAAACACTACCAAAATTTCTACTCAGAGAACAACACAAAAGCTCGAAAATGAACTACAAAAGTAAGCAAAATACGTTAAAATAACGGGCACGTCGAAAAACTACTAGCTTGGAAGTGTTCGAATTTCTATCGCCAGAGGGCGTATCGCTTAGCAGTAGTTGCGAATAGTTATTCTGCCAGGATCGTCTTGTGGTGGTATATTTTGGGGTATTCAATATTGAAAACATATTAATTCGATGGTCATTTTCTGATTGTTCCTAAATCGTCGACTTATGAACGGGAAACCGAACAATCAGAATTACAGAATGGCTAACACTATTGGATTATCTATCGAAAAAACTAACCTTTGGTTTGATAAACAATTGGACTTGCAATCTTTCAATTCTAACTGGAACAATTTCCTTATCTAACATGTACTAATGATAGACTTTCAAAATGAATTTTCATTTTGAGAAAAATCGAGAAGTTTATGTCTGTGAAATTAGCACACAGCAGAATGCGATGTATCTCTAAGAGTATCTTTGAGGTATAAACGAAAATTTTGGTGTATCAAATAGTTACTTAAGAGTTACTAACGTGTGCAAAAAAAGTTTTCCATTTTCGAAAAAGTAGGTGCCATTGGATAGTGTGTTAGTTTCCATTTCTTTGTCTTGATTTGTAGCTTTGAAATGTTGTTCTTCTTTCATCAAGGATAATGCTGTCTACAATATGATTTATATATGGTTATGCTTCCTTTGGTGGGAAACCTATAACCTATGTTGGTCCTGAAGGATTATCATGTTGGTTGAGAAGCCAGCATTTTGTTCATCTTACATAAGGCTTCTCAGTGTGCATACACCTTCATTGAAGGCTCTTATCTTGAACGAGGTATTGCAAGATGAGGATAACCTCTGCGATTTATTTAGGATCCTCTCTTTTTTTGAAACTATTTTTGTCGAGAATATTTAAGTTGTTTAGCAACTAGCTCGATCAATCTGGATTTTTATACCCGGAGTTGGTGACTTTTAACTTCGAATCTCGAATGTGGCAGTGAAAACTAGAGTTAGCGACAATATTCTGTAATCTGTGGTAATTACGATAAGCAGGTCTCTATTTGTCGACAACAATTTCTCAACCCCGATTTTAAAACATGAAAAACCACAAATCTCATTCTGATGATTTAATTTCTTTTGCAGTTTTCTGAATTCACAAGATGAGATCCAAGAGGTAATGCCTGAGGAAGTAGACGGGAACATTGGGGAATATGATTCAGCTGAGGAGAGAATCTCTTCAAATATGAAATATGAAAATATGGAGATAGAAGAACAGTTTATTGATGAAAATGGAATTCATGACAGAGAACCATTTTTTATGAAAAACGAGTTTGATCTAAAGAAAAGAATTATCCAGCAAGAAATAAGTCAATGTAATATACAGGCAAATAATTCAGTTGATGAGAGCAGATTTAAGTGTCAATTATGCGAATATCGATCGATATCTGAAGATGAAATAAAGCAGCATATGAATGATGTGCATTCTGAAGAGAAGAAACATCCATGTCATTTATGTGCATATATTGGAGCTTCTAAACTATGGCTTGAAAGGCACATGAAATCTCACAATAAAAAGAAGTATCAGTGTGATGTATGTGAATATGCTACAAAATGTAAGGAGAATTTGAAAAGGCACCTAAAATCTGGACACTCGATTATCGAGACTCATCAGTGTGATAGATGTGAATATAATGCAAGTTGTAAGGGGTCTTTGAAAAGGCACGTCAAATCTGTTCATTCAAATATCAAAAGTCATCATTGTCACTTATGTCAGTATACTTCAGCTAGAAAGGAAAATCTGAAAGTTCATATAGAGGCTGTTCACTTAAATATCAAAAAACATCAGTGTGATAAATGTAAATATGCTACAACTAGGAAGGAAAGTTTAAAGAAACACGTAGAAACTGTTCACTTGAATATGAAAAAATATCAGTGTGATGAATGTGAATATGCTACAAAACGTAAGGAGAATTTAAAAAGGCACCTAAAATCTGTACACTCTATTATCGAGAGTCATCAGTGTGATAGATGTGAATATAAAGCAAGTTGTGAGAGGACTTTGAAAAGGCACGTTGAATCTGTTCATTTGAATTTTAAAAGTCATCAGTGTCATTTATGTCAGTATGCTTCAGCTCGAAAGGGAAGACTGAAAGAACATATAGAAGCTGTTCACTTGAATATCAGAAATCATCAGTGTGATAAATGTGAATATGCTACAACTTCAAGTGCTTTACTAAAACAACATATAAATTCTGTTCACTTGAAAATCAAAAGCCACCAGTGCGATAAATGTGAATTTGCCACAGCTGGAAGTGGGGCACTAAAATACCATATAAAAAGTGTTCACTTAAAAATCAAAAAACATCACTGTCATTTATGTGACTTTGATACAGCTAAAAAGGAAATTCTGAAAGTTCATATAGAAGCTGTTCACTTGAATTTAAAAAAATATCAGTGTGATGAATGTGAATTTGCTACAAGTTATAAAGAAAGTTTGAGAAGGCACGTCGAATCTGTTCACTTGAATATCAGGAAATATCAGTGTCATTTATGTCAGTATGCTTCAGCTCAAAAAGGAACTCTGAAAATACATATAGAATCTATTCACTCTAATGTCGGATAACAGAAATTGTAATCTTTTTAAATGTGTTATAAAGAACAATGTGATACTTGAAGCTCACATCACCTTAGTGATGAATATATATTCTTTCGAGAACTAGCATTTCATTCTAAGATATATCACAGTGTTAGCAGAGGAAATTTAAGCGGGGTACCATACATTTTTGCGTATGATACAAGAGCACAGATAAAAACCTCAGGAAAAATTCTGTCTCCCCGTATAAGTGTAGTAATTTGTTTATGAAAGATGGATGGCATCTTTTTCATTGGAAAATAATCTTGAATTCATTTCGACAAAATATTTTGACATAATATCTGAAACAGAAAGAGGGACAGAAAACCAGAAGGAAGCAGTAAATAATATCACCTACATTTGCTCATGACCGAGAGGGTCTTTCGACCAGGTTCAGTCCTCCAAGCGGTGATATTCAGATCCTCAGATAAACGAAGAACGCTACAGGCCCCTTTATTGGGGAATCATCTCCCATAGATCCATAATTGTTCATTTCGAACTAGAAATCTAATAAAATATCGGGAATAAAGTGAAAAACTTGTGACATGTATTATGTCAGGATGACATAATGAAAATATGGAAGGAAGAACAATAAGAAAGCATATATAGAAGCTGTTCATTGAAATATAAAAAAAAATAAAACATACCACCCTGATAATTACATAAGGGTTCCAATAAAACTTGAAG
Organism: Myrrha octodecimguttata; assembly: GCA_958510865.1. Taxonomy (NCBI): domain Eukaryota; kingdom Metazoa; phylum Arthropoda; class Insecta; order Coleoptera; family Coccinellidae; genus Myrrha; species Myrrha octodecimguttata. Next base: position 204,204 of record CAUEHS010000798.1, read on the forward strand.
GTTCTAGACCATTATTCCTTTTCTACGTGTTATACTTCAAGCATGACATTTAATTGAAAAAATGATTATTGCACGATTTAAGTACATAAAATAATAAAATTGAGTAGTCTTCATTCAAAAAGAGAAGGTACATCACCAAGTAAAATAGAGTCGAAATTTTACACTAAAAGTTTAGAAATTCATTCACATAATACAGTTCTGTTCTCAGTAGTAGTTGAAAGATCTGTCTAAGAAACAGTTCAGGGTTGTCTCTGCTCTCATTTGAGGTGACAGTTTGTTGAAGAATTTCATGCGCAATATTCAGCATTGCCCTCGGTAGAGTCAGCCTATGTCTGGGATACTTCAGTTCAGTTGTTCTTGTGTTATAATCTGTGATAGTTTTCTTCTCAAAGTTATTTTCATTTTTGAAGACAAACAACAGATACTCCTGAATGTAGTTGGCGACTGCTGTCAGTAAACTATTCTCTCAAAGTCTTTTTCTACATGTTTCTCTGAACCCTAGTTGGAAAATTGTGCAAATAGCTCTTTTTGCGCGCATGTTCTGGGGAACAGCGTGCTATCGTTTTGTCCAATGTCTGTAATTCCCGAATTTTTTCCCGAAAATGGTCTCAAACGACTGGGTTGGACTCACTGATGACGAATCCGGTGTCAAAATCGATTCTGGCCGCACAGCCGTCCTACGATACGATAACTACCGAACGAAGGGAGCTAGCGACTCAAAACTTTCAGATTAGGTCGCGCATTAGATTGCGGCGGTTAACTTCGTTAATGGGACAAATCGATGGAATGGTTTCGGAGTTATGGTCATTTGAAATTTTGAGATTAATTTCCTGATATTTCGAGAACTACGCGTGCGATTGAATTGAAACTTGACAGTTACTTGAAACATAACAACATACAACTTTTCACGAAATTTCGTTGAGATCACACTGTTGGTGAATTTTGAAAAAATATTTTTTTTTTCAGAAACTGTTAGATCCGGAAAAAACTTCCGCCCATATTTTGAACATCTTAATTTGCAGTGTATCAAATTTCATTTGGATACGACCATAATTTCTGGAAATATTGAGATGAAATATAAAAATTTTCGTGGTTTTTCTCTCGATATCGTTCTTTCCGAAATAACTCAATCAAAATGAAACCTGGCCGCTAGTTTGAATAATCCTGATGGACAACTATGTGCAGAATTTCATGATGATCGTGTCAACAGAACAATTTAGAAATAAATTTCATTTTTTTTTTCAAATATTCAATATTCTGTGATCTTATGTTATCCGCCCAAAATTCTGTATGAAACGCTGCAAATATCAAGTTTCTAAGTTGTTTCTTTCGGAAATTATTTTGTTTACAGTCGGCCTTCAGTTCCAGTGACCAGACAAAGGCCGCATAGACGTCCGGAGATTACTACTAGTGGGTGATTCATTAGGGGTGGCCACCGGCCGTATCTCGGAAACCGTTCATCCTAGAACTTCCGGAAAAAAATTCTAATGACAAAATCGGCCCCTAGAAAATGATTAAAAATATTTTCAAGTTCGAAGTTCCCCACTAGAGGGCGCAATCTATCACTTGTAAAATATAATCTCATTTTTTACGAAATATTCTCCTGCTAACAGTGGTAAAGAATAATGAAATAAGAAAATACTCTTCCTATTCAACAACTTTAGTTTGGATAATTTTTCTATATTTCCTTTTTTTTAGTGATGGAATGGAAAAACTTTTCTTCACAAAAAAAACACTCTTACTTCTGTATGCGTGAACCGATTTTCACGTAGTTTGATTTTATTCGAAGGCCATTAAAAGCAGATCACAGAAAAATATGACAACAACATACCGGGTGATCCAATTAAAAACTACAGGGTGTTTTATGTTGCTTCACCCTATTTGCGCGTTTTACTGGAGAATTTCAAATGCAATGCTATGATTCTAACCGACTGAGAATCAGCTAAACATTATCACCTATTGACTTGTTAAAACCGCAGACAGATACCTCCAGTCATTCCGAAGATATTAACATTTTTGTAAATTTTGATTAGTGTTGATCAACCCTGTGAGCTTGAAACAACAAGGAAGTGACTTTAGTCGTCATGACAACGCAGCAAAATACTAAACACACATGAAATAACAATAATACGATAAAATGAAACAAAAATTAGCAACAACGAAAATATTTGAACAAAAAACAACCCTTATACATAATCATTTCAAATATTCAAAATGTCTACCATTTTTTTCTATACATAAATTAAGTCTTTCTTTAGTTGATACTGGTTACAGTTTCAGCTGCCTGTCGAAATCTATTTTTCATATCCTCACTTGTAGTTGGGGGTGTTCGGAAAACTAAGTCTTCATTCTCCCCCAAAAATAAAATCTAATACTGTGAGGTCGAGTGATCTTGCTGGGCAAATACTCCCTCGTCCAATCCACCTCTTTGAGAAGACGGTATCTTATTCCCTAACATTAGCAACATAATGCGCCGGGCAACCATCTTGTTGATACCACATATCTAACCTGATTTGAAAAGCAATATCTTCTAAAAGATTTCGACAATTTTCCGTTAAAATTTCAAACACCTTTGTCCCGTTAAAATACTATCGAAGAAAAATGGTCCGAAAATTGTTCCATCAAAAATTCCGCACCACACGTAAACACTCCAGCGATTCTGATTATTGACTTATCTTTGCCAATATGGATTGTTAGATGATCAGTAGTGGCTGTTGTGTAAATTTACTTTACCATTGCTAGAAAAAGTAGCCTCGTCAGTCCATAATATTCTATGAAGTGAGTTAGTTTCGCCGTTAAGCATTCGTTTCAACCAATTGCAAAAGTCCTGTCGTCTCTTTCAGTTCTTGGTGCAAGACAACATGATACGGATGCAGTTTATGGTCCTTTAGTATCCTTTGAACTAGCGAATAATTCGATCCCAAATCACTTGCAATTTTTCGGATGCTTAAATGTAATTCAGCATAAACATAAGCCAAAACTTTTATGATATTATCCTCATTACGGCTTCTACGTTTTCCATTTGTTCTCCCAACATATTGAACCTTCCAAGTTTGTCGCAGTCTTCGTGTCAATATTTTGAATACTTTGCTGGACTGACGACGTCTTTCAGGATATCGTATCGGGTATTCCCTTTCAGCTACTGCATTTTCTAAACATTCAGCATGAACATTAAGCATATCATATGCTGCTCCGTTTGAATAATGAGGCCTCATAAACTAGTAGTTTGCAATCGACCTAAATAAATTTTACAGCTATAGAAACCGAGAATAAGCAGTAACGCCAAAGCTAACTGGATCTAAATCAGCTTGTTTTGTGAGTGACATACATTTTTGATAAGTTTTTTATTTCATTTGATTGTTTAGATGATGAAATAACTCAATTCCTCCTGAATTTCACAGGGTTGATGAACACTTATCGAAATCTGCAAAAATGTTAATATCTTCGGAATGACCGGAGATATCTGTCTGCGGTTTTAACAAGTCAATAGATGATAATGCTTAGCTTACTCTCAGTCGGTTAGAATCATAGCATTGCATTTGAAATTCTCCAGTAAAACGCGCAAATAGGGTAAAGTGACATAAAACAGCCTGTAGTTTTAAATTGGATCACCAGGTATGTTGTTGTCATATTTTTCTGTGATCTGCTTTTAATGGCCTTCGAATAAAATCAAATTGCGTGAAAATCGGTTCACGCATACAGAAGTAAGAGTGTTTTTTTGTGAAGAAAAGTTTTTCCATACCATCACTAAAAAAAAGGAAATATAGAAAAATTATCCAAACTAAAGTTGTTGAATAGGAAGAGTATTTTCTTATTTCATTATTCTTTACCACTGTTAGCAGGAGAATATTTCGTAAAAAATGAGATTATATTTTACAAGTGATAGATTGCGCCCTCTAGTGGGGAACTACGAAGTTGAAAATATTTTTAGTCATTTTCTAGGAACCGATTTTGTCATTAGAATTTTTTCCCGGAAGTTATAGGATAAACGGTTTCCGAGATACGGCCGGTGGCCACCCTTAATGAATCACCCTGTACAGTCAGGGCCGTACTCGTCACAATATGTTGAAAGTAAACAAATGACGATTTTACCTCACATCTAGCTACTATTTTGAGAAAACTGAAATTTAAGTTGGGTAATTGAGGTTGAAACCTTCTCAGCCAGTAAACAAAATACCATTATTCCACTAAAAGGAAAGGAGAACTTATATAAAAGGAACATGTAGAGAGATCATTGGTTGGTACCAGGGGTGGGCAAAATACAGGCTTGGCTTAATTGAAATACAAATTACAAAATACTTTCTCGCAGGTATTTGAAATACAAAATACTTTCAAGTCGGGTATTTGAGATATAAAATACAAAATACAGTATTTTGACTATTTGTATTTGAAATACAAATTACATTTAGGTGTTACATAAAATGTGAAAAGAGGACGACTAATTCAGCTCAGCCATTTTATCTCTAAATAGAGAATTTCCTTTTAGAAACACAAGATTTTTGAATGTAGTATCAGACAAACAGCCTCTTGTTGGGGAATGAATAAAACCTGCTAAAGAAAACAATCTTTCTACAGGTCCTGATGAGCACAAACTTGTGTTATATTGTATGAACACATTTTTATACTGGGATAATGTTCAAGGATGGTAAGCTCTCTGCTCCTATCGTTTTTGGAAATTGACTAACTCTAACTCCATGTTGAAATTACCATTGCGCAGGACCTTTTCTTTCTTTCCATTTGCCAAAAACATGATTGCTAGCAAAAGAACTAGATGAAGCAGATGAGCGTCGCGCCATCTGAATGGAGATTCAGGGACTATTTTCTATAGATAGCTCAGCGCTAAATGTATTTGTTCGAAAGTATTTCGAAGACAAAAGTATCGAAATACAAAATACTTCAGCGTCAGGTATTTGAAAAACCAATTACAAAATACATTTTCAAGAAGTAATTGAAATACAAAATACGTATTTGTATTTCAGATACGTATTTCAATTACAAGTAATTGAAATACTGCCTAGCCCTGGTTGGTACCCTTATGCTTAGCCAAGGGGTGAAACTTCTGTGCTAATCTTGGAGACAGGCGACTTTTCAGAAGCGTTGTAATGTTTCCTTGAAGAGAAAATTAGTAATTTCAGAACGAATTACTTAAAGTTCTAGTTGGGAGTTTCGAAATGCAACAAATATGTGTTGTGATAACCGGATGTTCCAATTTTTCAGTTTCATTCCAACATAAAATGTATTCTTTATATCAAGAGTTATTGTTGTTCGATTTCCGTATATGCCTGGACTATTCACTCACTGTTCACTGAAGTAAAGTATTATACCTATTTTGGATCAATGAGAATCCTGCACCAATCTGAGTAGTTACTCTGGATTTAATCATAATAAATAATCGTTCTGTAGCGAATATTTGAGATTTATTTGACTCAATAAATTTTCAAACAATTCGCAACTACTGCTAAGCGATACGCCCTCTGGCGATAGAAATTCGAACACTTCCAAGCTAGTAGTTTTTCGACGTGCCTATTATTCTAACGTAATTTGCTTACTTTTGGAGTTCATTATCGAACTTTTGTGTTGTTTTCTGAGTTGAAATTTTGGTATACCGGAAGTGTTTGTAATATTCATCAATCGATTCCTTTCTTTCGGATTGAAATTTTCGAGTGTATTAATTCGAAATGGCATCCTCCCGAAATAACTATTGTTGTGTGCCTCAACTCAATGTTATTCATGGTCAAATAAGAAAGGATCATCTAGTGCCTCTAGTTTTCATTTTTTCCAAAGCCAAACGAAAGTAAAGTTAATTTAGAAACAGCATTTAGCAGGGAACTCAATGATAGAAGAAAGGCCTAGCTGTAGAAATTTAAGATTGGAAAACAGGTCACGAAATACATGAAAGTATGTTCACTGCATTTCTCTGAAGATGTTTATTCTCATAAAGGTAAATTACCTACAATGTATTTATTTCGAAACAACTTTATGTCATGATGTTTTCAGGTGTAAATGAAAATGAGAGAATTTTGAAGGAAAATGCTGCAGAGAAACTACCGAGCACTTCTGCAGCTACCTAATTCACATACTACACAAAATCATATTCTAAAAGAGTGATCTGGTTGAAAATCTGACGAAAACTAGATATACCTACTGTTAGAGTTGATAATAGCTGAAGTTACTCATATAAATTCATCAATACTTTTCATTTCCTTATATAGGTAGGTTGAACCGTCTGTGACATTTTTCATTTTGTATGTGTATCTTGAGCTGCTGTAATATAAAAATGAAATCAATTATATGTCTATCTGTTTCCTTTTCTTTGGAAATACGATTCAAAAGAACTAAAGCAGAAAATCTGTTTCCATTATATTGATTCACTCGTTTGTAAACAAAGAACAAGTCATATCATTTGGACTGATTCTAGATTTACCACATAATATAGACTGCATTCAACACTTCTTCACATAAATAAGAGTCCTTAAATTACTTCTTGAGGTGCCTTTTTTTCCAGAAATTTAAGTAAACTTAGATATTGGTTCATTTTGATCCACCAAGCCACATACACTAAAATATCACCGAAATTATCCTCCAGGAACGATTCAAAGTACGATTTTATATCGTGATCCAAACGAGAAGTTCCTTCTCAAGAAATCTTACTCAAAATTATAATCATTTCTTCAAATATTCAAGCTCTGCTCAATAAATATTCGTTCTCTACCACATTTCTAAGGTTTGTTTACATAAAACTACTAGCTTGGACAGGTTCCAAATTTATCCGTTAGGGCGCTGGCATCTTCGCAGAAGTTCCCAATAGTGTTGTTAGATTTATGATTTATAGAAGACAATAAAAATTCTATTTCAAATGTATAAAGGTACCTATACGAGTATTCGAATCGCTGTCACTGCTCTTGCCACGGCTCCGATAGATGGCGGCCTCTCTGTTTCCCTGATTTAGTAGGGAGTTAGCACTTCTAGGATTGTTGTAGCATAGGTCACGAGCAGTTTTGACGTTTCTCAGAGAGATTGGAGGACCAACAAAAGATTAACATAACCTCTCCTGTTGTTTGAGCACTGTGAAAAGAGATTTTGCTGGAGTTTAATTGTAAATTTCTCAACTGAAAATCTCCTAATAAACAATTAAACTCCAGCAAAATCTTGTTTGAGCACTGTGAAAAGAGATTTTGCTGGAGTTTAATTGTAAATTTCTCAACTGAAAATCTCCTAATAAACAATTAAACTCCAGCAAAATCTCTTTTCACAGTGCTCAAACAACAGGAGAGGTTATGTTAATCTTTTGTTGGTCCTCCAATCTCTCTGAGAAACGTCAAAACTGCTCGTGACCTATTGTTTAAACAATGGTTGTAGCATTGTATTCGCAACTACTGCTAAGCGATACGCCCTCTGGTGATAGAAATTTGAACACTTCCAAGCTAGTAGTTTTACGACGTGCCCATAGATAAACTATCTCTATATATATATATACTACGCATGAAACTCCAAGTAGAATTTTGGAAACATATGTATTCTGTGGCCCGACCCAATCAGAAGGAGACAGAAGATGAGGAAGTATAGCTTTCTCTGTCAGGACAATATGAAGTATATGAACGAAATTGACAATGACATTTGACTTAAACTTTTAATAGTTTTTGCCTGTAAAAGGAAAGTTGTTTACGTTCAGCGTGACCAATTTTGGTAGAAATCTACTTTTTTGGTAGATTTCCGTTATAATTTCATCATTGTTGGTAGACAGAAATTGAGCAGTAGATTTTAGTAGTATTTCGAACTATCTTAGTAGAATTCTACTTTCAACTGTTGAAGCAGTAGGACGCTTCTGTCTGAGTTGAGAAGTGGCACAACCTAACCTAACCTAACTATAATCGCATGAATTATGTGAAAAAAAGTACAACTCGTATAGATGGCTCTGACTGACATTGGGGTATTTCTTTAATCCCGTCACACTCGATAAGTATATCGTATTGCCCATCAGAGGTGCGTGTGTGCGCTACATTTTCTCGCATTTTCATTGTTTCCATCCGAAACGGAAGAGCCTTTCATTTAGGGGAATATATAAGAATATCTGCGGAATCATTGGGTGGATTTTACCACATTCACGAATTCGGCCTCCGTAATTAAGATCCAAATCTTCTCTACAAATAACAAATTTCTAAGTTGTTTCTTTCGGAAGTTATTGTGTTTACGGTCGGCCATTATCTTCTGGAAGAAACGACTTAGAAACTCGATATTTGTAGAGAAGATTTAAGGCTTAATTACGAAGATCGAATTCTTGAATTTTGAATTCCGTAGATATACCCATTAAAACTTTTATTCTTTCAATATTCTCAAATATACCAATTAGATCGAATTGAAACCCAGTACTTTATCGAAAAAAAACCCTAGAAAAGCTCTGCCGTGAATAAAGTCAGCAGTTTTGCGCGCATGTTCAAATTCGTTGCCAAAGCGGTCATCTCTATTCAACATGCGCGCAAAAGCTGCTGCCTTCACGGCAGTGCTTCTCTTGCTTTTTTTGCTTAGCGAAAGTTAATTACTGCACGAAACATTAAAGTTTTCTACTTTCCTCCCAACATAAAGTGCTAAAGACTGCTCTTAGGTAGCAGTAGATTTTTAGTAGATTTCTGTAATTGATTTTGGTAGAAAAAAGTAGATTTCTACAGAAGGTTTGGTAGATTCTGAAAAAAATAATTGGTCACGCTGTTTACGTTGATTTTTGATATTTTTTTACAGATTCGGTACGAAATTCATTTTATTTTTCCAATGTTACATAATTCACTAGTTTCTGAATATTCTATACAGCCTGTTATATAGTATCCTCATTTATCTTCTGTGAGAATGATGTTCCCAGGTCTCCACAAACAGATGCTCCAAATGATCATAATTGTGCATGTAGATATGAATATAAGTTTAAGTTCCTAAGATAGCATCAATACTTTAAGTAATGATCATAATTCTGCATGTGGATATGAATCTAATTATTTAATTTCCATCAATACTTCAGTAATGACTGAGAAATTTACTGAGATGCCCTCAACATCAGATCAACCCTTAGTAGGAAGCCCCAATTTATCATACCCAACCAACCTGGATTTTTGCGTAAATTAGGACTCCACAAATTAGATTTCTCTTCCCTGAGCAGGAGTTCATGTACAAAATATAAAGGACTCTTTCTTTGAAATTATCAAAAATTTATTCACATAAGGTGAAATCAGGTGAAAAAGCTATTGCTCTCTCACTTTCTAAAAGGCGTCCAAATTATATAATTATCTTAAAAAATGTTTTCAGTTACCTAGATCTCTTCAGCATGTTTTGGCTTCCATTTCTTTTGAATGTGGACAGTTTTGGAACATATGAAAATTCATGTTCAAGAGATGGACAAGTTGGATCGTCATTGTGCTCTGATTTTTGATGAGATTTCTTTGAGTAGTGGTTTGTTCCACGAAAGCCGCAAGCAAAGAATTTCTGGTTTCAAAAATTTATGTACCAAGGGTAGAACATCTATCCCTGCGAATCATGAGCTTGTTTTTATGATACAAGGCGTTCGAGAAAGTTACAAAGGCCATTTGCATATTTTATCACAAAAGATACCATGAAATCTGATAATTTGAAAGAATTAATTATTCAAGTTATTAGAGAGCTTCAAATGATAGGGATTAGGATTTGTGCCACAGTTTGTGACTAGTGTAACACTAATGAAGCAGCTATTGCTTCTCTCACTAGAGATTATCCTGATAAGAACCTAAGTCCTCATCACTTTGTAGTTGATGGAGACTTTGTGGTAACAAAATTTGACATACCACATCTCTTGACTATCATAGACTTTAGAATAGAATTTGAGAAGGAAAAGTTTGCAAGTATGCATCATATGATACAAGATTTCCGTTTCGACAATACAATGTGTACATATAAAGTTCTGAGCAAGATAAAAGAGTCTTATTTCAATTTCAGAGATTCGTACATGAAAATAAAAGTCAAGGTGGCAGCTCAACAACTAAGTCAAACCTACATCAGGATCCTCTAGAAAAGGGCAGATAAGGCAGCATTTCCTTTGAAAGAATTCCAAAATCCACCTTGAGGTCCTTGAATGGTTCAAAAATTGCTCCTGACAAATAGTGCACAACTTTTAATGCAGGAGCGTATTCTTGTGATAATAAATTTTTATTTTATTTACTTGTTTCAATAGAGATTTTTCAACTAAAAAAAACCAATTTTGTATTAAGTTTCCATTTAATTTAAATATTTGGTTTCTAGGTTTTCACCACTGTTCCCAGGATCCAAGGATTAAATTAGTGGATTCATCAACCTTTGATGAAAGACAACTTATATATCCGTAGATGATAATATTGTTATTAATAATTAATTTTATTTGTAATGAAATTATTACTCCTCAAAATGTTAGTAAAATCTTTATATTCAACCGGAAGAAATAAATGAAAGAACATAATTTAATCAATACATATTGTTATGTTTTTTTTTCTAAATTGGTCTTTAAGAAACAGGAAAAAAATAACTTACCAATGAACACAAATGAATATATTCAATCAGTTATTATCACAATATATAATTAAGTTAATTCCAGGCCTCAAACATAGTAAATTCTATCATAAGATATAAGCAATGTCCGAATCAATCACGATCCAGTAACAAATCCAGAGAATTCATTCCAATATTTCAATAGTTTATTCAGAGCACATAATCCTTCCAAATTATCTTTCTCAACAGGCTTCTCATGATCTGAAAGTACCAGAATTTGTATCAATAGCTTGAATGTTATAAAATTGTCTTATCTAGTTAAAAAGTAGGAAATTATGAAGAACTTAAGTGATATTTTGTTGAAAATTATTATTATAGGTTTGAATTGAACAGAACTAGCAATTATAAGTAGAATTAGATGTAGAATTTAAAAGAAAATGTAAATTTAGGATAGAAGTTATTGAAGAATTGGGCCTTTCAATATGGGTATTACCCAGATTGTTCTAGATTTATATTATAAAAGCGAGCTTGCTTAATAAGACATCAACTCTTAATCTTTACTCTTTATTAGGTTGTCTTATAATATCTGTGTTACATTAGAACGTACTATCAACCACAGAATACAAATATATATATAATTGACAGTATTCGGTCTTCTTCTTCTAACATCCTCGGGACCAAAGAAAAGTGGCATGCAATATTTATAAGAAAAGTTTTTTATATATCTAATTTCTGAGGACTTTTAATTGTCCTCCCAAATCGTGAAACTTTCACTACTTCCTCTTTTTCATTTACTTCATTCAAATTTTGCTGCGAATCCTGATTCTCCATCAATTTTACAGATTTTACATATTTCTCTTTTATGGAGATGTTATCGCCATCTGGCACCTCAAGAAGATACAATCTTTGGAAAGGTCTAACAAAAACACCTTGGCTAGTCTGAACTTTCGCGACTCTACATAATCCATCTCTACCTTCAAAAACTTCTAACACTCTACCTATAGGCCAATTAAATCTTTTCTTATCATCGCTACCAATTAGGACTATGTCACCCACTTTTACACTTGCAATATTTTTGAAAGGTCGCGTAGCTAACTCCGAAAGATACTCTTTTCTAAATCGACTTCTTAAATTCTGGCGTAGAGTATTAATAAACTTAATTCTCTTATTCAGTGTAGATGAATCAATTGCATCCAAATCGGTTACCTCACTCTCTCCGATGGCGTGCAAAAACATAGATGGAGTAATTGATATTAATTCTTTGGGATCGTCATTGAAATAAGTGATTGGTCTGGAATTAATCACAGCTTCACAATCCAGTACAATAGTCATCAATTCCTCATATGTGACTAATGCTCTTCCCAAATTTCTTTTTAACAAATCTTTTAAAGTTCTTATCATACGCTCCCAAAACCCTCCCCACCAAGCAGCAGTGGGCGGATTAAAATGCCACTCTATTCTATTAAGGTAAGCATAATTTCTTATTTCTTCCCAATTTACCGACTTGAACAGATTATATGCTCCGATAAAATTGGTTCCATTATCGCTAAACATCACTGATATTCTACCCCTTCTGGCGATAAAGCGCCTTAAGGCTAGTAAGAAACATTCAGTGGACAAAGAAGTTATAAGTTCAAAATGTACGCACCTATAAACTGCGCATGTAAAAATTATAATCCACACTTTAATGTTGTGCCTTAGGTACAATGGCCCTGCCGTATCTACTCCTGTAACTGCGAAAGCTTGCACCATATTTATTCATTCCTTTGGCAATGGAATGAAAGGAGTTTCTGTCCTTTTTGCCGTAAATCTTTTACATTTAATACAAGAGTTCAAAATTAGTCTTACAGTTTTTCTTGCTCTTATTATCCAATACCGCTCTCTAAGAAAAGTTACCAACGTAGCCACTCCGGCATGACTTAAACTAAGATGAGTTTGCTCGACTAATCTTCTGACAAAAATGTGATTTGATGGGAGCAATATTGGACATTTGAATGAATTATCGTACTCGCCATAGAACAATTTCGTTTTTAATCTTAATAAATCATTTTCGTCTTTGAAAATTTCGAAATTCTTGAATTCAGGATCTCTGACATCTTTAAAACTTTCTCTCTGTACTACTTTTAATGCTACTACTTCAGCGTTTGAAATTTCTTTCAAACTCAATGAACCTGTTCTCTTTTCTCTACTTCTGGAATTATTATTGAATCTCAATATCCAAGCAACCATTCTAATGATTTTATAACACTTAGAAAAATAAGTGAATAAATCAAGTTCAATTGTTCCATGCAAAACAAAACATGTTTTCCTTTTTTCCATAGTTAATGTTTCAACTTCTTGAGTTGATAAATTTATCTTCTCATTAGGCCATAACTTCTCTTCCTTAATTAACCATGAAGGCCCCTCCCACCATTTAGACTTTAACAAATTCAATGCATTGCAACCTCTGGATGGTAGATCAGCAATATTCATTTCCCCTGGAACGTATCTCCACTGATCTAAGGAAGAATATTCCAGGATTTCTCGAACCCTGTTGGATACAAACGTATTCCACTCCTTATTACAAGCCAACCACCCTAGCACCACCTTGCTATCCGTCCAATAGAAGAATCGTATCCCAACAAACTTATCACTTTTCAAAATGCTTTGAACCAATCTCCCTGTAATGATTGCTGCTAGCAACTCAAGTCTAGACTTAGCCTGAAGCAACTGTACTCTGACTCCGTCACTTGTAACTGCACGTACAAAAACACAACCAGCATTAGCTCTTTTACTGGCATCACTAAATGCATGCAGCGTAAAGCTGCTAGGATGTGATTGAAACACATATCTAGGAATCTTACAGTATTCCAAAAAATGTAACCGCTCAAGCCAAGCATCAAAATCCTTTCTTATCTTGAATGGTAATTCCTCATCCCAATCCATGTTTAATGACCACGTTTCCTGTAATGATATCTTTGGTAACAATGTAACGGGACTGGTCAAACCAATAGGATCAAATATCTTCTGAGAAATAGACAACAAAACCCTCTTTGTACGAGTTGTGTTTTGAGTCAATGTTAGATTCCTAATATCACAAAACAATAGATCTGAACGTATATCCGATAACATTCCAAGAACCGATTGTACCTGATCCAGCTTCTCACATAATTTAAAATCTGAATTAGAGTTCTTGATAATAGTATGAGCCCACGAGCCCAGTTCAAATTTACCCTTTTCCATAATAGCATTTGAACCAGTAAAAAATGATTCCAACTCCTTTTGTGAACTTACACTGGCCACTAAATTATCCACATAAAAGGAGTTTTTCAAGATTTCGATGAGATTCTTGTCAAAATCTTCTCTTGCACTTTCAAGATGGTGGTTTATTGTAGCACCCAATAAAAACGGACTTGGTCTAAGTCCAAATACCAACCTACAATGACGGTAAGTAATGACATCACTGCCAATATCATCCCTCCACCAAACAAACCTCAAAAAATCCCTATCTGACGGATGAATGCTTATTTGCAAAAATGCCTTGCGTATATCAGCTATAACACCAATTTCGTGGTATCTGAAGTTATATAAAATGGACGGTATCAGTTCTATCAGATTTAAACCTTTTTCCAAGCAATCATTAAGACTAACCCGATTGATATCTTCTGCTGACCCATCAAAAACTGGTCTAATTTTAGTTGTCAAACTATTCTCCTTTATTACAGGTCTATGCGGCAAGAAAAAACCCCCTTCATCATCATCGTTAACTACCTCTATAATACCCTCTGCTAACCACTGTTTCAACACAGAATCATATTCAGTAAAAATTTCTTTGGCAATCAATTTCTTTGACATTGCCTCTAACCTCTGAACTGCTGAATTTTTATTAGCTATTAATACAGGATGACCATACATCCAAGGTAATTTTATTTCATAACGATTTTTCTTATTTAATTTAATATTTTGCTCGAAGTGATGCATAACATCTTCATACACCTGTTTACTACTTTTGCTTTCAGATGGATCATGTATTCCCAATGACTCTAACTTCCATATTTCAGAAATACTACAACAGTACATCGCTACACAACTTGAAATATTATTATTTCCTCTTGAGGTACCAGATATTGTCCAACCAAAATGAGTCTCTATTGCCACGACTTGAGAGGAACTTACTATATTTCCAGTTAACAAATGGCCAAAATAATCAGCGCCAACTAATATTGCTATTTCAGGAGTACCCTGACCTTTATCATTTATGAAAATATTCTTTTCTTCTAATTCTTTTGCAACATCATTATCTGTTAATCTATGTATATCATTACATATTTTATCCTGATCCATTAAATTCATGCAATAAGAATATTTATCATCTAAACTTGAAATAAAAACTTTGTAAACATTGTGCTTAATACTTTGTGTTTTTTGTCCTCCAAATAACATATGACAAACTATTTCAGTATTAACTGGTTTTAGTCTCATTTCTCTAGCTGTTTTCCTTAAAATATATGACCTCTGAGAACCTGAATCAAACAGTAATCTGACAATTTTAAACTTTTCCTGAATTTTAATTTTCACAAATATTGTCTGGAGCAGAGATTGAGAACTAATGGAACTACTCAAAGCACTAGTTGTCTTTGCTTGCCCGACATCAGAGTCATAATTTTTCTTTAAAGAAGGACAAATTAAAACTAAATGCCTTTTGGAGCAAATTAAACATTTGATGAAAGTCTTACAAACTTTCACTCGATGCCCTGGTTTCAGACAAGCAAGACAACAATTTTTCTTTTTAATGATTTCTATGCGTTTATCAATACTTATCTTAAGTGCGGTATTGCAATTTTGACTTAGGTGGCTGTCCCTATCGCAAAAAATGCATTTTAATTTGTTTCCATCAGTTACAACTAGGGATGCTGCAGTATATACTTCTTCTTTGCTCTTGTTCAAGGTATTCTCTCCATATACGAAACCCACCTTTGCCAAGGAAATTCTCTCTTCACTAATGACTTCAGATCTCAAAAACTCCATCAGATTGTCCAAATTTCTTGCATTTTGACTGCTTGATACCTTCCTTTCCCATGCTCTTAAAACTTCAGAGGGAATGGACGATTCCACCAAAGGAAACAACAAATAGGTGTAATTGTTCGAGGCCACTCCAAGTACTTCCAGTGCTTTCAAGCTAGATTCCAATTTATTTACCAAGTCTGCAAGTGGTCTGCCCTTGTCATTACTTAATATTAAACCAATAATATCCTTCATATATGCATCGATTAGGTATTCATCCTTGGCAAATCTCATTTTTAATTCATTTAAGGCTAATTTATAATTTTTCCCTGTTAATGGAAACGTTGACACTACTTCATATGCTCTACTATGTTCGGTCATACTCTGAACTAAATATTGGAATTTGTCTACATCTTCCATCTCTGGATCTTCATCTATTCTTCTGAATTGTCCCCAGAAAGGCAACCATTCTTTGACACGGTCCTGTCACGGTCGCCAGATGAAGAATTGGGCCTTTCAATATGGGTATTACCCAGATTGTTCTAGATTTATATTATAAAAGCGAGCTTGCTTAATAACACATCAACTCTTAATCTTTACTCTTTATTAGGTTATCTTATAATATCTGTGTTACATTAGAACGTACTATCAACCACAGAATACAAATATATATATAATTGACAGTATTCGGTCTTCTTCTTCTAACACGAATCTCCCTAGCACAAAAGGTAGCTTAAGATGTGATAAAAACCGTTATTTGAAAGGTCACGCATAAATCACCTGACATCTAGTGAACAAACGTTGTATAAACGTTTGAAACGTTGTATGCCCTCTCCCTCCCTATTGGATTTATTTTGACAGGTCGTTGGTATACCTAACACAGGGGGGTGAAGCGACAGTAGGAAAAGTGGAAACAAGGACATACGTCCCCAACTAAGCTCGTTCTGTCCTTTGATTAGAAAAGGAGATGTAGGAAACGTATGTCGTAGATATGTTCAAATGGATGAATGACATAAATGACAGAACATTTATGGAATGACGAATGACATTGATAAATGAAATTGGCATAACTAAGCATAATTTCATAAATGTGTTTGTTGAAAAGTTATATGTGATAATTTCTAGACGGTTGCAATAATTGTTGTGATATTAATTAGTATTAATATGATCTCCATGTGAAGATAAGTTTTTTTTTGGTAATTTTAAAAAACTTTCCGGTCCAAATTTCCTTTTCAGGATTCAGCTGATGCCGGGGATAAAATATTTCAACTCTTTTCAGGTGCTCTCTTCGTGATATAATGAAACTTTTTTTTCCAGAATTCAGATTATGCTAATGATATGATATTTTTGCAGGTGATTAGTTGGTGATTGAATGAGTTTTTTTCAGGTATTACATGATGTTGAAGATTAGGGCGCTAGGTGAGATCTGATGTTTATGTTTATACAAAGTTCAATTCTATAAATCTTATTGTCTCTAACGTTATATTAAATTAAGAAAATGGCTTTACTTTCATCTGCTTCATTGTACAAAGATGTTAAGTTTTCTTGCAAATATCCTTCTTGCAAAAATTCCTATATCAGCAATTCACTTGTTGGTAATAAAAGATTTTTTCGCTTCCCTAAAGACCCTGTTACCCTCAAATCTTGGAAAGATATTTGTGAAATAAGTCCTAGCAAAAATATTACTAATTTTCGCTTGTGTGGTGATCATTTTTCAGCCTCTGATTTCAATGAAATGACCCTTAAGAGTCGTCTGAACAAAAATAATAAAACAATATTTTACTGAGTATTTTTTTTAGGAACGACAAGGGATATACACACAGTATATCAACATATCATGGTCTATCCCAGCAAGATTGATCAGCATTATTTATATTTGAAATATATTTCAATATTCATCTTCTATAATTTCATATGTGAAATTGATACTTTTTTCATTTTTCAGACTGTAATCATCTATATCGATGGAATCCACTTGATTATGTCTACCTATTGTGACTGGATGCTTTTTCCCCTACCTAGACAAAACAGTGTTATTGTGTTTCAGTGACGTGACAATTCTGATCGTAATAATAACTGAAAGACTGTCGTGAATAAGTGTTGACCCTATAAACATCCTTTTGTCCATAACTCATGAACATCAAAGTGTAATTCTCATTTTATTGAATAATTGTTCTGGAATTTGGTAGATACACCCCAAAGAACTTGAAATAGTTGAAACCAAATTCCAAAAATGTAAGACCTGTGGTTGGTCAAAAATTTTGTTTGTTGTGTGTCATGGTTTTTGTTTTCTCTAGAAGCAAATTTTACTTATTTGTTTCAGAAAACTGCCACCTAAATTATAGTCACATTTGATAAGGTGTGAGACAAATATTTTCTTATTCATTCTACGACGGAATCTTTGAAATATATGAAAAATGTAATCAGTATTTATTCAAGAAATTCAGATTATTTTATGTTTAAGAAGTTTTTTCAACTACATTTTGTATAGTTTTTTGGCTGAGATATATTTTGGTTACCAATTTTGCACATGCAGATGTTCCACATGTAGGTGTGAAAAAAACGAGCATACTGAAGCCTATTTTATGATAATTATAAGTAAATATTTATGTACATATAACTTGTTGGAAAATATATTATAATTGCATGCAATTTTAACAATGATGTAAATAAAGAAATAATTGTTTATAATGCTTTGTTTCATTTTTGAAGCACGTTTCCTTTCGAATCATAATTGAGCTTAGAACACGGAATAATAAAAATCTTGAAGAATTCACGATATTAATATTTGCATCCTGCAATAATCAATATTGCCACAGAATATTTAAGCACAGAACACCATCAGAATTCTATCGTAAAATGACAATAATGACATATAATTCAGCAAGCGTACACCCCCTCGCACCATAATGGAATATTCCCAACTAGATTTTTGCAGGAGAAATGTCACAAATGTTGCCCACAGTTTACAAGGGAGGTAGCACTTCTTATATTTGATGTTCTGTGACCTAACACTTCTCTATTCTGTGTGATTTGCATATTAGTCCTCTGTGCTCGTTATGTCAGTGTCAAACTTCCAAGTGACAATTGTGGCGAATTGTAAACAATGAGGAAATTAAAGAATTAAAAAAAATATTCGCAAAATCACAAATCCACGCAATTTTGTGGTGAAAATTGGTTTAAATCTTCATTTCATTGTATTTACGATAAATATCAGTTCGAAATACGCTCAAAATTCAGCTGAATGAGTTGAGCTATTTCAAGGTAGTGTTGGAAGAATCATTTTTTTTATTGATTAGTATGTACGCTAATGAACAAGGTTCATCCATTGTTCACATGACTAAATTGGGTTACTTTTCTAATCTCTAAAGAAAATTAAGTAGTCATATATTAATTATGACTTTAATTATTCACTAACTTAATTTATGATCATAAATGCTCTGACTGAGATACAGAGGTATAAAATTCTCATTATGCTTGAGACTAAGACTATGCTTATGAATAAGATCGAGATTGTGATGCAAAAATTGACCCATCATATTTAGTCTGATATGTGAAAACTGATGAGGGGATGCTGAACTTGTTCTATCTTGCATAACGTGCTGTATATTTATTTTGGATTCACTTCAAACCAGTGGATACAGATACATTTTGTGTGTGTTAATTCTTAATTTACTAGTAGTTTTTACTGGTTGGCTTTGGCTCAACAGGTTTATCGTGAATTTTTTTAATAGGATATATTTGTAGGTGTGTGCCATCCACAAGAAATGTTTCCAAACGGTTAACGAACTATTAGAGTTTAAGAACCTTGTTCTAAGAATATCTCAATTGAACAATGGACATGGACCAGTGGACTGATGTTAAAGAAGAAAACCTCAGTTCTTCTGATTGGTGAGTCTTTCCACAGCAGAGTTATATATTTTTTGGCCTTTGGAAGCACTCTTTCTTTGTAAAAGAACTGACCTGATTTCTGCAAAACATATTCACTTCCATAATTAAGAATTCGCAAAGTTGAAATATTTGGAAAATTCAAGATATAAGTGGGCTGATAGAGATTGTAGATAGACAAAATCTGCTCATTGAATCTAGGAATACCTTCTTCACTTTCTCTCTAAACCACTGCTGTATGAACATTCTACATGAAATCCTTCATATATGCTTTCTTCGAGACATCGCCCAGACCACCAGAAGTGTGATCTGAGATTATTTTTTGTCTGCGCCAATAGCAAACAGAGCTCCTTCATGTTTTGAAACTGGTTATGTTCATACCGTAATAAATTTGTGAATTAATCGAACCGAATAGAGCCCTTCAAGTAATTTGTAATATTATTTACTTATCGTATCAGTGTTTTTAGGAACCGCGTTAGAACGTGGTTGATAGATCATCTGCGCATATGTCTGTAATTTTCGATTTTTTTTCCTGAATTACTAGATTAGACTCACTGATGAAGTATCAAACATTCAATCTAACTTTTCGGCCAGCTGTTGGCATGGTAACTTATCAACGATAAGAACCAGGGAACAGAACTTTTTAGGGAAGGTTGCTTAAATGCGTCAGCTAAGTAAGAAAATGAGCATAATCTGCTGAATGGGTTCCAAGTTAAACCCATTTGCAATTTCGTTGCTATTTACTCAAAAACCAAAAAAATACTGATCCTGAAGAATTAAACTTGGTAATTAGTTGTGAATTGACCCCATGAATAATTATACTTTACCTCTTTGATTTCCCCAAATATTTCAATATCTTATATGGAACCAGTTTCAAATTTAAATACAAGAAATATGTATTATAAAATAAAGAATAATTTCATCAATACTTTGGACTGTTCAATGAAAATGTATCAAATATTTGGAACTTAATATTTTATTATGAAATGGCACTACGGAGATGCTACCTTGAGCTGAACTCGTGAAAAATCATTAAAATCTGCCATCATAGAATAGAAGCTGATCAGGCAGAGTCAGTGTACTGTCCCAAATATGAATGTTGGATTAGAATAATAAAAAAAAAAATTGTTTTAAAAACATATTGTTTTTACGCGCTTGTTATGGGAAACAGCGAGAGGCATCGTTTCGTTACAGTGTCAATTCTCGAATTTTGCGCCGAAAACTGTTCAAACGACTGAATCTGTAATCAAATTTCATTCTGTGCGTCCGTATATGAATTTGATTTCTAAGGAAAGGACGTAGCGACTTGAAATTTTGAGATTAAGGTTGGGAGTCCAAAGGTCTCGGTTGAGTTCATTAATGGGTGAACTTGGCAGAACTGTTTTGAAGTTATGTCAATTTGAAATTTTAAGGGTTAGTTCTTCAATACGTCAAAAAATACTGATGCGATCAGTTTGAAACTTCTGAAGTTAGTAAACAATACCAACCCGCAAATTCTTTCAAAATTTTGGTGAGATCGATTCGTGGAAAAATAAAAATATACTTAATTTTTGCGCGCATGTTCTGGGGATCAGCGTGCTATCGTTTTGTCCAAATGTCTGTAATTTTCGATGATTGAGCCGAAAATGGTCTCAAACGACTATGTTGGACTCACTGATGACGAATCCGGTGTCAAAATCGATTCTGTCTGCGACAGTTAAGTTCGTTAAGGGGCAAAATCGGTCAAACGATTTTGGAGTTAGAGCCTTTTGAAATTGAAACTACATGAACGATTAGATTGAAACTTGGCAGTTAGTTGGGGTATAACGACTCGCGAGATTTCGTTGAGATCATACTGTTAGTAAAGTTTTTTTTTCGGAAACTATTTGCGCTATTGTGCACAAAAACTGCTGCATTCACGGCAGTGCTTTCCTAGTTTTTGTTTCGATAAATTACTGGATTTCAATTCGATCTAATCTGTATTTTTGAAATTATAGGAAAAATAAAATTTTGAATGGTTTTGAATCATTGGGTCGATTTTACCCATTCACGGATTTGACATTCGTAATTAAGCCCCAAATCTTCTCTACAAATATCGCGTTTCTAAGTCGGTTCTTCCTGAAGTTATTGTGTTTACGGTTTGGACCTACCTAACGATGGCCGAATTCGTGAATGGGTAAAATCTACTTAATGATTCCGCAGATATACCCATTAAAAATTTCATTTATTTTCAAAAATACAGAGTTTAATGGGGATAATATGATAGGAAGATCACAGAATATTGAATATGTATTTGACATTTGCCCAAATGCCTGTAATTTTCCCAGAGCCGGATCTAGGATTTCAGCGCCCGTTGCAAGTTATCGAAATGCGCCCTTTTCAAATTTTTTTTTCAATGACTTCATACTTTTCATGAATGATAGTATTTATTCTATTCCTAAGATATTTTACTATTATTATATTCTTTTGAGAACGAGCATTAGATTCTTAGGTATATCAAACAATATGTGTATAGAAATTACTATGATCTCCCATGTATCTTATAAGGTAGTGAAGAGAACTCACAAACGAATTAATAAACGATAAGGAGGGTATGAAGAAAACAAAAAGGAAGCGAATAGAATAATTTAGTCTCAAAATAATATATAAGCATTCAAAGCTTCAAAAAACAATAAATGAAAGTGTAAATGAAAAACTGAAATACATTAGAGAACACACATGCCAACAAAGGTCATAACGAACATTTTAATATCACTTTTTGTAATTCGCCATGATGTAGGGTCATTAAAATCAACTGGTTCAACGCGCGTGAAAACACCGATGGATTCCCAGCGATGGCTCCGCCGACGGGCGACGTATGGCAACATTTCGTTCTAGCTCCGCGAGGCGTTAGCAGTGGCTAGGGACGTTCCGTAACGGATCTGTACTCTTCGAACGACTACATTTACGCAGGCAATTTAAGGTAGAATGCAATATCTATCGTTTTATGATTCCATATAGGGTGGGATATGGCTAATAAAGGTTTGATAATTACTGAATATGGATTATTCTTGATTACAGTTCAATATTTTCGTTTGGAAGTGGTAAAAATATATCTGAAATACGTTTTCTGACTGATAGCCCTGATCGAGATCTGACATTTATGATTTGTTATCATCCTCTTCATAATTTTCGACATACCAAACTGATTGTACGTCGTTCCGAGAGCGATGGCGGCGGACTTGGTATCGAAGAAAATGGGAAAAATTCAAATACACGTGAAATACTTTCTGGGTGTTGGCCCAGGTGGACACCTGATTCTTATGCTTTGTTATCATTCACTTTATCATTTTCGATACACGAAACTGATTGTACGTCGTTCTGAGAGCGAGGGCGGCGGACAACATATGGATGAGTGGAAAAAATTCAAATACACGTGAAATACTTTCTGTGTGTTGGCCCAGGTGGACACCTGAGTCTTATGCTTTGTTATCATTCACTTTATCATTTTCGATACACAAAACTGATTGTACGTCGTTCTGAGAGCGAGGGCGGCGGACTACATATTGATGAGAGTGGAAAAAATTCAAATACACGTGAAATACTTTCTGGGCGTTGGCCCAGGTTGGCATATGATATTTATGCTTTGCTATCATTCACTTTATCATTTCCGATACACGAAACTGATTGTACGTCGTTCTGAGAGCGAGGGCGGCGGACAACAAATGGATGAGTGGGAAAAATTCAAATACGCTAGAAATACGTTCTTGGTGTTGGCCCAGGTGGACACCTGATTCTTAGGCTTTGTTATCATTCACTTTATCATTTCCGATACACGAAACTGATTGTTCGTCGTTCTGAGAGCGAGGGCGGCGGACAACATATTGATGAGAGTGGAAAAAATTCAAATTCATGTGAAATACTTTCTGGGTGTTGGCCCAGGTCGGCATATGATATTTATGCTTTGTTATCATTCACTTTATCATTTCCGATACACAAAACTGATTGTACGTCGTTCTGAGAGCGAGGGCGGCGGACAACATATTGATGAGAGTGGAAAAAATTCGAATACACGAGAAATACTTTCTGGGTGTTGGCCCGGGTGGCCACCCGATATTTTTGCTTTGTTATCATTCACTTTATCATTTCCGATACACGAAACTGATTGTACGTCGTTCTGAGCGCGAGGGCGGCGGACAATATATTGATGAGAGTGGAAAAAATTCAAATACATGTGAAATACTTTCTGGGTGTTGGCCCAGGTTGGCATATGACATTTATGCTTTGTTATCATACACTTTATCATTTCCGATACACGAAACCGATTGTACGTCGTTCTGAGAGCGAGGGCGGCGGACAACATATTGATGAGAGTGGAAAAAATTCAAATTCATGTGAAATACTTTCTGGGTGTTGGCCCAGGTCGGCATATGATATTTATGCTCTGTTATCATTCACCTCATCATTTCCGATACACGAAACTGATTGTACGTTGTTCCGAGAGCGAGGGTGGCGGACTACATATTGATGAGTCGAAAAAATTCAAATACACGTGAAATACTTTCTGGAAGTTGGCCCGGGTGGCCACCCGATATTTATGCTTTGTTATCATTCATTTCATCATTTCCGATACACGAAACTGATTGTACGTCGTTCTGAGAGCGAGGGCGGTGGACTACATATTGATGAGAGTGGAAAAAATTCAAATACACGTGAAATACTTTCTGGGTGTTGGCCCAGGTTGGCATATGATATTTATGCTTTGCTATCGTTCACTTTATCATTTCCGATACACGAAACTGATTGTACGTCGTTCTGAGAGCGAGGGCGGCGGACAACCTATTGATGATAGTGGAAAAAATTCAAATTCATGTGAAATACTTTCTGGGTGTTGGCCCAGGTCGGCATATGATATTTATGCTTTGTTATCATTCACTTTATCATTTCCGATACACGAAACTGATTGTACGTCGTTCTGAGAGCGAGGGCGGCGGACAACATATGGATGAGTGGGAAAAATTCAAATACGCGAGAAATACGTTCTTGGTGTTGGCCCAGGTGGACACCTGATTTTTAGGCTTTTTTATCATTCACTTTATCAGTTCCGATACACGAAACTGATTGTACGTCGTTCTGAGAGCGAGGGCGGCGGACAACATATTGATGAGAGTGGAAAAAATTCAAATTCATGTGAAATACTTTCTGGGTGTTGGCCCAGGTCGGCATATGATATTTATGCTTTGTTATCATTCACTTTATCATTTCCGATACACGAAACTGATTGTACGTCGTTCTGAGAGCGAGGGCGGCGGACAACATATGGATGAGTGGGAAAAATTCAAATACGCGAGAAATACGTTCTTGGTGTTGGCCCAGGTGGACACCTGATTCTTAGGCTTTGTTGTCATTCACTTTATCATTTCCGATACACGAAACTGATTGTACGTCGTTCTGAGAGCGAGAGCGGCGGACAACATATTGATGAGAGTGGAAAAAATTCAAATTCATGTGAAATACTTTCTGGGTGTTGGCCCAGGTCGGCATATGATATTTATGCTTTCTTATCATTCACTTTATCATTTCCGATACACGAAACTGATTGTACGTCGTTTTGAGAGCGAGGGCGGCGGACAACATATGGATGAGTGGGAAAAATTCAAATACGCGAGAAATACGTTCTTGGTGTTGGCCCAGGTGGACACCTAATTTTTATGCTTTTTTATCATTCACTTTATCATTTCCGATACACGAAACTGATTGTACGTCGTTCTGAGAGCGAGGGCGGCGGACAACCTATTGATGATAGTGGAAAAAATACAAATTCATGTGAAATACTTTCTGGGTGTTGGCCCAGGTCGCATATGATATTTATGCTTTGTTATCATTCATTTCATCATTTCCGATACACGAAACTGATTGTACGTCGTTCTGAGAGCGAGGGCGGCGGACTACATATTGATGAGAGTGGAAAAAATTCAAATACACGTGAAATACTTTCTGGGTGTTGGCCCAGGTCGGCATATGATATTTATGCTTTGTTATCATTCATTTCATCATTTCCGATACACGAAACTGATTGTACGTCGTTCTGAGAGCGAGGGCGGCGGACAACATATTGATGAGAGTGGAATAAATTCAAATTCATGTGAAATACTTTCTGGGTGTTGGCCCAGGTTGGCATATGATATTTATGCTTTGCTATCATTCACTTTATCATTTCCGATACACGAAACTGATTGTACGTCGTTCTGAGAGCGAGGGCGGCGGACAACATATGGATGAGTGGGAAAAATTCAAATACGCGAGAAATACGTTCTTGGTGTTGGCCCAGGTGGACACCTAATTTTTAGGCTTTTTTATCATTCACTTCATCATTTCCGATACACGAAACTGATTGTACGTCGTTCTGAGAGCGAGGGCGGCGGACAACATATTGATGAGAGTGGAAAAAATTCAAATTCATGTGAAATACTTTCTGGGTGTTGGCCCAGGTCGGCATATGATATTTATTCTTTGTTATCATTCACTTTATCATTTCCGATACACGAAACTGATTGTACATCGTTCTGAGAGCGAGGGCGGCGGACAACATATGGATGAGTGGTAAAAATTCAAATACGCGAGAAATACGTTCTTGGTGTTGGCCCAGGTGAGCACCTAATTTTTAGGCTTTTTTATCATTTACTTTATCATTTCCGATACACGAAACTGATTGTACGTCGTTCTGAGAGCGAGGGCGGCGGACAACATATTGATGAGAGTGGAAAAAATTCAAATTCATGTGAAATACTTTCTGGGTGTTGGCCCAGGTCGGCATATGATATTTATTCTTTGTTATCATTCACTTTATCATTTCCGATACACGAAACTGATTGTACATCGTTCTGAGAGCGAGGGCGGCGGACAACATATGGATGAGTGGTAAAAATTCAAATACGCGAGAAATACGTTCTTGGTGTTGGCCCAGGTGAGCACCTAATTTTTAGGCTTTTTTATCATTTACTTTATCATTTCCGATACACGAAACTGATTGTACGTCGTTCTGAGAGCGAGGGCGGCGGACAACATATTGATGAGAGTGGAAAAAATTCAAATTCATGTGAAATACTTTCTGGGTGTTGGCCCAGGTCGGCATATGATATTTATGTTTTGGTATCATTCACTTTATCATTTCCGATACACGAAACCGATTGTACGTCGTTCTGAGAGCGAGGGCGGCGGACAACATATTGATGAGAGTGGAAAAAATTCAAATTCATGTGAAATACTTTCTGGGTGTTGGCCCAGGTCGGCATATGATATTTATGCTTTCTTATCATTCACTTTATCATTTCCGATACACGAAACTGATTGTACGTCGTTCTGAGAGCGAGGGCGGCGGACAACATATGGATGAGTGGGAAAAATTCAAATACGCGAGAAATACGTTCTTGGTGTTGGCCCAGGTGGACACCTAATTTTTAGGCTTTTTTATCATTCACTTTATCATTTCCGATACACGAAACTGATTGTACGTCGTTCTGAGAGCGAGGGCGGCGGACAACATATTGATGAGAGTGGAAAAAATTCAAATTCATGTGAAATACTTTCTGGGTGTTGGCCCAGGTCGGCATATAATATTTATGCTTTCTTATCATTCACTTTATCATTTCCGATACACGAAACTGATTGTACGTCGTTCTGAGAGCGAGGGCGGCGGACAACATATGGATGAGTGGGAAAAATTCAAATACGCGAGAAATACGTTCTTGGTGTTGGCCCAGGTGGACACCTAATTTTTAGGCTTTTTTATCATTCACTTTATCATTTCCGATACACGAAACTGATTGTACGTCGTTCTGAGAGCGAGGGCGGCGGACAACATATTGATGAGAGTGGAAAAAATTCAAATTCATGTGAAATACTTTCTGGGTGTCGGCCCAGGTTGGCATATGATATTTATGCTTCGTTATCATCCACTTTATCATTTCCGATACACTAAACTGATTGTACGTCGTTCTGAGAGCGAGGGCGGCGGACAACATATGGATGAGTGGGAAAAATTCAAGTACACGTGAAATACTTTCTGGGTGTTGGCCCGGGTGGCCACCCGATATTTATGCTTTGTTATCATTCATTTCATCATTTCCGATACACGAAACGGCGGCGTCTTTCAAAATGCGAAGTATCGCTTCTTTTATCATACCTGAGAAATACTGTGAATGAAAACAATTTTCTCACATAAAAGGTAGGAAGAAAGACATCGCTTTGCAATATGCCCATCTGTGACGGGTGTGAATGTAGCAACGGTTTTTTAGAACTGTCTTTAATAGTATCTGAGTGTAAACAGCCGCTACAATAAGGTGCTTTTTGGAAAATATCTTATGGGGTGAGTTGAATGAGCTTCATTCAAGATAATTATTTGTCACCCCTAATTAACCCCCCCAACCACCCCCTAGAGTGAAAAATTACGTTTTCCCTAAAACGACCGTTGCTGGAGATTTTTTGATGGAAATCGTTCATTTCGAACCCTATGAACACGTTCCATATAGTGAAATAATTTGTGACCCCTCAATAACCGCATCAAACGCCCCCTTAAGTTGGCAATATCGCTGTCGCTGAAACGACCGTTGCTGGCGATTTTTTGATGGAAACCGTTTATTTCTAGCCATATGAACACGTTCCATCTAGTGAAATAATTTGTGACCCCTTTATAGCCCCCAAACGCCCCCTTGTGTTGAAAATATCGCTGTCACCAAAACGACCGTTGCTGGCGATTTTTTAATGGAAATAGTTTATTTCGAACTCTATGAACACGTTCCATATAGTGAAATAATTTGTGACCCCTCAATAACCCCCCTAACCACCTCCTCAAGTGTAAAATAGCGTTATTCCTAAAACGACCGTTGCTGGAGATTTTTTGATGGAAATCGTTCATTTCGAATTCTATAAACACGTTCCATATAGTGAAATATTTTGTGACCCCTTAATAACCCCCTCAAACGCCCCCTAAAGTTGAAAATATCACTGTCACTAAAACGACCGTTGCTGCCGATTTTTTGATGGAAATAGTCTACTTCGAACTTTATGAACACGTTCCATATAGTGAAATATTTTGTGACCCCTTAATAGCCCCCCTAACCACCCCCTAAAGTGTAAAAAAGCGCTATTCCTAAAACGACCGTTGCTGGAGATTTTTTGATGGAAATCGTTTATTTCGAGTTATGAACACGTTCCATATAGCGAAATATTTTGTGACCCCTTAATAACCCCCTCAAACGCCCCCTAAAGTTGAAAATATAACTGTCACTAAAACGACCGTTGCTCGCGATTTTTTGATGGAAATAGTTTATTTTGAACTCTATGAACACGTTTCATATAGTGAAATATTTTGTGACCCCCTAAAAACCCCCTCAAACGCCCCCTAAAGTTGAAAATAGCGTTATTCCTAAAACGACCGTTGCTGGAGAGTTTTTAATGGGAATAGTTTATTTCGAACTCTATGAACACGTTCCATATAGTGAAATAATTTGTGACCCCATAATAACCCCCTAAAGTGTAAAATAGCGTTATTCCTAAAACGACCGTTGCTGGAGATTTTTTGAAGGAAATCGTTTATTTCG
Organism: Myrrha octodecimguttata; assembly: GCA_958510865.1. Taxonomy (NCBI): domain Eukaryota; kingdom Metazoa; phylum Arthropoda; class Insecta; order Coleoptera; family Coccinellidae; genus Myrrha; species Myrrha octodecimguttata. Next base: position 233,114 of record CAUEHS010000798.1, read on the forward strand.
AGACCTATGAACACGTTCCATATAGTGAAATAATTTGTGACCCCTTAATAACCCCCTCAAACGCCCCCTAAAGTTGAAAATATCACTGTCACTAAAACGACCGTTGCTGGCGATTTTTTGATGGAAATAGTTTATTTCGAGACCAATGAACACGTTCCGAATAGTGAACTAATTTGTGACCCCTTAATAACCCCCCTAACCACCCGCTAGAGTTAGAAAAGAACGATTTCCATCAAAAATTCTCCAGCAACGGTCGTTTTAGGAATAACGCTATTTTCAACTTTAGGGGGTGGTTAGGGGGGTTATTAAGGGGTCACAAATTATTTCACTATATGGAACGTGTTCATAGAGTTCGAAATAAACTATTTCCATCAAAAAATCTACAGCAACGGTCGTTTTAGGAATAACGCTATTTTCAACTTTAGGGGGCGTTTGAGGGGGTTATTAAGGGGTCACAAAATATTTCACTACATGGAATGTGTTCATAGAGTTCGAAATAAACTATTTTCATCAAAAAATCGCCAGCAACGGTCGTTTTAGGAATAACGCTATTTTCAACTTTGGGGGGCGTTTGAGGGGGTTTTTAAGGGGTCACAAAATATTTCACTATATGGAACACGTTCATATAGTTCGAAATAAACTATTTCCATCAAAAAACCGCCAGCAACGGTCGTTTTAGTGACAGTGATATTTTCAACTTTAGGGGGCGTTTGAGGGGGTTATTAAGGGGTCACAAAATATTTCACTATACGGAATGTGTTCATAGAGTTCGAAATAAACTATTTTCATCAAAAAATCGCCAGCAACGGTCGTTTTAGGAATAACGCTATTTTCAACTTTAGGGGGCGTCTGAGGGGGTGTTTAAGGGGTCACAAAATATTTCACTATATGGAACGTGTTCATAGAGTTCGAAATAAACGATTTCCATCAAAAAATCTCTAGCAACGGTCGTTTTAGGGAAAACGCTATTTTTCACTTTTGGGGGTGGTTGGGGAGGTTATTGAGGGGTCACAAATTATTTCACTATATGGAACGTGTTCATAGAGTTCGAAATAAACCATTTCCATCAAAAAATCTCCAGCAACGGTCGTTTTAGGAATAACGCTATTTTCAACTTTAGGGGGCGTTTGAAGGGTTTTTTAAGGGGTCACAAATTATTTCACTATATGGAACGTGTTCATAGAGTTCGAAATAAACTACTTCCATCAAAAAATCGCCAGCAACGGTCGTTTTGGTGACAGCGATATTTTCAACTTTAGGGGGCGTTTGGGGGGGCTATAAAGGGGTCACAAATTATTTCACTTTATGGAACGTGTTCATATGGCTCGAAATAAACGATTTCCATCAAAAAATCGCCTGCAACGGTCGTTTCAGTGACAGCGATATTTTCAACTTTAGGGGGCGTTTGAGGGGGTTATTAAGGGGTCGCAAATTACTTCACTATATGGAACGTGTTCATAGGGTTCGAAATAAACGATTTCCATCAAAAAATCTCTAGCAACGGTCGTTTTAGGGAAAACGCTATTTTTCACTTTTGGGGGTGGTTGGGGAGGTTAATTAGGGGTGACAAATTATTATCTTGAATGAAACTCATTCAACCCACCCCATAAGATATTTTCCAAAAAGCACCTAATTGTAGCGGCTGTTTTCACTCAGATACGATTAAAGACAGTTCTAAAAAACCGTTGCTGAAAAACCGTTGCTACATTCACACCCGTCCATCTGTGGCACATTTTTATGGAAAAAAATCATTCAAATGAAGCGGTTTCGAGCTCAAATTTAAAGAAGGAAGTTGCTGTGCGGAATTTTGTCGTAAACTTATGTCACCCTTATTTTTTGTTGACGGGATCATCGACTTGCCTCAAATCCAGTTACCTGGTTTCTTGTCATCTGATTACAGTTTGGAAAATGTAAATGTTCAGTAAGTATGAGTTCTTGATTTACCAATTTTGCGCTTTTCTCATTCATCTCCAACTTGCCCTATGATATGTTCAAATATTTGGATGTGAAATGTTAAAGGTTGCTTCATGTTAAAACGAATGCGGCAAAACCATTACTGCACGGCGGGAAACTGTAAACGATTTGGAAATTTCAAAAAAGCATAAGGAAACCTTCGTTGCACCATCAATTAGCCTTGAAGGCTAGTCGAAACGAGTGTGATGTATTTTTTGTGGGTTCTCAAATTATCAACTGACAGTGGAAATGACGTATTGAAATTTCCAAGAATACAAGGTCTTTCACGAGGAACCTCACCCATATTTATACGGGAAACTACTGAACGTATTTTCATGAAATTCAGCACTTATAAGTATTTCACGATGCTGATGAAATCTAAAATATTTTCAAGGCATGAGCACCTCCGGTTTTTCCGGAAATGACGTCAACTTCCGTTTTTCAAATTAGAACACCATTTTTTTATTGCAGAAATAGATTCCTTAGAAAATTTCAATTTATTTTGCTGTAACATTTTTCAGTTTTGGTTGGAAAATTCTCTGAGCGGGAAAATTCGAAAAAAAATCGAAAATAGAGCTCCGCTGAAACAAGAATAACTTCGAGGTTTTTGGATGGAAAATTTTCATTTTTGGGATTTTTCAAGATGTAAGATTGATGTATCCACTTTGAAAATCGAAATCGCGATTCATGATACAGGGGGTGAAAAAATCGCTTTCAAAGTTAGGGATGACAAAATCGTGAAAAATCAATTTTTTCAAATTAGAACCCCATTTTTTTATGGCAGATATTGAATCTACGTTAAAAAATAATGTGAGTGTACGCATCACACCCTTGCCCTAAAGTGGATATTTTCTGAGTTATTCACAAAAAACTGTTTTTCGTCTTGAATTTTCAGCTATTTCTTTTCCCTTCACGCCAAAAAGATGACATTTTCAGGAACTGTTACTTAAACAATGTTTTGGATTTTACTACCCTAATATGCAAGAGAAAAAAGTTATAGGTTGTTCCTAAATAGATGGCGAATTTGGATTCGAATTTGTATCGGAAACCTCTTTATTTCACGCGCGTGAAAACACCGATGGGTTCCCAGCGATGGCTCCGCCGACGGGCGACGTATGGCAACATTGCGTTCTAGCTCCGCGAGGCGTTAGCAGTGGCTAGGGACGTTCCGTAACGGATCTGTACTCTTCGAACGACTACATTTACGCAGGCAATTTAAGGTAGAATGCAATATCTATCGTTTTATGATTCCATATAGGGTGGGACATGGCTAATAAAGGTTTGATAATTACTGAATATGGATTATTCTTGATTACAGTTCAATATTTTCGTTTGGAAGTGGTAAAAATATATCTGAAATACGTTTTCTGACTGATAGCCCTGATCGAGATCTGACATTTATGATTTGTTATCATCCTCTTCATCATTTTTGACATACCAAACTGATTGTACGTCGTTCCGAGAGCGATGGCGGCGGACTTGATATCGAAGAAAATGGGAAAAGTTCAAATACACGTGAAATACTTTCTGGGTGTTGGCCCAGGTTTACACCTGATTCTTATGCTTTGTTATCATTCACTTTATCATTTTCGATACACGAAACTGATTGTACTTCGTTCTGAGAGCGAGGGCGGCGGACAACATATGGATGAGTGGAAAAAATTCAAATACACGTGAAATACTTTCTGTGTGTTGGCCCAGGTGGACACCTGAGTCTTATGCTTTGTTATCATTCACTTTATCATTTTCGATACAAAAAACTGATTGTTCGTCGTTCTGAGAGCGAGGGCGGCGGACTACATATTGATGAGAGTGGAAAAAATTCAAATACACGTGAAATACTTTCTGGGTGTTGGCCCAGGTTGGCATATGATATTTATGCTTTGCTATCATTCACTTTATCATTTCCGATACACGAAACTGATTGTACGTCGTTCTGAGAGCGAGGGTGGCGGACAACAAATGGATGAGCGGGAAAGATTCAAATACGCGAGAAATACGTTCTTGGTGTTGGCCCAGGTGGACACCTGATTCTTAGGCTTTGTTATCATTCACTTTATCATTTCCGATACACGAAACTGATTGTTCGTCGTTCTGAGAGCAAGGGCGGCGGACAACATATTGATGAGAGTGGAAAAAATTCAAATTCATGTGAAATACTTTCTGGGTGTTGGCCCAGGTCGGCATATGATATTTATGCTTTGTTATGATTCACTTTATCATTTCCGATACACGAAACTGATTGTACGTCGTTCTGAGAGCGAGGGCGGCGGACAATATATTGATGAGAGTGGAAAAAATTCAAATACATGTGAAATACTTTCTGGGTGTTGGCCCAGGTCGGCATATGATATTTATGCTTTGTTATCATACACTTTATCATTTCCGATACACGAAACCGATTGTACGTCGTTCTGAGAGCGAGGGCGGCGGACTACATATTGATGAGTGGAAAAAATTCAAATACACGTGAAGTACTTTCTGGTTGTTGGCCCAGGTGGCCACCCGATATTTATGCTTTGTTATCATTCACTTTATTATTTCCGATACACAAAACTGATTGTACGTTGTTCCGAGAGCGAGGGCGGCGGACTACATATTGATGAGTGGAAAAAATTCAAATACACGCGAAATACTTTCTGGTTGTTGGCCCGGGTGGCCACCCGATATTTATGCTTTGTTATCATTCATTTCATCATTTCCGATACACGAAACTGATTGTACGTCGTTCTGAGAGCGAGGGTGGCGGACTACATATTGATGAGAGTGGAAAAAATTCAAATACACGTGAAATACTTTCTGGGTGTTGGCCCAGGTTGGCATATGATATTTATGCTTTGCTATCATTCACTTTATCATTTCCGATACACGAAACTGATTGTACGTCGTTCTGAGAGCGAGGGCGGCGGACAACATATGGATGAGTGGGAAAAATTAAAATACGCGAGAAATACGTTCTTGGTGTTGGCCCAGGTGGACACCTGATTCTTAGGCTTTGTTATCATTCACTTTATCATTTCCGATACACGAAACTGATTGTACGTCGTTCTGAGAGCGAGGGCGGCGGACAATATATTGATGAGTGTGGAAAAAATTCAAATACATGTGAAATACTTTCTGGGTGTTGGCCCAGGTCGGCATATGACATTTATGCTTTGTTATCATACACTTTATCATTTCCGATACACGAAACCGATTGTACGTCGTTCTGAGAGCGAGGGCGGCGGACTACATATTGATGAGTGGAAAAAATTCAAATACACGTGAAGTACTTTCTGGTTGTTGGCCCAGGTGGCCACCCGATATTTATGCTTTGTTATCATTCACTTTATTATTTCCGATACACAAAACTGATTGTACGTTGTTCCGAGAGCGAGGGCGGCGGACTACATATTGATGAGTGGAAAAAATTCAAATACACGCGAAATACTTTCTGGTTGTTGGCCCGGGTGGCCACCCGATATTTATGCTTTGTTATCATTCATTTCATCATTTCCGATACACGAAACTGATTGTACGTCGTTCTGAGAGCGAGGGTGGCGGACTACATATTGATGAGAGTGGAAAAAATTCAAATACACGTGAAATACTTTCTGGGTGTTGGCCCAGGTTGGCATATGATATTTATGCTTTGCTATCATTCACTTTATCATTTCCGATACACGAAACTGATTGTACGTCGTTCTGAGAGCGAGGGCGGCGGACAACATATGGATGAGTGGGAAAAATTAAAATACGCGAGAAATACGTTCTTGGTGTTGGCCCAGGTGGACACCTGATTCTTAGGCTTTGTTATCATTCACTTTATCATTTCCGATACACGAAACTGATTGTACGTCGTTCTGAGAGCGAGGGCGGCGGACAATATATTGATGAGTGTGGAAAAAATTCAAATACATGTGAAATACTTTCTGGGTGTTGGCCCAGGTCGGCATATGATATTTATGTTTTGTTATCATTCACTTTATCATTTCCGATACACGAAACCGATTGTACGTCGTTCTGAGAGCGAGGGCGGCGGACAACATATTGATGAGAGTGAAAAAAAAACAAATTCATGTGAAATACTTTCTGGGTGTTGGCCCAGGTCGGCATATGATATTTATGCTTTGTTATCATTCACTTTATTATTTCCGATACACGAAACTGATTGTACGTTGTTCCGAGAGCGAGGGCGGCGGACTACATATTGATGAGTGGAAAAAATTCAAATACACGCGAAATACTTTCTGGGTGTTGGCCCAGGTCGGCATATGATATTTATGCTTTGTTATCATTCACTTTATTATTTCCGATACACGAAACTGATTGTACGTTGTTCCGAGAGCGAGGGCGGCGGACTACATATTGATGAGTGGAAAAAATTCAAATACACGCGAAATACTTTCTGGTTGTTGGCCCGGGTGGCCACCCGATATTTATGCTTTGTTATCATTCATTTCATCATTTCCGATACACGAAACTGATTGTACGTCGTTCTGAGAGCGAGGGCGGCGGACTACATATTGATGAGAGTGGAACAAATTCAAATACACGTGAAATACTTTCTGGGAGTTGGCCCAGGTTGGCATGTGATATTTATGCTTTGCTATCATTCACTTTATCATTTCCGATACACGAAACTGATTGTACGTCGTTCTGAGAGCGAGGGCGGCGGACAACATATTGATGAGAATGGAAAAAATTCGAATACACGAGAAATACTTTCTGGGTGTTGGCCCGGGTGGCCACCCAATATTTTTGCTTTGTTATCATTCACTTTATCATTTCCGATACACGAAACTGATTGTACGTCGTTCTGAGAGCGAGGGCGGCGGACAATATATTGATGAGAGTGGAAAAAATTCAAATACATGTGAAATACTTTCTGGGTGTTGGCCCAGGTTGGCATATGATATTTATTCTACCCAGAAAGTATTTCACATGAATTTGAATTTTTTCCACTATCATCAATATGTTGTCCGCCGCCCTCGCTCTCAGAACGACGTACAATCGGTTTCGTGTATCGGAAATGATAAAGTGAATGATAACAAAGCATAAATATCATATGCCGACCTGGGCCAACACCCAGAAAGTATTTCACATGTATTTGAATTTTTTCACTATCATCAATATGTTGTCCGCCGCCCTCGCTCTCAGAACAACGTACAATCAGTTTCGTGTATCGGAAATGATAAAGTGAATGATAACAAAGCATAAATATTGGGTGGCCACCTGGGCCAACAACCAGAAAGTATTTCACGTGTATTTGAATTTTTTCCACTCATCAATATGTAGTCCGCCGCCCTCGCTCTCGGAACAACGTACAATCAGTTTCGTGTATCGGAAATGATAAAAAGAATGATAACAAAGCCTAAGAATCAGGTGTCCACCTGGGCCAACACCAAGAACGCATTTGTCGCGTATTTGAATTTTTCCCACTCATCCATATGTTGTCCGCCGCCCTCGCTCTCAGAACGACGTACAATCGGTTTCGTGTATCGGAAATGATAAAGTG